>CAJQUW010013960.1:27500-437713 GCA_907163375.1 Prostheceraeus crozeri | reverse complement strand
GCTGGCGGCGGTGCATCTATCCCGCTGAAATCGTGACTTAGCAACTCGAAGCTAGAACAATATACTCATGAAAACTGGACCCGTTTTAATCTGGTCCATTGGCTCCGTTCTAGTCTTCTTCCCCGTGCCGGCCTCTCCCCCTCGCTCTCCGCACGCAACAACTTCCCGAGTTAACCACAATAACCAAATGTGTTGATACACCAAATCAAAATGACTTTTAAAAGAGAAAAAAAAATGATATCCACCCGATTGTGTTTGGTTTGCCACTGATGAATGACATTTAACGTTGCTTAAACAACTTAAAATGACAAATCATTCACACGAAAAAATTATTCAAACACTGGATAAAACGGGGATCGAGAGCTAGAAGAAGCAGATATATAGCACAACTTTTTTAAAAGACGTTATCTGAACAAATCCACAAATTTTTTTAATATTTACTTTGTCTTTAAATTCTTTGAAAAATCTTGCTGTAATTTCTCACACTAAACCTCAGATTAAAAACAATGTCGAAATGAAACATTTAGAAGATTTTTTTGAAATTAGCAGAACAAACTAACCTACTGAAAGGCATTTAAAAACAAATTTCAAAGCAGCAGTCTACAAACTACATTCCAAAAACGAGTGTTGATGAAATTGAGTTCTAAAATTACTCAACAAATTAAAAAAGATATAGCAATAATAAATGAACTAAACTCACTTAATCAAAAAGTTGATAAAATGAAAACTACTTAAAATCAATTTAGAAAATGAATTAAGAAAAAATTTACAAGAAAACTCTAAAGAAAAATGAAGAACACTTAGATGCTGTTATAAAAGACAATTAAATGTCTTAAATTAAGTTAAATGCACTATAAAACGGCATTGAAGATTAATCCAGCAGAAAATGCAAGTTAATAGAAAAGAAATTAAAGTACATCACACGCTGCTTGACGCAATAGATAAAGTGCAACAGTCAATTAATAAAGTTATCTCGAAGTTGTTGTCCATTCTCAAACGTAAATCTTAAACGGACCAAAGGTCCTCAGTTTACTAACCAATCGGAGCGAAGCTCCTCGAGGCTTTAGAATAAGAAGAACAGGATGATGCGGACGAATATAATTTTTTTAAATTTGCTTTATCCATTTTTTTATTTTTATTAGAAAAAATTTTATTTTTTTATTTTTATTAGAAAAAATTTTATTTTTTTATTTTTATTAGAAAAAATTTTATTTTTTTATTTTTATTAGAAAAAATTTTATTTTTTTTCTCATTATATAAAAAATTACTTTTTTATTGTTTTAAAAATGATGATACCAAATGTTGGTGGAGGTGCATATATCCCGAATAATCGTGAATTAGAAATAGAGATAGAAAATTATATCATGAAAACTGGAGACGTTTTATCTGGTCCATTGCATCTTTCTATTCTTCCGCAACAAAATACAGAGTTAACAAATAAACAATATGTTGATACACAAATCAATGACTTAAAAGAAAAATATATAAACGATGTTTTGGTTCCACTGATGAATGAATTAAAGTTGCTTAAACTTAATGACAAATCATTAAACGAAAAATTATTAAAACTTGATAAAAAGGATAGAGAGCTAGAAGCAGATATAGCAAAACTTTTTAAAAAGATTTCAGAACAATCAAAAATTTTAATATTACTTTCTATAAATTTAAAATCTGCAGTCATTAAAAATAAACATCAGATAAAAATGTTAAAAGAACAATTAGAAGATGAAATAGAAAAACTACCTGAAAGAATTTAAAAAAATTTAAAGCAGTTACAAACTACATTCCAACAAAGTGTTGATGAATTGAGTTCTAAAATTACTCAACAAATGAAAAAGATGAATAGAATAATAAATGAAGTAAACTCACTTAATCAAAAAGTTGATAAAATGAAAACTCTTAAAAATAATTTAGAAAATGAATTAAAGAAAAATTTACAAGAAAACTCTAAAGAAAATAAAGAACAGTTAGATGCTGTTAAAAGACAATTAGATGTTCTTAAAATTAAGTTAAATGCACTTAAAACGGCATTGAAGATTAATCAGCAGAAAATGCAAGTTAATAGAAAAGAAATTAAAGTACATCACACGCTACTTGACGCAATAAATAAAGTGCAACAGTCAATTAATAAAGTTATCTTGAAGTTGTTGTCCATTCACAAACGTAAATCTTGATCGACGAAGTCTTGGGTTTCTAACCTATCGGAGCGAAGCTCCTCGAAGCTTTAGCCGATCGGACCAAAGGTCCTCAGGTTACTAACCAATCCTAAACGTAAATCTTAGCGCAAATATTAAACGGACCAAAGGTCCTCAGGTTACTAACCAATCGTAAATATTTTTTCCCAAAAGTCAAATTTAATCCTAGAAAATGCCTATAATTTATAAACACAATCTTAAACATTTTGCTTCAAATCAAAGAATTGCTCATGAACCACGTATGAATCCTGTTTATCATTATGATAATAGAGAAACAGTCGGAACACAAAATTTCTTAGGCACCGCAGGTGCCGTTCACACGGAAGGAGCTGGCATCTTCTCTGGTATTGGAAGTATCGTTAACTTAATTAAAAATAATAAAGATTTGATTACATCTGCTGCAAAAGGAGCAGCTGCTATAGGTAGTACAGCTAGTGCAATATCAAATGCTGTCAAGTCTCAAAACGAATTAAAACAACTAGAAGCTATTCGTAAACTCAGGAATGATTCTGAAGAACTAAAAAATTTAAAAAAACTTTCAGAGGAAACAAAAAATAAAATTGCTAACATAGCTGTTGGGGAAACCTTGAGGAGCGGAGCTCCGTCTGATAGTAAACATAAGAAGAAATCAGGCGTAGCCATAAAACGTTCAATTGAAGAAATAAGAGGTAATGGTGTTAACAGCAACCTTCGGTTTAACCAGCAAAGCTGCAGCGGAGCTGGTCTAGCAAAATTCTAAAATTATGTTTTTTAGTAAAAATTTTTTTAGTAAAATATTTTTAGCAAAATTTTCTTAGCAAAATTTTTTTAGCAAAATTTTTTTTGTAAAATTTTTTTAGTAAAATTATTTTAGCAGAATTTTTTCTGTGTGTGAGAAAAACAAAAAGTCAAATTATTTTTTATAAAAATGTCTTCGCTTATCGAAAATAAATTTAGATTAGACGATCCTCCGTTCGTCAGTTGCAATCAAAAAAAGAATGACTATATAAGAATTGCTATGAATCCCGGATCTTCCAGTAGAGTAAATACTGGAGGTGATTTAATTTTTGAAGTTGATAATCAGCAGAGTTATATATATCTACCTGATTCATTTTTACACTGTGAATATTCTTTGTATAGTGATGCCAATTTTACAACACCATTACCAGAAACCGATAATATTGCACTAGAGAATAATTTTTTTCCAAGATTATTTACACAAATGCGTTTAGATGTTGCAACTCAAAATATAGAAACAATAAGTGATTCTCCAGGTGTAATTGATACAATGCTTAGATTTGTAACAATTGGTGAAAATAATAAAAAGTATGAAATCGAAGGTTGGTTTCCTGATACTAATGATGGTATAATAATAGATGATTTAACTCACGCTGGAACAGACGCAGCAGGAATTGCGAAAGATGTAGAAAATATTGCAAAACATTTAAATAAAACAGACAATAGTGCATAAAAAGAAAGACGTGAATTTAACAAGAAAAGTAAACAGACAGTTAATTGGTCATTGTCTCCATTATTCGGATATTTAGATTATGATAAAATATCATATCAATTAAAATTTAAATTAATAATTAATCGTACAGCAAATAATGAATTAATCTTTTTTGGTAAGACTGGAAAAAAAGCATATTTAAAAATTGATAGACTTGAATGGTGGATTAAGCATATTACTCCTAGTTTAGAGATTGAATCAGCTATTGCAAAAAGATTAAATACTAACAAACCAATTCCAGTAAATTTTCTAAAGCGTACTGCTAGTTCAGTAACTTTTTCCGAACAAAGATTTAACTGGCATTTTACTAGAACTTCGAATACTCCAAGATATTTATTACTAACATTTCAAAGAAATAATTCTCCAAGTTTTGATAAGAACAACAATCTTTTTCATATTAATACAATTCGAAGTTTACAAGTTTCATTAAATCAAACCCGATATCCAATTGATCCATTAAGATTCGATGATACCAATAATCAATTTATGGAAGGATATGATTCTTATCGAAATCTTTGTATAGAATTTGGAGTTGAACCACAATTAACTCCTGGAGATTGGAGACATTTATATCCTGTTTTCTGTTTCGATTTAAGTGCACAATCTGAAGACATTATCAAGACTGGTTGTGATGTAACAATTAATATTGAAAAGAAAGATTCCACAACTTCATTGATGGCTTATGGTTTATTGCTAGAAGATGCAAAATATTCTATTGAAATTCTTAATGGAAAGATGGCTAGGATAGGCTAAAGCCAGAGGAGCTTCGTTCCGATAAGTTAATTAAATCCTTAGATTAATTGTTTTAGTAATTAGTAATAAAATTTTTTTGTAACTAGAATAGATTAAAAATTCCTAATTTAAAATTTATTCATAACTAGAATAGATTAAAATTTTTGATAACTTAAAAGTTTTTATTAAAAATGTCGCAAGCGAAAAGTAATAATAATAAAACTGTTGAATTAAAATTACGTAATATTGTTGACAAAAATACCCCTAAAACTATTACGATTAATAAAAAAAAGTATTACATAAGTAAACCAATGATAGAGAATATTCAATTACAAGAAGAAAAGAATGGCGGGATTCTCCCATTAATTCCACTAATAATAGGTGGCATAGCAGCAGCAGGAAGTGTTGTAGGTGGGACAGCTGGTATTGTCCAAGCAGTAAATAAAAATAAATCAGAGAAGGCAGCATTAGAAGAACAAAAAGGACATAATAGAGAGTTAGAGAAAGTTGCTAGGGGTGAAGCAGCAGTAGATAATTTTATTAGTAAATTAAAATTAGTTGATGAAGGAAAACGAGTTCTTAAAAATATTCTCCACAATGTTGATAATTTAATTGAAATTAAAGAAACTAAAGATGGTTCTGGAATATATCTAAGTCCTAGTATGATAAGGTAATAACCTCAGGACCTTTGGTCCGATCGGCTAAAGCCTCTGAACAAAGTTCTATCCGGTAAAACATTTATTTTATCTTTTAAAATGAATTCTACAAATTCCGAAAATTTAATTAAATTAGAAATTGCTAATTTATATTTATTGAATTATCTATTAAACAAAAATAAAAACTCAAACTGTCAGCATATTGGAGGTGACATACAAAAAACATTAGAAAACTTTCCTGGATTTATTTGGAGTAAATATTTGAAAGAAAAACATCTTCCGGGTCATTCATATACTGGTCTAGGAACTCGATTAGATATAAGACTAGATGAGAATAATAATCCGAAACCAGGTGAAGAACCAATGAATAGAGTAGATGCCGCAGCTTACAGGCATGATTTAGCTTATCGAAATCATGATCTAAGTTCTCGACATGCAGCTGATAAGAAGATGATTCAAGAATTAGATAGTATTCAAAATCCTACATTTAGAGAAAAAATTGAAAGGATATTTGTTAAGAAAGCTTTACAAGCTAAAATATTATTCGGACAGGGTTTAAATGAAACGACAGCAAAGCTGTCTGAGAGCAACGCTCGAACCTGCGCGTCTGAAATGTCGAATGACCTAGGACGCTATGCGTCCGAAATTCATAGGGAATACAGAAGGCCTAAATATTTATTGAAAGTAAAAGTATTTAATAAAGATGATATTTGGAGTGCTGATCTTATTCATATGCCGAATGAAAGGGACTACAAATACGCATTGACCGTTATAGATTTATATACACGATATGCTTGGGTAAAACCTTTAAAAAATAAAAGTGGTCTATCAGTTAAATATGCGTTTGAAGAAATCTTTAAAGAAACTAATAGAAAGCCAAGGAAATTGTTTGTTGATAAAGGCTCGGAATTTTATAACCGAAACGTTCAGCCACTATTTGAAACTGTTTATTCAACTGAAAATGCAGGGAAGGCCGTAGTGATAGAAAGATCCAATCGGACGTTAAAAAACAATTTATTCAAGAAATTTACTGAGCAAAGAAATCAGAAATGGTTGAAGATATTACCAGGAATTGTAGAAGAGTACAATAATAAAGTTCATTCTGGTATTGAAGAAACCCCAAAGAATGCTTCTGACGACCCTGATTTGATAAGAAAAAAAATATTCGAGAATGATTATTCGAACGAAAATAATAATTTGAATGAGAGTAATCCGAATTTGCAGAAACTTAAGCCGAAATTTAAAATTGGAGATAGAGTTAGAATATTTAAATATAAGAATAAATTTGAAAAAGGATTCGTCGGATACTGGACTAAAGAAATATTTGAAATTTGTAAAATAAACCAAACTTATCCGACTACTTACGAAATCAAAGATTTAGATGATGAAAATATCAGAGGCCGATTTTATCAAAATGAACTACAACGAACTGATTTTTAATTATCATTATTATTATTATTATTGGAACTAACGTTTCGGGAATGAAATTCCCTTGTTAGGCGTAACCATAGAATCTACGGTTCGTTCAATTCTAACATAATATCAAGAAATGGTACTCCTTTTTGTAATTTAAACAAAACAAAAAGACATAATTGACCACAGTAAGTAGTTCCTGGTTTTTGAATTTGAAATGTATTATAAATTCCATTGCCAAGTAATTTTTTGACATCGTTTGTAGGTGGAAGTCCATAAGAGTCGAACCAATAGTTCTCAGCCTCTGGGCGGTCGAAATAGTAATTATCTCGATTTTTATTAAAGATACCTGCAGACCAATGTACGCCTTTTTGGTCTCAAGTGTGGAGATTCGTTATGAAATTTACAGTTATAACTTTGTTCCGGGAACTGAAGGTTCCTGTTGGCTCATTTTTTAGGACATGTAATTCGTCTGTCATTAGAACATGAAAATTCTTTATTCCCAATTGATTTGCGATTTTCTTTAAATCGAAATTCGTTGTTGTTTGCGTTCCAATATAATTTAAAAAACTCCTTTATGTTGCTCATTTTATAATTAAAAAAATTACCTAAGGAACCCCTAGAAGACAGAAGGGAGGGGGTATTGATTTAAAACTGTTCTCTAATGATGACTTTCCTTACTACTTGGGGGGGTATTGATTTAAAACTGTTCCATAATGATGTCTTTCCTTACTACTTGGGGGGGTATTGATTTAAAACTGTTCCATAATGATGTCTTTCCTTACTACTTATTCGATTTTGAAATGATTTAATTTAATCTAAATTAAAACGTTACATTGTTACACTTTATTAGTAGAGTTAGTGTTTCGTACATCTTTTATCAATTGTAATTCAACCCTCATCAATATGTGAAAATTCTTCATTCCCAATTGATTAGCAATCTCATTTAAATCGAAATTTGACGTGGTTTTGTTTGCCGTATATTTTTAGAAAGTCTCTAATGTTACTCATTTTAAATGGAATAAAATCTATTTCAGAAATTTCTCAAAAGAATTGCCGTGTAGCAGCTGCTAAAATTGTGTCAGCTGATACGAGTGAAGGAAATCACAGACAATAGCTCATGATACGGGTTGTGAAATCTCATTCACACTATGAGAACAAAAGAACAAATACAATCTAAACACAATAGACATATGAGAGAGAAGAGAAATGAATGAGCATTTCTCTTCATTTTGGTTTCCATAACAATCATTCATGCGACATTATTTTGAATGGAAAAATACACCAATTGTCGAACCATGTCGGCACTTTTATCGACACATTTTCCGGCTCCCAGAACAATTTTGGTGTAAATTTCCATTAGCGTTCAAGATCATTCTATTAAAAGCATACGGGAATTATTCTCATTGAAGACAAGCAATTGTTTTAAAGAATGCATGTCATTGTGAATACAATATTCCTGTAACAGACAGGATCGAGAGAGAGAGAGAGAGAGAAAGAAAGAAAGAAGTCACGCTGCTCCGTAAAAGTTTAATTGAGATAACGAAGGATATATTCTTGAGGTTTCATCCACTTTTGTTTCTTCCATTTTTAAAGAAATATTTTTAGTCACATGATATATTTTAAAAACCTGAAAGATGGATAAAATTCATGAATTTGAAATTCTCAACTTTTATGATTTTCGGTGTCCTGGAACGGTCATGATTTACAAGGTAAAAATTGTAATTCACAAATTTTGAGATTCTCAACTTTTATGATTTTCGGTGTCCTGGAACGGTCATGATTTTGGGGGTGAAAATTGTAATTCTCAAATTTGAGATTTTGAAAAATTTGAAAATTGGGTATTTTTAAAAACGCCCAAATTTATGAATTTAGATCTTCATAACCTGAAAAAGGGTTCAAATTCATGAATTTATGTCGTTTTTAAAAATGCCATTTTTTGAAAAAATGGTACTTTTTGAATGGACTAAATTCATGTATTTAGGTCTTAATAACCTGAAAAAGGGTTCAAATTCATGAATTTATGTCGTTTTTAAAGATACTATTTTTTGAATTTTATGGTGTCCTGGAACGGTCTAAATTCATGAATTTAGGTCTTAAAAACCTGAAATAATGACATAAATTGATAAATTTAGTCGTTTTTAAAGATACTATTTTTTTGAATTTTATGGTGTCCTGGAACGGTCTTCTGCCCATTACTATTGTAAAAGAGACATGTTTGAGGCTTCAGTTTAGGGCTCGTGGAAACTTTTCAACGACTCTACTTCTGTGCAGCGACTACAAAAAATTACAACAAATGTTCCTCTTGGCCTTCTGCGTGGAGGAAGAATCAGTGTACTAGAAGTTCGGGTGATATAGTTCAGCTTCCTTGCATTGATTCATGGTAGGAGGTGGGGTAGTTCTATTCTTTCCCCCCACATTTTCCAACTTTTCCAAATTCATGAAATTTCATCAAGCTTAGTCACACTGGATTTAGAATAGACGTCATCTGTCACTGAGTGACAGTACAACAATACTGAGACCTTGAACCCTATAGGATGAAGACGTGGTACCTTGGATACCCAGTTAGAATACAAGATACAGCTGTGATCATGAACTTCGTGGTATTGTTGTCTACAGACAAATAGCGAGTAGTTGTCTAATTCTGAGGCTGTAAATGTTCTGCAAGTCAGATAAGAGGAATTTTACACACTCAACGCTTTTGCGTAGTGAGACTGCCCTTAGGAGCAAGAGAAGATCGTTAACGATGGAACACTCCCGGGTGTTAACAACAGATATGGGGGGGGGAAGAATAGAAGTACCGAAGGTGGAATTTCGCGACAATTTCCTCTGATAGAAAATCCATTCTGTCTCATTGACACAGCCATCGGAATGGTAGGATGTAAAGAAATCGTAGAGAGTGATATTTTTGTCAGATAATTGCGTGAGAAGGAGCGGACAGCTTTTCAACAACGTGTTGAGCAAGGTTTCCCTCTCTGACTCGATCTCGACCAGCGTATAGTGAAGCATTGAGGACACAGAAATTTTCAGCATCACACATGATCCAGAATTTAACCTCAAATTTTGCTGCCGTTTGAGGCATTGAATTGGACATCCAGCTCGATATGGTAAGAGTTGCGGTACTTCTATTCTTTCCCCCCCACATTTTTCAAGTTTTCCAAAATCATCAAATTTCACCGAAATTAGTTACAGAAATTAGTTACATTGGGTTGAGAATAGACTTGATCTGTCACTGAGTGACACTACAGCATGACTGAGAAGTCTTACTGAGCCCTAGGATGAAGGATTGGTCCCTTAGATACTCAGTTAGAATGCAAGGTAAATTCGTAACATCAAATTTGTGCCATTCATGACCGATTTTGAAGCTCATTGACGCTGCCAATGATATGCAGCAAAAATCTTTTGAGCCTCTTCCTTGAAAATGATCAGCCCAGCATCAATTCCCGTCAGGAACGTGAGGAGCTGAAGGGCATTGTATCTTAAACTTCCTTTTTCTTATCCTGTCATTTACCCTTTGCTGTTCATGAGTGCGCTTGCACCCATGTACTGCCGCCTCGTTGTCTGCGCCGATGTCGATCACGTGACCCTCTGCTGATAAGTGGTCGTCGGCGCGCTCGCTTACATAGTTCATTCCTCGTGCACTCTTGAACAAGGCGGTTGTCCGCGAAAATTTGAGAATTTTAGTAATACAGCAGCTTTGGCTATATTACACTGGTGTGTTTTTCTTTGGAAATATGGTGTGATTTTTTGATATGCAACTGCAATATAGTGTACATCCACAGTTGCGCACATGTTCATGTAATGTAGATTCAATGTGCAAGTACATGTTTATGTAGATTGCAGAGTGTAACTGAAGTGCGTATGTAGCTGCAATCTAGAGTGCCTGCTTCCATTGGCATTTAATGTACATATCCAAGCATAGAAATTAAACTTCACATTCAGTTGTATATCGCAATTTTCCAGTACATGCACATGCTGCATATACATGTTACTTACATGCAATTTCTCAGTCACATTTTATTAGCTCGTAGCTGGCACAAAATAGGGTGGTGTCGTCGGCGCACTTAGTATCTGTCAGATAGGGTAATATGGGGTTATATCGAAGCGATGAGGGTGATTGGTCAACACTAAGTTCGAGAGCGAACAAAGAAATTTCCAATCGAAAAGGGTGTGCGTCAAAGATGTATTCTCTCACCGCATCTTTTCAGTTTGTACATTGAGCAACTGATGAGGGAGGCAAATATTTCAACGGTGGCATCAATATCAGAGGCAGATGAATTAGCAATGTCAGATACGCCGATTACACAGCTTTGATCGCCAAGAACATGAGTGAAATGCAAGAGATGGTTGACCGGGTAAACACCGCAGGAATTGTGAGGTCGCTTAAGTTGAAACAAAAGTAACGTTATGTTGGAACGTTCTGAAAATCGTAAGATCACAGTTGGGGCTGAAATTGTTGCGGAGGTTGATCGCTTCAAATATCTTGGCTCCATCAAGAAAAATGATGGAAGTTGCACGGAAGATGTCCGTATGAGAATGGCTGTGGCTAAGGTGAGGATGTCTAGGTTGAACAAACTTTGGGCAGATAGGGAACTACCAACGATGAGCTCAAGATGAAGCTAGTGAAGACGTTTGTGTGGCCTATTCTATCCTGCTGACCGGAAGGATGGACGCTGAAAACCGCAGACGAGAAACACATCGAAGCTGCCGAAATGTGGCTCTGGAGGAGAATGTTGTGCATAAGTTACAGAGAACACCGAACGAATGCCAGCATCTTCGAGCAACTGGCCACTACCCCTGTGCTGCTCCGGCACATTCGGGAAAGGAGGCTCTCCTTCTACAGGCATCAATGCAGGGAGGGAGGATGCCATTTAACGAAAGCTGTTCTGCAAGGCAGCATGGAGGGTAGTCGTCGTAGAGAAGCGCCCAGGACTCAATATGTCAACAACATCATGAAATGGACCGGACTCAACATGCACGAGTTGAATGGTGCAACGCATGAGGGAAAACTGTGGCGTGCAATCTCCAATGGGTCGGCCGAAGTTCTGCAATGAATATGCCGCATAAAGTAAAGTAAGTTCGAGAGATTTTCGTCTCTAATCTACAGAGAGTTTTTTAGCTTTTGCTGAGTGTAATTGAGCACTCACGAAGAGACCTGCAGTCGTCGGAAATTCACACTCATCACGACATTGAAATTTTCCGCCGAAACACAAGCACGACACGAATGCGAAATGTGTAGGAGAAAATTACTAAGTAATTTGAAACAGATTTAAAGAACAGTGACTATTGAAAAAAGCTGTACATCTGTGGTTATACAGGAAAAGCTATTTATCAAGCAGCTCTGGACATAGAGAACAACGCACGTGCATCTTGTGTATGACGAGCCCAACTGCTAGAAATCCACGTTCACTTGCAGTAGTCGACGTGGTTAGGATCGTAACAATGGCGTGAGTGCACTGCTCTGCTCAGTTCTGCACTCGGGCAATAAGCAGCACGCCAAGCTCACCAACGCAAAGAGTCAATGTTCCAACTATGAATTTAAAACAAATCCAAGGCAACAGAAGAATAAAACACGACTCAAATTATAAAATCACGAACACGAATGACAAGGCTCAAACATGACACGAAACGCAAGCGTGTTCGTGTCACGAGCGCAGACATCTTGTGCAAAGTGCGTAGTGCATGCGCTTCATGAAGCATCGACATCAATAGACTAAAGCTTCAGAAATTTAAAACAGCCTTTGCTTTTCGGAGGCAGGATATAAAAGACAGAATTAAGCAACGTGACATCTCAATCCACACTCACTGTAAGAATGATAGCTATTTTATATTTTTTGTTTTCGAATTCAATTCCCATTTCATTTCAAAAGGTATATCCATTAACTGACCCGAATCGGACCGCATTTTACTTTCACAAGGTCGATCAGCTTAGGATGTGGATGTTGATATAGCCATAATACCACAGAGTAAGAAAGCAACTTGTTGGATGAATTATGGATATTTATTGTAAGTAAAAGGTCAATATTTATAGATCTGAATGAAAACAAATGAAATTCATGTCATGCGCAACATTACGAGATAACAAAATAAAGAAAACAATGAAATTGTAGAAAATGGACATGTAAACAGTAACTACTGGAGAAGGAAAAACTAATAGTATGATAAAACTAAATAACGTAGAGGCAGAATTAAATATATGCCAGAGTGCAATATTAGATTATAGCATGAAAATCAACAGTGGATGATTAAACGTTGGTCTATGGATGCAACAAAATTAATGGAAACGTTTTTACTAAATAAACATGGTAAGACTTCTATCATTCTTACTTGATGGTGAATAAAAAGCGCGCTTAAATTAATATAATTTGACATCGGTATAAGTTCATCAAGAAATATTTGAATAAAACTTTGTCACATAGCAAGCGGTTCAATAGCAATTGTGAACATGTTTCATAATGTAATTAATGAATGTTTGATAGCTGTCTGAAATTGTTTTATAAAGTGAAATAGTTCCTAGATGTCGAGATCAAGCTGCTGTCATTGCAAGCAAACACTTTGACACAAGATAGCAACCAACATTTGAGGTAGACATTTGTCGGAAAGCTCATTCTAAGTATTAGCCGAAAAATATCTTCAGTAGGGAAGTAGAGTGCTGTTTTCAATTCCAAATAAGTAGCGTTAGATTTTTAGGTTCCGCATTTTAAGTAACATATTCCATATTTAAAAAATTGCAAATTCATTTGAGGATGAATTACATATGCGTGCGCTTCTCAAAAAATGAAGATATCAATTACTACTGTAGTAATTATTGATATCAATGCATAAAATATTATCAAAATGTCGCCCTTCTTCAGGTAAAAAGTGATGTGTGCGTTAAATGTTGCGGTATGCGATTGTGTGGTGAGATCTCAAGCTTTTCTGAAATTGTACCTTTAAAGAAAAATGTTGTGTTTGTGTATTTTACGTTACTGGTGGTGGTGAATGTTTGAGCTCATATCGTTATCATTAAGACTTTGAGCCCTGAATTATGTCGCCTACACATTATTGGCATATTGTCCCTTTTCTCAGGAAGTATTAAAACTTATTGAGCTATATCGTAGCTACATGTGAACATACGCATAGCATGTTACCGACATAACAGACACACTATTCCACACTTATGAACTGCTTTTGAGATTGCCGACACATTTATTTGGTCGCTTTATTGAGCAGGAACGATGGAAAATGCTGGATGAAGAATATAAACAAAGAAGCATGAAATACGTTTTGCTTTAAAACATTAGATGGATTTAAACACCAATATTCAACATCTCATATCTACAAGGCACGACGAATGAATATTCAAGGAAACGAATCGTTTTCTACAGGAGCATCTGTTGAGAGGAGTCAAACGCCGTAAGTTACAATGGTTTGATATTGTAGCAAGACAACAGTGGCATGCATTTTATCACCAGCCCACTGTGATAAATATCTGTGTCGCTATCATTTTGACATGAAAATAGCGATTGAAATAATATTATGCTCGACCAATTGATTCTTATCGTTCAAAGAAATCTTCCTGAAAGCTATATGACTTCTCCGATTTTTCACGGGAACGATTAATCGTTGAGGAAATCGGCTAGTGTGAGTGGCAGCCATGTTACACGATTCATTGAAGTTAATTATCAAATGGTAATTTCAACACCTTTTGGAAGAGCATATTGCAAGGAATGAACAGTCGAATGCGATCGTACGAAAGGAAGACAGCGATAGACCTGCCTCTCAGAACATTAAGGATAATTGATCATGGTGGATTCCCCTACTTTGCTGAAGGCTGCACAACACAGAGCGACATACCAAGGATCTTGAGGGATCCAAATTAGGTTGCATTGATTTGATAAAATAAGAATGTCATGTTGTGAATTTGATAACGTGGCTCTGGGTTTTTCAACATTCCCTCGATTTTCATTTTGAATACTTTCTTCCACAGACCGATTATGTATTTGCTGAACGAATCCATGTTTGTCTATTAAATAGTAATGAATAGCAACGCCATTGTAAGCGGAATTGGACAGACTCTTTGGGAGAGACTTTGAAATGGCAACCTCATGTCACGTAATCCCAAAGCTGAAACATTAATTTTCATATCACAGTGCGGGGCAACTTTTCATAAAGCTCCAAGTGTTGCTCATAGAAATCCGAAACTCTATATTAATAAAAGACTCTAATAATAGGGCCGCATCATATTGTGAAATATTCAATATTAGGCACTGACATGTTGTCAACATACTTACTGTGTAAGGACTTGCGATAGATCCCATTTCTCTCTAAATATGGAGTCATTTCGATAAAAGAACTTGCAGTTCCACACCTTGACGCAAGAAAGTAATTTGATTCTTCTTTATATAAATTAATAAATGAATAAACAGGTCTTATTTATACTCGGAAACATATAAAGCACGGAGCCTTTCTTCCAAGTACATTAGCTGAGTTATTATATATACCATTCCCATTCCTCTTGTGCTGAGAGTTTCAGCAAGAATGCAGAGTGTATCGGTTTTAAAAGTCTTAGGTTTGAACCAATGTCTCCTGGATGCAGAGCGAACGCTCTACCACAAGATACCGCAGCGCCAGATCAAACTACATTGACATAGTACACAGTAATCGTGCCTGAAAGAGCGACTGAGGTTACCAATGTCAGTTAACAGACATCAGGTTTCCGTACTATGTAACACCACCAATTTAGACAAAAGCGGAAAAAGTGCTTCTATGGTGCCATCGTTTGTTTAGGAAGAGCAAAATGTGCTGCTTCTACATAAACGAGGTCAAAGTTTATAGGTATGGACAATGAAATGATACATCTCTGGACAAAATATTACTGAAGTTTCCGCAATGTCTGTTGACTCCATGTAAGCTGCTATTAATTCGCTGATTATGCTAACCATAGACGCGCCGAAAATCGTTCACACATACTGACAGTGTAGTTGAGGCGGTGTACTGTTCCCAGGATTGATAAGCAAACATACAGTCCTTCTGAGAGAAGGTCCTAACTGTTGTTTCTTCGGTTTGACGTGAAAGGTTAATTGCGTGACATTCTTAAACTTCTACCGCTTGTGAAATGAAATTAAATGAATTATTTAGCGTTAAAACACAAGCAGAGACCTCTTGGTACAAGTATGAAACTAAACTTAAAACTGTAGGGACCGGCGATCGGCAAATTTTAGTTATCGGCAAACACTCGTGCTATGGCACTCAATAAAATAAGCAATGAAACTATCGTCCATTTTTATAGATAAATGCAAAAATCACAAATTTAGATATAAATACGAATGATTATTATGAATACAATAAAGTAACTAAGTAAACAAGCAAGTAAGTAAGTAAGTAAATGCTCATTTGTTCCACTTTACAATTTCGGTGGACACTACAAGTAGCGATGAAGATATATGAAAGTAAAAGGAAAAACGCATACAGTGGTCAGTCAATGAAAAATAGAACCTACAGGTACTCGGTCCATTTCATGTCACAAGAAAGTAAAATTGACCGAGCATTTTAAGAAGGTTGTTAATATAACCAGCCAGCGCTTATACATCATCCGCAATCTTGTACGGTCTGGGCGTGATTCTTCATTTATACTGACTTGTTACTCTGCTTTTATTCGATATATTCTGCTATATGCATTTCCTTGTTTTCGTACCCCTCACAAATGTACAAATGTACAAATGTTTACATGTATGTATAAATTGTATTAATTCATTGTATTTCATGGATTAATTAAAAACTGATCCAGCTATTGTTATAACGGAAGTGTTTCAAAATTAAATCTATATTCTGAATAAATTCTCGAGGCCTTGTGCTAGAAATAATGAGAATAAACACAAAAATGGTTAGTCTTATTCATGAGTAATTTGAAAAGATAGTCAATCCTCCAGTTTGCATCATTTTATCCTGAGGCAAGCGATGATGAGAAGATGTTGAAATTTCAATAACTGTTGCTTTATACCGGTCACCATAATTGTCATATGCTTGGTAAGAGAATTAACAAAACAGCAACGGAACAATAAACAGGAAGAAACCGAAAAGTAGCTGCCTTGTTGTCCGATTATTGTCTCTCTCTTAAACATAGTTAACTATACTTTTGGTTATCATTCCCACGCATAGACATCTTCGCGTGTCATTTTTTACACGTTCACACAGCGGAAAGGATTGTGGCTGAAGAAATTACTTCCTTTTCTTCTCATTTCTGCAACTCTGGAATCTAAGACATGATACAGGAGAAAGCTTTTCACTTTAATTAGACAAAATTGACATCTACGAAATACTTGCTTATTTTCCGCTCCTGCTACTAGAAAATGATATTTTAGTTTACTTGTTGCTCTAAAATTACCGATCATTTGTCAAGCATGTGAGCGTCAACTGGATTCAGCATTTTCATTGGTTGGACGAATCCCATTGGCGAAGAAGCTCTGTCAACATTTTCTGGTGGATAAATATCCCCCCAACCAGCTCATTGTCTCTTCTTAACTCAGGCCGAATTTTGCTGGTAAAAATATCTGCTCCAATGTAAGTAACCACATGTGTATATCTATACAGTCTTAATTAATCATTTCACATGTTGATAATTTCTGACAAAATAATTTTAGACTTGACTAGAATTGATTCATAATGGATCCATGTGCAAAGCTGCAACCATTAAAATATATTACTAGATAAAAGCGATTTTATCCGCAGCATTCAAAGTGATGTTGATTGTTCGAAGACACTGAATGAAAACTTATGGAAAGAAAATTCCAAAGAAAAAAATAGACCAAATTTACTCACATGAAAACTAGAGCAATTATTTTATGACCTAACAAATCTGGAAATAATGAACAAAACAACAACGGAACAATAAATATGAAAAATATGCTCAAATTTTTTCTTGTAAATTCAACTGATTAAAACCACGACTTCATGTCGAAGAAAAAGCAAAATGTGATGTAAGTACTGTAAAAGGTAATTATTAAGACATAGGATTATACATAGGCTAGACCTGTAGCAACATCGCGCATATGTAGTTGTGGCCTATATCCAGCACACGTAATTTAAACATAACTATGCGAAAATTTGTTCTCCTCGGAAATCTTTCCATGCATTAAAGAATAGCGCTCAGCTGACGCAGTGTTTGGAAGCTGTGAGTGCACTCTCAATGATAGAGCAATTATACGTCCTTTTTACATTTCGCTGCTTGATATGAGAGTTTTGCTATTTCTATAAGTTACAGTAGAGGAACATTCTATTTTTAGTCAGCTCTTTTATGACAGAGTCGCGTAAGTGGCTCGTAGCTCGGCTCGGTTGGTTAGAGCACAGGTCTAGTTAACCTTGGTCGTAGGTTCGAATCCTACCAGCCGCACATCTTTTGCATGGCAATTTGATCTATTGTTTATTTAATTTCATTGTTGTTAAATGCTTCTTCATGAAAAGTGTAAAGTTTGATACCGCATAATTGACGCCGGAAATTTTCCTGACGAAACTCCGTTTTATCAAACATTGAAACGTAAGAATCGTAAATTAGTTAAGTTACTCATCATTTTGGTGTTCTTAGGTAACTTGATCATGCCTAGATAAGAAGAAAACATTCAAAATCATTTTAAAAGAATGTACAACATAGAGAAGAAAGATGACAGAAAAGAAAAAACTGGAAATTAAGGACTTGCGAATCGTCAAATTTTGAATCGAATCGTATTTCGAATCGAATCATGGAAAACTGAAATAGGCCTGCCTGAACTTATCATTTTTGTGCACAATTTACTTAGCCAACTATACCGATAGCCTTTAAAAAACTAGGCCTATCAAATAAGACCTAGTAATCATGTAATTTGCATGGCTTTTGAAAGATGCCACTCATAAAGAAATAAGCAGTCAAATAAAAGTGTCTCGTCTAGCCCCTGTGTCTTGGGCTAGGTTTGTGACCTCAGGCTTATAGAAAATAGTTCTTTGAATCTCACGCGGGACTAGAAATGCAAACTCCATTAATCGTCCTGTACTTAATTCCTGAGGCCGGGAAGGCCCGAATTTAATGAGCAAGCAGAGGATTGCAGAAGTCTTTGAGCACTTTTGCAATCCTTTTCTTGTCTGATTATTTTCATTCCTGAGATGCAGATAATTCAGGATAAGAGAAACATTTCGTCTCTATCAACCATTGACCAAATTTCAACAGGAAAGATAATCTAGTCAGCGCTCCCAATTGGTCCATTCACTAAAAATAAACAAATTAAGCTATGAACAAAATATGGTGCGCTGACTAGATTTTCTCTGGCTCAGATTTGGCCTGAGTCTAGATAAAATCTAGATAAAATGCTCCCCCTGCCCTGAAGCTTCTGTAGGCCTACCTCGAAGATTATATGCAAGCGGGTGGTTCAAAAGTTACAAGAGTTAAGTGCAAAACCTCATTTAGCCAAAAGTCTCATTAAAAAGTCCTTTGAGTGGCCTCATTGAAAGAAGTCTGAGGATCGCTATCAGAAGATCGAATGGTTTTACTGATGCAAAGCCTAAATCAATCTTCTCTTGTCTGTTATATATCATGCTTGAGTTTTGCTTCCTTACGTCATGGTTTTAGGCGTATGCAATACTTCCTGTTTTAGGATATGCAATATAATTCACTGTTTTAGCAAGCCGTGTTGGGCCTAAGAGTCCTGAAAAGAATGTCTTATAGCCCTGTGGGACGTCATGTATTTGCGCCACATATTTCAGTTATGTAAGGGAGGTGCAATGCTTTTGCGCCACAGATATGCTTGGCTAGTAATGCATCTGCGCCAAAACAAATCATGTATTTGTGCCAGTTTCTTATCAGATGTTTTATTAATATTGTATATCTGATAGTTGTATGACCATTGGGATATGACACATTTGTGAAGCCATTTGAGCGATTGACAATGCATTGATACTTAGAGGGAATAGATGTCTAATTGAAACGTCATCCTAATTGAAAATGTGATGCAATTATACAAACAAGAGCAAATATTTTGCAACATAATACCTACAGCAGCTGTCAAATTTGAGAAAGTCAATTGGGTTTTTTCAAGCCCTTAAAGAGGAAGATTCTCAAAATCTTTTCATTGCGAAGAACGATTATGGAAGTGAACACATCAGAGAATTATTTTATCCACGAAAATTACAAGTTTCGAGTTGGAAGTACATCTAAAGCTGGTACTACCCGATGGAGATGCTGTAAGAAGAATTGCTCAGCAACACTATACATCGCGAAGTGATAGACTTTATTGGTCCACATTCCCATGAGCAACCAAATATGCAGGCCAATATTCTGAGACGTGCATGCAAGAGAAAAGCACTAGACGATATTACTTGCAAACCGAGCAAAATTATAAAGAGTGAACATTTTAAAAGTGGCGAAATTCAAATTGAAGCCGGTGATTACAAGCGCTAAATCCTTTTCACATTTGCTGATCAAATTACCGGATAACAGGTAACACTAGATTTACTAGATAACACATTTGGCGCAGATGCATGATTTCTTTTGGCGCAAATGCATTGCATCCAAATTACGTAACTGGAAAATGTGGCGCAAATGCATTGCCAAGAGGCGCAAATGCAAAACTCCCGCCCTGTAAGATGGAAGGTCACGAACCTGCTAATGGGACATTTACGAGTACAATGCTTATTTAAATCAGTTAGTAAAAATTATGAAGTATATCAGACTTGGTCAGAAAGATTGACCGAGTCCGAAGCCCTGATCAGAGCAACAGATAGCACATAGAATAGTTATTAATGACGCAGTTTAGCAACCAACGCTTTATTAGCGTGAAAAATATCATTATACTATCAGTGAGAATCCAGCATCTCAAACATGTTGCAATGTCATTTTCAAGCATTAACGAACGGGAGGAGGTTACAAATCAGAGGAAAACAGTTAAAATAATTCCTGGCCAGTCGACGCGAACCGATTCGAATTTTTCTCCAATCGTAATTTTGAATCGAATCGTTCAAACATCCATCGTGCAGAACTGTGCCTTTACACATGCCTTTTACAAAAGCCAAAAATCATAGCGTTTGTTTCCAACAGGGATGCGGAGTCGGAGTCGGAGTCCTATCATTTTGCTGGAGTAGGAGTCCTATCGAATGATAGGACTCCGGACTCCGGCCTATTACATATACAGACCCGAAATATAATATGAGAAAATTATTTATCTTCGTATATAGCTGTCACTGTCTTGATGTCAACTTTCTCCATCAAACAAAAGTACAGAGACACTGCTGCATGCAAAGCTTGTGATAGTTAAGGGAATGAACCGTGATGATAGAAAAGGGATTGTCTTTTCACTCGGTGATTTAATAGAGAAGACAAGCCTTCCTTGCCTCGATCACACATACGCACCAAAGGTCACATCAGAGACAAAAATGAAAATTTTAGTTTGTTTGAGAACATTACCTCCTACCCAAACCTCAATCTTGTGTGATGGCTCCTCCAAAGTTCATATTAAATTCGAAAGTGTGCTCATATTTTTTGAAGAAGGATGGGGGGATTTTCCTGCCTGGCAGAGACTGAAAAAAACCGTGTGAAGCACATATCAACAGAATGGGAGGAGCCGAGTCAAATGCATCCAACTTAAAGCGACATTTGATAAACTTTCATCGAAAATGATTGATAATTGATACAGCAATGATCACTAAAGATAGGTTCGGGTAAGCCTATATAATGATCTATGATGTCGGTTACCAGTTTTTTTCAAAAAACCAGGCTATAGAAATCATCTACAGATCATGATCTTTCAAATGAGTTATCATTCAGTGACAGAGGATGAAGTAAATTGTACAAACAGACATTTTTCGTTAAAGTATATCAACAATTTTCCTGAGATTTTATATGTCAAAATTTGCAGTTACACCAACGAAAAGTGTCTGTTTGTACACTTTACTTCATCCTCTGTCACTGAATGATAACTCATTTGAAAGATCATGATCTGTAGATGATTTCTATAATAACCAGTTCAACAAAATACCAATTTGTGTAACTTTTATGAGCAAAAATTCGAAAAAATGGAGTCAACACCTTAAATGTCACAATTTTACCACTGGAAATACATAGGATTGTGTTATCCTCTCTATTTCTGAAAAGCAAATGATCTGATCCGACAGACGCGAAGTTCTGCAGTAGGTTAGAGGTGTCCTATGCTATGTGAAAGTTTTATGTACTACCTCGTTCCCTGCACAACTTCACGCTAGCTCCCGGACTAATTGGGCCGGTGTTGTCAGCTGCTAGCCGAACACTACCGCAAGTGTCCGCATGACGTTCACGGCGGTTGATGGTTATCACCTTGAGATTGAATTCATCATTCAAGACACCAAGACACTATGATTATATCTTCCCTGGTTTCAAACTCTTCATCATGTAACTAATACTTCAAAACGTCCTACTATAGACCAATGATTCATTCAAGAGATTTAGTCTATAGTTTGCAATCCTGCAACGCACACATGCATGGGCCTATGCCAATGAAATGTGTGGTAACATATTACAAAGAAGTGAATGATGCAATTCAAGAAAAGAAAAATGCTTCTATACAGTAGATCCAAATACAATATGATACTATAGTATCAGGGATGATAATTCAGTCATCTCGTCGATTTTGTGAATCTCAGGATTGTGAAGAGATGGTGCTATGGCACTACAAACTCTGGGACGCCATACATGTAGGTATTTGTAAATCCCAGAAATCTTATTACCGGGTAGCTGTAACAATCCTGTTAATCCTACTCATTCATGGTGTGAAGGCTGCTGACATCAATGTCTAAGTGATCAACCTACATCTTGACCTCTGCCTCGATGCTGGCTACCCGACCGAGATTCCGGTTCTTTGTCCCGCTGAGTAACAGGATACACGACGCCTAACCCGCATATAGGCCTAGTCAATCCCGATCCTGGACCGGAATGAAAATGTTCATAGTACGGACTCAGCGTTCAAATATTGTGTATTTAGAAAACGCAACGGAAAAATTACATTTAACCGCGGTTAGCTTTTTATTAACCGAGTTAATCCTTGAACTCTATTACTCAAATCATTTTGCTGCATGCGTTGAGAGCTTTTTGATTTCATAAATGAACCAATACGGGAAACACACGCTGAAGGAGATTACAAACTTCCAAAATATTAAAACACTTCTCCTGCATTCCACTAACATACTTGCAAGATGCAAGTCATACAAGTATGATCAATTAAGTGGTGATATACAATTTTTATGTGAATTTGGCTGTGGGTGGGGGGATTATGCTGCGCTTGAATCAACATGCTCGATCATCACAAGTCTCCGATTATTTCTCGGAAGTAAAACTTGTGATACTCTATAGTTCCGATTCCAACCAAATTCTGCAGTCAACAGCTCTGGTTCCGTATACCTGCTTTTAACACTTCAACTATGCTTTAATATAAATCATCAAGCTATTCTGTTTCTCCCTAAAATCACCTTCCCTTTACTTTACTATGCGGAAATGCATCCTGCTAACAGACAATAGACAGTCATTCAAAATATTACTATGTCCTGTATGATATGTCCTTTATGATATTTGAAATCCATAGTTCGCAGCTGATCCCTTATAGTCTATATGCTTTGCGACTTCAACTAGAGGTTAGGGGATTGACTCATTAATAAAACGTCATTCGAAAGGAAGGAACTCACTGAATTTCGGTGCTGTATTTGGTTATAGTTGTGATATAAGTTACTTTGCCGCAAGTTACCGCGCAAATAGTCCATTAATTTATTGTTAAATTGTCGGCTTCGTTATTTTTTGTTATTTTTCAATTTTCCCTTGTCAACTGTATTGCGTTACGCCGGGAGACTTATTTCATTACGGTTCTTTTAATAATAATGCATCTATTCAAAAGTCAGCATTAGTATTTTGGGAAAGTTCTCATTGTCCATGCGTCATCGTTTAGAAAAATGCTAAAAGAGAATGTGTGGCAGATCATGAGATCATAGAATAATATGATAATGCACTAGATCATTGAAAACTCTGATTTGAAACCGGTCATCAAAGTGAGCGTTATTTCAAAATATGCACATGACACATATTTGATTGTAGCACTGGAAAATTTCGACACAACAGTTTTAGAATTACAGAACATACAATGGGCGACAATCTCTATCCATTTGAAAAGAAGCTACAAGAAATGATCTTCTAAAGACCGAGAGCAAACCCACACCTTCCAGAACATGAGAAGAATGAGCGAAATAGCCTTACTCGGAGCTAACTTTGCGCAAAAGCTTCACATTGACGCTCATGCCAGAAAATTGCTAAAGAAGAGCAATAAAAGTATGCTTAGATCATGAATAAACAGTCAATATACCAAACAAAGGCATTGACACAGCTAAGGTGACAAATAGGATACTGTACTCTGTAACCAGTTCGTGGGGATTGGTTGTGCTGACGATAAGAAACGCATCTAACAATACCTAAAAGTTAGGAGTTATACGCTCCGGGCGCACGAAGCCTGCCACGAGTCTGCGGATCTCCATGAAGTCGTCACGAAAATGGAGGAGACAATTCCGAAAACTGACACAAAACCGAATGTACATGCTACACCGCCAATTCAAAACCATAAACGGAACAATAGGCTGCTAAACATGCAAAATTACTGATAGTTAGTGATGACAATGCAGCTTAATTACTCAGAATGACCGGTGCAACACGAGGAAATTTACATTTTTGTTGTTTTTCCGTTTTTTGGGAATAATGTTCAAAGACACTATTATTTGGAAACACACTAATGAGTTTAGGAAATAATCTTATTGCTGAATTCTCGACTATATTTGTTCAAGGATTCTGATTTTCGATGAAGTTTGTTCCTTGTTTGTGTACTACGAAGTTTTAATAGTTGGTTTGACGGTAATGAGAGCACTCGATATTGATTAATAAAGTACTAATCTATGCGCAATCATTGTCTTATATATTTAGCTTCAAACCCTACTTTGTCTCAAGTAAAGCTTCCACAATCGTTATCTACAAACTAGCTGAATTTTGCAAGAACTGCGTATTCGCTAGCCTATCTGTCGCAAAATTACTCCATATCTTAAGTAAGTTATTAACAATTACGCGTGCGGCCGCTAAATGCTCTATATACGCGTACATAATATATCATGAAGACACGAATAATTGTTTTACCACTTCATTGAAAAGCAATTTGGATGAAAATTTATGAGAATTAGTACCGGTGCTATGTTTTTTCCTCCCTTATCTTATTTTCTGACGGGAAAATGATTATCAGTCGTGGTTACACTACACGTTTTCCCTCTATCTCTGTCTCCGACCGGAAACTCTTATGTTGCTTACGATTTCTCCCCGGAAATCTAAACGACGGTTTTAGCGGTGATATGAATTACCGCATTTACCGGATTTTCTTATTCTCCCCCCTGATTATGTTATATTTCCCCAATTTCCCAGTTAAGAAATACGTGTAATAGTCAATATTATACTACTCGATGTATTTCTCAAAATGGCATCCGTTAACAAGTTTTCTTAACCTGACACGGTTATTAGTATTACTGACAAGTGTTTCGTCCTATCAACACTTCCACCGTGTAAATCGTCGTGCTCCAAGTCGTTTCCAATTTGTTTCCTCTCCGATTATCCCTTCGTCTGTTTCTGAGAAGAACCTTTTCCCCAACAGATTGGTCGGGAGCTGCATTTCTTTTCGCATGGTATCTGGAATAAGAAATATAAATATGCTTAATACCAAAGAATAACACCAATAATCATGCAACAGATGCATGTCGGCTACATGACACATAGAAAATAAGTATATAATAATAATAATTATTCAATATAATATACCCTTTCATCCTCTCTTGACATTTCTTGATTTCGACCATCATGGCGTCGAACATTTTCTTCCTCGATATACGCCGTTTTTCAAATGCTTAAACAAATGTACATCAGTGCATTTGCTCCTCGCATAATCCATTGCAGAATCAATCGACTAAGGACAAGAATTACATGCAGACGCGTGGTATTTATGCGTCGTCACGATCTACAAGGTTGGGTCCAATCTTTGGGTACCCCCCAAGACCAAGATTAGTCTTGGGTCTAATCTTGGGTATCCCAAGATTGGACCCAAGAGTGGCTATTTCTTTAATGAAGTGGAACAACAATTTCCGCAACATGTTTGGAATTATGATTGAGATTTAAAATTGCATGAAGATATTTTGAATCATGTCATATTGTACATATTGCAATCCAATTAATATGCATCTAATGTTCATATTAATTACTATTTATTACATGAATTTGTTATTACGGAATTGAGGCCATATTAATATTCAGCTAAAAGTTTTAATCATCGGCATAGGTTATCTCTGGGCTTAATATGATCAACCATGTTTACGTCTACAGCCTAATAATTTCCTATTTAGAACAACATGCATGACTAAGATACATTCCTCACGACATATCTGATCGAGAAACGAAACACACATAACATAGGCCTCGTATAGGATGAAAATAGCACAAATGTAGATATAACGATATTTCTACTAATCGTAGGAGGCAATCATCAAAGAATTTCAGTGCATTAAGTGATACTGATATCTTTCTATTCCTAATACATGTAGCCTAATAGTATAATAAACAATATAGGCCGAAGTTTTTAACTTTCAAGGCAAGAGGCTATATGAAGCAAGTTATCCATGAATTTTTGTAGGCTACCAATTTAACAGCATAAGCGTTATATTGGTATTGGTTTAATGCATTGGATTTTTTCATTTATTATTCGTTTTATTTCGCGCAAAATGATATATACAAAATTCTGTATAGCACAATATACATTACATCTAGTTTAATGGATTAAATTCACAAGGAAGCCAAAGGTAATCAAAGCATACCGTAAAAGCTAATTAAACAAACTATCAGATAGACATTTACGGTAGGTCTATATCAAAATTAATGATAGCAAAGTTTTGTCATAGAAAGACCAATCTTGTGGTTGAAGTAGGTTACATATTTACATGTACATACATGTAAACTTACATGTAGATGACTTGCTATGACATGATGTGGTCACATACCAAGGCAGAATTTTTCCAAGAAAACCACTAATGATTCATGGTTAATTTTTTTACTCTTGGGTTCTTACGCTTGGGGGGTAACCAAGCTCTTGGGTCCGCACCCAAGACTACCCAAAACTCAAGAGTGAACCCAAGTCCTAACCTTGCGATCTATGCAATTCACTGATTCCAGTTCAATATGTATGCATTCAGGACATTGGGGTTTGCTGATCAACTAAGACGGTAAAAGAATAACGGCGGAATATGAATACGCTGATTACGTTGTGTCTTTCTTCTTCCGACGAGGAAATTTCAAAGCACCTCTACTGATACTTATTTTCCGGTCAGAAAATAATACAAAGGGAAAAAGAAAAACATAACACCGGTGTTACTCTTTTGCTTCCCCTGATCTCATAAGTTGACTCTTAGTTTCCGTGTTATTCACTTTCCCTCCCGTTTGAACTAAGTCACAATACTGAGATATAGAGCCTTGCGGCTTCTAGGAGACTTAATCAAGTTTGCACGTGCCTCTCTTTTTAGGAGGGGAAAATTAAGTGATAGTGGCTTTCTAATGTACTTTGTCAGGTCAGCAATTTAAATTGGGGCAAAAAGAATATCATTACACCGTTTTACCCCCTGCCGATTTTACTGCCGTTATCCCGGCCCCGGCCGCCAAAAGTCCTACCGGTTAGAACTCTGCTGCACTGCTGCACAACATAGGAACCGTAGACCAATACTGTCAGAGGGCAAGATTGAATCCTAAGCAGGAACAGGGATCAAGTGATGATTTGCAAAGGCCTGCAGACATTTTAATACCAAACTGGACATTGGGTCAGGCTGCTGCGATCGACATTACTGTGGTACATCCGCTCATTCCGAACTATATTCAAGGAGCGAGTACAGCAAGTGATGTATGTCTCGCAGCTGCAGAAAGCCGGAAACATAGAGGCAATGATGAGAGATGTGCTAGATTGGGATGGAGATGTGTCCCTGTTGCGGTCACAGCATACGGTGTTTGGGGTGGAGAGGCCATTGGATTTCTTAAACAGCTTGGATGCACTATGGCAGTTCAAAGCAATGAAAAAGTTTCGGTTGTCCTCCGTGAGATTCTTGACTGTATGGGCATTAGTCTTGCCAAATCTGTCGCAAGAGCAATACTTGCCCGCTCCACTCACATTGACTAGACCTGACTTTTCCTAGATCGGCCATCTTCTTTTCACTTTTCTTTATTAGTTTCGTCTTAGTTTTGTTATTTGTTGATCAGGATCTTAGTATAGCATTCTTTTAGCATGCTCCCATAGGAAACATGTTTTGTTCAATATTTGTGTAATATGTACTGATAAATGTTATTCAAATAAATAAAAAAAATAGAAAAAAAATACTGCAAGTGTGAGCAATATGCGTAGAAGATCATTCATCAATCGCATGACAAACACTGACTTTTTAAGCTGATTTTGCATTTTCTTTCTCTCCATGAACCACATTTGTAACCGACATGAGCCTGGCATTTCGTAATAAAGTCTATTATCATTATTCATAAATCTCAAATTGTCAAACCTATGTAATAGGTATACAATAGCATTCTTCAAAACCTGACGTTGAGAGAAGTGTAATTTCAGCTACTGATTTGAATTTGGTTGATTTAGATTTCGACGAACTTGACCAATTATTGAATAATGATGAGCAATCTGCGACCAGCGTAACTAGAGAAGAATAAGATAAAAGAATTTTAAGAAAAAATCAGAATGGGCTTTTACAATTTTCAAGGATTGCCTTTCTAGAAGGCAGTCATGGAGAGTGCCATCTAGTTGAGTCTAGTATGAGTGCCATGTTTTCAAAGGGTTTGAGGAAATGACAAAATCAGAACTCGACTGAAAGGCGGACGTTACCCAGCTACTTCTTTACGTGATATATTTCAAGGAATTGAGTATTATCGAAAAGATGTTCTTGGAAGAGGATGGAGAATTTTCAACGATTCAGAATTCAGTATATAATGAACATCTTTGGGCGCCGCTATGAAAAAAACCAATTCGTTGTGAGTGCTAGGCCACCAGATGTGGTGTTCAAATTGCAAGAGGAATATTTTTTGGACAGAGAAGTGCAGGGTGATACCAGCCCTGAAGCTCTCTCGAGAACGATAGTCTTTTGTTGCGGAATATTTTTCGGCTTGAGAGGAGAAAGAGAGCACCTTGATTTGGAATTCGGCAAACACATTAAATTATCACAGACCGAACGAAGAGAAACGCTTGTTTACAGTAATATTACTCCAAAAATGTTGCTGTTGGACTAAAAAAAAGCAATTTATAACCAAAATCAGCGAAGATATTTCCATGTATACAAAATCCAAAACGATGTTTTAATGTCATCGACGTCAGTAAAGAGAAGCATCAACTTCAATGAACAGAATCTCAATTTGAACAAAGTCAACCTCAACATCACTTCTCCACCTTCAAAACAATTGAAAATGGAAGTGAATGCGGAAAAGAACACTGTTTCATTTCACTTCTTCTAACTTATCTGACTTACTATTTAGATGTCCGTATTTTATGTGTATTTAGCTTAATAAACACATGTGATTTTGTGTCACTATCTAAAAGACGTTTATATTTAACAACAGAGGAATGGTTCTCTGAAAACATTTACCGGTTTGTTTGATAGATATCTATTCGATCCAATCATGATATATTGGTATAACTAAATAACTTGGAAATTTCATGTCCATCATTTAGGACAAGCTGGCAGAGATGCTTCATCGCGAAATATTCAGAAGCTCCAGCCTCCAAATGCGAAATATCTAGGAGTCAAAGAGTGAAACCATGGATATCCATGGTGAATCATGCAATAATCAATAGACTTCTAATTTTTAAGTCTATGAATAATTTAAATATTTAGAGAAAGGGCCAAAATGTTGTCACTCATTAGTTTATTATTTTCCCAATTTTTTCAATTTTTCCTTTTCTACATCCGTGATCATGCTGTCCGTTGGCCAGCGAAATATATCGGGAAAATAATAAACTAATGACAACATTTTGACCCTTTCTCTAAATATTTAAATTAAACATTCATGGGCTTTTTTGAAAACATCTATGAATAATCTATGTTGAATTCTGATTCTCCACAGAAAGTTCTCATGCGAAATATTAAAAACATGCATTTGCCTTTCCGCAGAATCAGAATTAAACCATGGATATCTAGATGTCCATGATTAAAACATAGACTTCTAAACCATATTAAACACATCACCTAGAACGCAGTGATAGAATATAGAACGCAGTATATCTATGATGTGCATGAGATCTCCCATGGTTATCTATATAGTAAAGTATAGGATCATGATATTTGTATCTTTGTCTATGTACAATGATGGCACATGTATTGGTCTATGGTTTGTAGATCAGATTCGATCTAAAATCATGTATCAATGTCCAAGTATTTGTGGAAGTGGGTTTGGGATGGGTGTTGTTGTTTTTTACAGGAAGTTTCATGAAGGAGAGTGGATTGTCATTAGTGGATTTTTTGTCAGTGAAATAGCCTACTATTCCACGGATTAATATAGTGTGTGTATTTGTAGCAGTTTTACAACATCAACAATTTTCAAAATTTGGAATGCGAATTAAAAATCATTGTTGAAAAAGGTGTAATTGAAAGTGGTCGGTGTGCTGTTGTAAGAACATCTGAAGAATTTTCAGAGAGCTAAGAAAGAATATCTAGATATTTTCTTCTTTCTGGCGTTTTCTAAACCGAAGTTTTTTTCAAGAATTAAATACATTGAAATTTCACTAATCAAACACATCATTCTCACTAATAATGAATGTCATTGGAATATTTACTTTCAATTCATGTTGGACATGTGATAAATGATATTTGATATGATATGATATTGTAGGGATGTTTGAAATTTAAAAAAAATTTAGTTTGAAAGGGGGGGGATTTCATAAAAAAAAAAGTAAAAAAATCTTACTGGGGATTTTAAAAGTTGCATTTTGTTATGACTTATACGTAAATCCGTAATTTCATTAAGAGTATATTATAGATATGGATTATATAGATATTCGGATTTTTATAAATGAAAATGATGAAACAGAACAAAGGATTAAATTCTTCCTTCTTTGTCATCCTGTCGCGCATAATTTTGTTATTTTTTCGTCTTTGAACGTGTACATACAAGGGCCGACAAAGGAGATCAATCCAGATCTATATACAATATAAAAATATAATAAAAAACAAAAAAAACATGGAAGCCAGCAGCATTGCAGTTTGCATTTGCCCCAACTAAAGTTCCCCGGTGTGTACCATTTTTTTCAATGCAATTTCTAGGGGACTTTCTATGGTATTGTTAATTTCTATGTATAGGATAGTATATAGATATCCATGGATCTCCCATGGACTCCTAGATATATAACATCTATAACATGCTAGATGCATGGATATCTATCTAGATAGTATATACATTGTAGATGTCCATGCTAGATATCTAGAAGTCCATGGAGATCTCCAAGGAATAGTTGGATCATAGACTCTAGAAGTCTAGAGTCTAGAAGATCATAGTAGAGTCATCGAGAGTCATAGATCTAGAAGTCTATGGTTGGATACATGAAGTAATAAGTAGATAAGAAGACTGTCTATGATTTTGTTAATTTCCATGGTTGGATTAATCAATTTAAAATTTCAATTTCATATGCGATCATGCAAAATTTACGAAAGCGCACTTATTAACAGATGCTAAAAGATTGTCAACGATCAGGAAACACATATCTTCAAAAAAATCAATCGACTATAACTCAACTTCAAGTAAGTCGCGGATTTATTACAATTAAATCGTCAATCGTCATTCATCAATAACATAAGCAACATTTTTCGGGAAGCTTCAGTTGGACGTGCATTGTATATGCTTGAATGATCGATATTCGAATTACAGGTACATACCCACTGATTTTCTGCAATAAACATTCAACTTTTTCCTAAGAGTCATTAAACTTGCATAGGCACCGATCAGAATCTCAACGAGAATGCATGGATGGATAAATAAGGCAGAATTTCATGTCACGACATTAATCAATTGATCAGCCTAAAGATGACGTAGATCAATGTTTTTCACTGTGTCGTTTCATTTATAGCATGCAGCTACATAATATAGATGTCTTACTTCTTTGAAAAATTCAACCGCCATTAACCTTTGAAATTTGAAAATTCTAATATGAGTGCAGCTTTAATGAAGCAAGCACATATGAACTGCTTTGTAATTATCTGCCTTGTTTTTCAAAGGAAATAGAATTAGCGAGACGAATAATAAGTTCCGATGATATAATTTCCCTTTATTTGTCTATAGTTGAAATTTTATTTGTTTTGTTGTCATTATCTGGAATTTTGAATTTCAATAATCAGCTATCGTATAACACTATTCAAAACGCAAGATTAGTAAAATATCCGCAAGCAATACTGTACAGTCGTTTCTTAACTAGGATCAACTTAGAATTTGCGGTGAAGGGTGGGATGACCATAAATCAATAAAGGTTGCAAAAACAATTCTCTCCTGAAATGCATAATGCCAACAAAAATGTATCACCCGACGTTTCGGATCCAGACCCGTTGTCAATGGTAGAGCTTTTGATGATGACACTTCTTTACGACGCATGTTCTAAACTTTTGGCATCTACAGCTCATGTTGCCTCGAGACACTTTTCATGTTTGAATAATGCAAGTTGATAAGCCACGATTTCACCAAGCTTGCTTTATCAGAATCGTTCAAACATCTCAGATGTATAATGCTGAAATCATCTTTGCTATGAGGGTGTCACGAATTCTAGTGTAATCTGACAGGACATTTACGCTATTTTGCTGCTTATACAACTACAGTGATCATTATTTATAACATGAAATGGACGAGAGCGTTAAATTAACTAATTTGGAAAGAGAGCAGAAGCATTATGTATATTTGATACATGAACTTTGCATAAAATATGTAAATACATGTTGTATAAAACGTGTGTGAAGCTAGCGGAACCATTTTTTGTTATAGCTTAATTCTATTCGAAACAGCTGCTAGTTTGTCAATTTCAGTCTCCTGATTACGAATCTGAGCTCAGATTTCACAAATTAACAGTCGTTTTTGAGAAAATCAAGTTTGAAGATAAAAGTTGTTCCACTGTGAAGTTAGCGGAACCATCCAGCGGAACCAATTGCTGAGTCTCGCTGATTGACGCAGTAAATCAATTTCTTTTGGTCACTACCCGATCAATTTTGTTGTGCTGATCACGAATATGTGCCTCATCTTTCAAAACAATGCAGATTTCACTCGGAAATCTGAATTTCACTTTTTCTGTAAGCTGATTGTGAAGTTAGTGGAACCATTTTTTAATACAAAGAATTTTTCAATTTTTCAGCAAAATCCATCTTCTCCTACTAATTTGAAGCTCCTAATCACAAATCTGTAATCAGATTTGCAAAACTCGACCGCATTGCAAAGATATTCCTCTATCTGGGTCCGCTGTGAAGTGCCCGGAACCACCTACTGGCATTAAAATGTCAAATTCTAATTTTTGCACAGAATCACTGCAATAGACATACCAAGAGAATGGAATTGCTTCACTGATCACGGTTTGCCGTCCGATTTCACGGGAGGATAAGTACTTGCCGAGAAAAATTGATTTTACGGTTTTCATGGACTTTTCTGTAAGCTGATTGTGAAGTTAGCGGAACCATTTTTTAATACAAAGAATTTCTCAGCAAAATCCATCCTCTCCTACTAATTTGAAGATCCTAATCACAAATCTGTAATCAAAGTTGCAAAACTTGCCCGCATTGCAAAGATATTCCTCTATGTGGGTCCGCTCAATCAATTTTTCTCGGCAAGTACTTATCCTCCCGTGAAATCGGACGGCAAACCGTGATCAGTGAAGCAATTCCATTCTCTTGGTATGTCTATTGCAGTGATTCTGTGCAAAAATTAGAATTTGACATTTTAATGCCAGTAGGTGGTTCCGGGCACTTCACAGCGGACCCAGATAGAGGAATATCTTTGCAATGCGGGCGAGTTTTGCAAATCTGATTACAGATTTGTGATTAGGAGCTTCAAATTAGTAGGAGAAGATGGATTTTGCTGAAAAATTGAAAAATTCTTTGTATTAAAAAATGGTTCCACTAACTTCACAATCAGCTTACAGAAAAAGTGAAATTCAGATTTCCGAGTGAAATCTGCATTGTTTTGAAAGATGAGGCACATATTCGTGATCAGCACAACAAAATTGATCGGGTAGTGACCAAAAGAAATTGATTTACTGCGTCAATCAGCGAGACTCAGCAATTGGTTCCGCTGGATGGTTCCGCTAACTTCACAGTGGAACAACTTTTATCTTCAAACTTGATTTTCTCAAAAACGACTGTTAATTTGTGAAATCTGAGCTCAGATTCGTAATCAGGAGACTGAAATTGACAAACTAGCAGCTGTTTCGAATAGAATTAAGCTATAACAAAAAATGGTTCCGCTGGGTGGTTCCGCTAGCTTCACACACGTTTATATACATAGTGCATCAAAAAAAGTAAAAAATATTTTTGTGAAACATTTTTAGTATACTAATATATCATATATATCATATATATGTATACTCAGTGACAAAAAGAATGAAACAAGTCCTGATATGAATACTTGTGACTTAAACTTGGTTGTACTGTACGTTTGTTTGTTGTTTGTAAAAGGAGAACTCGAATGCTTTACTCAAAAACATTTAATTTGATACTCATGATTTTATCAACTTAAGTTAGAAACGGGTGTGACCACCGCGAGCATCCAAACAGGCATCGATGCGTGAGGGCATGGATGAGCACAGTCGCTGGATGAATGCCAGGTCTAGGAGGTTCCACTGCTCGATCAGTCTGTCGGCCAACATCTTCAAAGTCACTGGTGGGTGGTTGTACCTCTCCCTCACTCTGCGACCAAGTTCATCCCAGCAGTGCTCGATGGGGGAGAGGTCGGGAGAACGTGAGGGCCATTCCAAGATTGGGATTCCACTGCTTGCTATCCTGTTAGAGACCACTGAAGCGCGATGGGCCTTGCGTTGTCATCCTGAAAAATCAATTGATTCGATGTCACTGCTGGAACCACGACCGGTGTCACGATCTCGTCGGCATATCGCTGTCCTGTCAATGTTCCTTTCACTACGATTGCTGGTGTTTTTCCATTGTGCCAGATACCGGCCCAAACCATGACACTACCGCCGCCGTACCGGTCGTGTTCTTTGACGCAACATGGAGCAAATCGTTCACTTGGCAAGCGATGAACACGAGTCCGACCATCGTTGAAATCGAGAGTAAACCTCGATTCATCAGTCCAGAGCACACGTTCCCACTGACTGTCACTCCACGACTGATGACCTTGACACCATGTCACTCGTCTCCTTCGATGTTCCAGGCTCAGCGGAATTCTCACAGCGGGTCGTCGAGACTGTATACCAGCTTCTCGCAATCTTCGATATGCAGTTCGAACGCTACAGGCAACGTTCCCAGCAACCTTCCAGTACACAATTAGCTTCGGGACGGACACAAATCGGTTTCTTTTAGCAGCTAAAACTAAGCGTGCATCTGTCCGCTTGGATGATACCCTTGGTCTTCCTGATCCGTTCTTCTTTTCCACATTTCCTTCTGCTTTCCAACGACACCACCACCTCCATACAACGACCCTTGAAATTTTGAATTCTTTCGCAACAGTTGTAGAACTTTGCCCACAACGCATCATCCCAATTGCCATTCCTCTGGTAAAGTTATCGTGCGCCATTTCATAAGTCAAATCTGGTCAGCAGTAGGTGGTGATTCTGTTCAACTTCTAGCTGTTACTGTGATCAATATCAAATTTTGAAATTTGATGGTCCTATATCATTTCCCTTATCACATGGAGTTCAATGGTGATACATAGAAAGCGAGATATCATCTCAAACCATAGAAAAAAATGAAACAAACTTCCATTCAAGTCAATGATAGTTGGTTTCATTATTTATGTCAGTGAGTATATATATACCGGGTGTTAAAAAGGTAACGCAAAATTTTCATCATAGTCAGCAAACAATTGAATCGAGAACGACTGAATGGAACTGATACCATAGAAAGCTAGTTACCATAGAAATATTGCAAAATTACCAGACTTGCAGCACATTTATGTTTAGAATCGTCCACTTCACGAGTCGCTGACATAGTTTAAAAATTGGTTGTCCAGCATTGAATTGTACTCATCTACTAATGTCACTCCTCGTGTTCAGTCAATCAGATTTGCGTATTAACTATAGCTCTACGTTAATGGCTCGACGCTTCACAATCAAAGAGAGAATAAATCTGGTGAAAAACTATTATTCATCTGGATGTAATGCATCTGAAGTTGCAAGACAGGCTGGTGAGAGCCCTCCCCATGTTTCAACAATAATGAGACTCATTCACACGTTTGAAGAAAGCGGGTCTGTTGCTGATGAGGGTCGTTCTGGTCGGCCATCTGTATGCAAATCTCAAGAGTTTCAAAGAGTTGTGTTGCAAGAAATTGAACCGAATACTCCAACGTCAACACGTCGTATTGCACGTCAAATATCCAATACTTCAGAATACAATGTATCTCACGTGACTGTGTTCAATACCTTGAAAGAATTAGGATATAAGCCGTACATTCCTCGATTATTTCATGCCATCAATGAGGATGATCCAGACAGGCGAATGCAAAGTTGTGAGAATTTTGAAGAAATGTTCAGAGCAAATCCTGCAAGTATTGATAACATCATCTGGTCAGACGAGGCCACCTTTAAATTAAATGGTCATTTGAATTGACACAACTGCATTTATTGGAATGACCCCAACCTGCATCACATTATCGAAAAAGACGTCAATATGCCTGGAGTGACGGTATGGTGTGGTATTTCTTCTGTTGGAATAATCGGTCCCTATTTCTTTGATGGCAGTGTTACCGGACAGTCTTACCTTTACATGCTTAAACATTTTTTGATCCCTCGCTTAGCAAACTACGACGATGACGTTATGTTTCAGCAGGACAGTGCTCCCCCGCATTTCGCAAGCACTGTGCGAGCTATCCTTGATGAAAAATTTCCCGGAAGGTGGATTGGTAGGAGGAGACCAATCGAGTGGCCAGCCAGGTCGCCCGATTTGACACCAGCAGATTTTTTCTTGTGGGGTGTTTTAAAAGATAGTCTACTCCCACAACCCAACTTCTCTCGACCACCTGCGGTTGCTTATTTCTGAACAGTTGCAGACCATTGATGTGACTCTTTGCAGAAAAGTGTGCAGGTCTGTGCGATACAGAATGGCGAAGTGTGTTCTAAATGACGGAGGACACTTTGAACATATTCTTTGATCGTCTTCTACCTTCTCACTTCTCATTATGATCTATGAATTGAATAAAACTTTTAACAATTAAATTTTGCGTTACTTTTTTAACACTCTGTATATTAGTGCATTTTAGTATACTTACCATCAGGAAATGCATTAAAAAAGGACGGTTGCCCACATGTAGCAATTTCAGATAAAATTTCTAAAAACAGTATTTTGAACTTTCATGACAGATGTAGTGAAAACATTCAGTGAAGATATGATCACATATTCGGAAATACATGCTTAAATACACGAAGAGCTATGAAAATGATTTCGTCAGGAAAAGAAAACTGCTCAGAAGAATATATAGAACATACTGTCATTTTTTAGTTGCGGCATCAAACAGATGTTGCTTTAAAATCCTAACCAACATTAATTAAACACGAAAATTCTAAAATGTGTGACAAATTTCTCGATAAATATAACTGTGGGAAGGTTATTCAATTTACGTGCAATAAATGTAGCTCTAAATGCATAGGATTAGCTTCTCGTCTTTTCACATTAGATATGATGAGCGATGTAATAGTATAAACAGCAAAAGTAACGCAAATGTCCTATCAGATCATTTCGTGACGTGGAACCAGTCTTATCAACTTGCTCCAAACATGAACAGCGTCACGAGAAAACATGAGCTGTAGAGCTGTGTGCCAGGTCAAAGCTTTCCTCAGTGATTGCCAAACCTCTAATCATTATTTACAACAAATGTATTCGAGTAGCTGATCAACCAACTATGTGGAAAATCGCAGATATCATCATTGATATCTGGGGGTATTGAGCATGTTCGCCCTATTTCATTATTCCCTGTGCCAAAAAGACTTTTCGAAAAGGAAATTCTCAAGTACATGAAACGTGAATTGTGTAAAAGACTTGATTCAAATCAATGTGGATATCGTAAGAAAATATCGACAACGTGCGCATTACTGACTTTGAAGGACTACTTGACCCGAGAGATTCCGAATAATGACGTCGTTGCTTGTCACCTGTCAATGCACCTTACGAAAGGATTTGACAAAGTATCACACCAACTACTTGATAAGCTGATATATGATATTTTCGACCCTTTTATGATGTATTTCATTCATGGCTATTTGACGTCAGGATTCCAAAGAAAAAGATGAAAAGGTTACTTTATTATCATGATGCCTGTCAAAAGCGGCTTGCCACAGGGTTCCCCAAGTGGCCCTAATATGCTAAATTATTTCACAAATAACTTATGCGTTTATGATGAAGATGTGCGCATAGCAAAATACACTGATGCATACATGTTGAGGGTGTAATTGGTAGTTGGGCAGCACCTGCAGTCCTCTTCAAAATTAATTGATTGATGTTGGACTTCGGGGGTTGATAGGACTTCGGCTTTTGATAGGACTCCGACTCCGACTCCTGGTGGCCAGTATACATAGCGTAATTTTTAAAAAAGCTGGTAGCCTACATCATAGATCATTATAGGCTTGCATGAACCTATCTTCAGTGATCACTGCTGTATCAGTTATCAATCATTTTCGATGAAAGTTAATCAAATGTCGCTTTATGTTGGATGCATGCGACTCGGTACCTCCCATCTTGTCAATGTGGTTTTGGTGCGCATGTGTGATCGAGGCTAGGAAGGCTTGTCTTCTCTATTAAATCACCGAGTGAAAAGACAATCCCTTTTCTATCATCACGGTTCATTCCCTAAACTATTACAAGCTTTGCATGCACTGCTGTCTCGACTGTACTTTTGTCTGACGGAGAAAGTTGACATGATGATATTAACAGCCACCATGCACAAGGATAAATAATGTGTTTGTATTATATTTCGGGTCTGTATAAGTAATGGCAAATTTTTTTCGGGTCTATAGGCCGGAGTCCGGACTCCGACTCCGCATCCGTGTTGGACTGATAATCATAAAGTGATTATGGAGAAAGAAAAATGTGCTCAAGTTTTCATTCGAGCATTCAACATTCATAATTTTCCAGGATATTCTATTCTGGATATATCGGTTATGGAGAAACTTAAATTTCTCAGTGACATGGGAATTTCAAATGGTAAGCACGCATAGCGGATATCACCAGGAAGGCCTCATCAAGGCTTTCATTTTTGAGGCAGCTTAAGCCGTTTCTTGATACAAGCGATTTGATAACTATCTCTGAAAGTTGCATCAGAAGTGTGTTGGAGTTTTTGTGAGTGTTTTGTTTCCTCATAGCTTTTGGTGCAACGTGATTACTTCAGGCCTTATAATTCTCAATATTGGGACTATTAAAAAAGTAAGGCGCCTTTTATCACGCATCGACTATGAATTGGCAGAGCTGGAAGAGGTCCGTTCACCCTTGGCATGGGCCCAGCTTGCAATAAGAAAAACCGAAAAACACTATCATAATGATTTCGACGACACGTGTTAATTCTCCGCATGTGTCCGCATCTACCCATCTCTAATTTCATGCTAACATTCCTACAAATGGCGACCAGTAAAGGACATGACATATGAAAAAAATCACAACCATAGCTTGTCACTTCAGCAGACTTATCTCTTAATTTTTCATTCTATTCAATCGCCTTACTTACACGCCCGATGTTTCCTCATCAATTCTGACAAACAAGTTAATAAAGACATGAACATGATGTGAAATTGATAAGTGCACTCAAATAAATGAAGCGTCCATTACAAGAATTAGGAAGTTGGATGATCGGCGCATCGGCATTATTGATATTTTCTTGATAAAATTTGCAAAAGTTCGCCAAAAAGACGGCGACAACAAACAGGGAAATGCGAGAGAAAGAAAATTGAGTATTTAATGATCTAGCTACTGATATAAAATTGGTTGGTTTTCGGTCGGTGCGGCTCGCTCTTCAGTTTTGGGCCGGACCTGCTTCCAACTCGAGTTTGTGCGCTTGTTAGAGGGTAAGTGGATTTCAATGTTTGCTTTCAAACTGGCGAGTCATTGGAGACGGTGGGTTAATTAGATCAAGTATGGCATTGTAGACAAATTTGATAATTTCATGCACTTGCGAAATGATCTTCGAAACATAAAAACAATAGAAGTGCACATCTTGAAAATATTGCCTTTTTGTCCTCTAGACATAAAAATAATTATCCACTTCAGTCTTAAAAAATCAGTTAGAAATATACATGTAAGCGCATATTGAGAACCAAAAAGAGCGAAACAGGTATCTTTCGCTTGTATATTAAATGTAATGTGATTACCTAAATGAGTAATTGTCACTCAGCTGAGGGGCAAATTTACCATTTTACTTCTGCATCGTTCATTCAACTACCTGTTTAAGCCAGACAATATCAATTTTCTAAATTGGCTTCTTCGATGCTCTCATGTTTTCCCATCCACTTTAGATATGTGGCCGGGTGGTAAAACATGTGTTTCAGTATACCTGCACTTCTGATGCAATGCAAATGTAACATGTTTATAAGAGATAAGTAGACCATCATCATTTTATATAACTTCCTATGCGGTGACGACGCTGCAACAGTGTGGATTATGGACTATTCAGACTTTCACTTGCAACATACGCAGTAGGCTTGATTGCTATAGCAGAGGGATTTTTCACAAAAATTAAGTGATTGCATTCGATAGCATTTTTGCATCTTGATAATCCAGAAGAACATAACTGAAATAGCAACGAGACAGTTCGAACACTGCTAATGATCAATTTTATGTGAGAGGCTTTATTGACTTTCGGATAGAACAATTCAATTTGATTGATAAGAAATTTATGGGCCCTGCTATTGAATAAATATTTGATATGACTACCATAACAAATATTTATCTTACTAAACAATTTTCGCAAGCAAAATTGCTTCCATAGTCACAGATATAATGCAAAGGTAATTTCTGCTGATAAGGCTCCTAATATGATTAGCATTCTAATTGTCAATTACTTCTCTGCATTTCCAGCTAAAAGTAATACAAGTGATATACGGAATATAAAGACGAATAGTAGACTGAGGCAGCACCCGAGCTCAAAGGCAAGACTCATCCAAGCAATTTTCTCTACTTTTAAATGCAGAACTGAACGATTATCGCAAGAACTTCGAATACCCAGCAACAACCAAGCAATTCAGCAACTTGAATATTACAACACTTATGCATTTTCATCACATTTTCCCACTTGAGTTAGATTCCGTTGACCACAGGGCAGTTGGGCACAGACAAATCAATGTATTCCAAATTAATGTTGTTTAATAAGATGACAATTATTTTTACAGCATTATTGAATTTTTATTAGCCTAATTAAAGATTTTTCAGTGACTCATTAATTCTCCTTTACTTAATGTGCAATTTTTTTATTGATTCAAATTCTTGACTTTTAAGCGATGCGAGAAGTGTGTAAGCTTAATACGCAATATAATTAAATTGCAGCCTAAAATGGTTTTGGCTCTCGGTACACGTATTTGGTATTTATTGAGTTTGAAATAGACCGCACCAGGCGTGCTTGCAGTTTCATAAAGCTGGACAATGCTGCCCCGTGCCCTTTCCACAATCAAATAATGACACGAAACAACGACATAATGCTATAACTTTCGGAGTACAACAACACAATCAATTATACGACAAGGTGAATTTGAAGCAAGCTCAGATCATGGTTCAGAAATTCAACATTATTGATTTATGCACCCAACCATGATTTTGTAGTGGAATCGATTAATGCAGTTTTATTGACGAGCATAAAAGTTGAAGTGTCCGATAGTAGGCTAACCCCATCCCAGGCGCAAGTCCAAAATGCGAAATGCTGACTCAGCCCCCCCCCCTCTGGAAGGAAGGAAGGAACTGTGAGGCAAGGGATGGGAAGAAAGGTGATGTGTGAGGGATAGAGTTGGAAAGGGTGGGTGTTGGTGGTGTTTGGGATGAGAAAAGTTGGAAAACGTCATGAAGGAGGGTTTGGATGGGGAAGTGGAGTTTAGATTTGAAATCTGTGTGAAATGTTGGGTGGGGAAGGAAGGCGGGAGGAGCAGCAAGGGGTAGAATCTCTGAAAACGGCAGAGTTGGAAAAAGGCGGGTGTTGATGGTTTTGGGATGAGAAAGGTCGGAATTCGGCATGAAGGAGTGCTCGGATGGGAAAACGGAGGCCAGATTCGGAATCTACGTGAAATGTTGGGTTAGGAAGGATGTTTCCAGCAAAATCGGAGAGAAAAAGTTTTGAGGACGTCCCCCCCTGCCAAACTTTCAACTTTGGTGTGAGAGATGGTAGAAAGTCGTGCAATAGCTCATTTGAAAGCTAAGAATGAGAAAAATACACTGGAAAGCTCAGTTTGGACTAATTTTCTTGGGTTGAGGGAGGAAAATGGCAGGAAACCGTCAGAGTTGGAAAAGTCGGGTGTTGGATGTTTTGGGATGAGAAAGTCCATTTTTCGGGCAGAAGGAGTGCTCGGATGGGAAAATGGAGTGCAAATTCAGACGTTTTGGTCAATTTTGGGTCTAGGAACTTCTTCCCAGCTCAATCGGAGAGAAAAAGTTCTGACCCCCCCTCGGCAGCGATCTTCCAACTTTGGTTCCAGAGATCGTAGAAAGTCGTGCAATAGCTCGTTTGAAAGCTGTGAGTGAGACAAATTCAGTGGAAAACATGGCTTGTTCCTATCTGCCTTCGTCTAGAGGTGAGACGTTATTGAAAATTTGGGACATTGGCGAAAAACGACAGAGTTAGAATTTTTATGAAAATCGCTCTAGTGGGTGAAGCAAGCCTCGGACGGGAAAACAGAGACCAGATTTGGAATCAGCGTCAAATTCTGCATCGGCATGGTAAATTTGAAAGCCATCGGAGAGAAAAAATTTTTCATCATTTTTCCGAAAAAACGAGTTAGAATTTTTGTGATGGCTGTGGGCTGTAGATCCAAAACGAAGCATCGGATGGGAAAATGGAGGGCAGATTCGGATTCAGCGTCAAATTCTACATGAAAAATGGTGAATTTCCAGCTCAATCGTAGCACTAGAACCGGAGATAGACGGGGATTTTAAGTTTTCGGATGATGGCTATTACGTCATCAGCTGATCGCCACAAACTATATAAGCGGAGAACCGACAGAGACTTTTCATTGAGAGGAGAGCGATTGTCAAAGGTAGGTCGTCTCTCTGAGCTCCGATGATAGCTTCGGACATTCCAAATTCCGGGTTTTTGTAGGAAACCGACTTAGAAAATTTCATTGCTGATATCAGCTAAGCCGTCAGACTTAGAGGTTTGCCAGGAGATGACCTTCGTCTCCAGGCCATAAAAGACTCCAAAACTTTAAAGACTTGTAACTTTGCTTCTACAAGTTCGTTTGACTTGATTCAAAAAGGTTCGGTCGCTATTGACCTGCCCTAAGTGATAGACTACTTATAGAATTTCATAAGTAGTGCTAAGAAGTTGCAAATTGAAATTCAGTAGTTTTGGAGGTTTTTTGGGGTTTTCGACCCTGCTGAAGTCAACGAAAGGATTTGTCATGATGTCTGAGCCAGTCTTCTCATGAACCAAGCAGCTTTTTACTGAAAGCGAGCAAGACACGGAGAGTTTTGCTGTAATATTCCACTGACAGGGTGTTCCTTCGGGACGGCGGACGATGCCGTAGTGAGAAGTGTGGCAAGGGAGTGTGTCATATTTTAGACCGAAACCGCTGGGGCAACTCATGTCTCATGTTGGGCATTTGACACAGTTCTCAACGTAGCACTTTGAACGCCAATCGGTTGAGTCTTAGCTATCTTGTCATGGGTGGCCTCTAAACATCTCCATTGCAAAACGCTGGTGAATCACGGCTTGCTATCCCTCTCTACGGCTTGCTATCAAGCTGATCAAAGCAACGACCTGGGATATTTCCTCTTTTAAATAACTCCACCGATTTTTATGTCAAAATTTGGGCCCGGATACCAACACAGTGACATGACGCACGCTCTGTCCGCCCGAGGTTGGATTTGTGGGTCGAGGCCTTGGAGCTGGGATAAGATCCCCTCTGAGTAATGCCTGTAACGGATTCAAGAGCTTAACACCCAAACGGTTGCTGGCTTGCTATCAGGCCTTCTTCGTCTAGCCTCAGTAACTCAGGGTTGGCAACGTCTATCGTTTGTCATTGTAACTTGGTAAAAATGAGATGGTTACTGCAAGCATTGACGTCAAACCTTTTCGCGTCATAGTGGAACCTGTCTTTGTGTTGGGAGTTGGTAAAGGAAAGCACGGTGACTGCCGATGCTCATACATTGTAAAACTGCTGTTGTCAAGTCAAAAGCATGGCCAAATAAGGAAAGTCTGAATCATGGCTTTGTGCTCGCTGGGTATATAAACCGTCGACTCTCATTTAATTTCATTTCAATCATGCAGACGCCGAACACTCTGGTCAGCTCTCCTGACAAGCCTCGGTTGAAGCCGAGAAATCTATTTCAAGAGTTTCAGCGGGTTGAAGAGCGAGAAAGGATTTTTAACAATCTTGCCCGCATAGGCACATCTGATTACGGTGATGATGATGATAGGACTCGGTGGGGCTATATACCACCCCCAAGTAGTCAGTTAGTAGCAGTAGAGGTTGATGCTGCTACCATAGAGAGAGTTAAAGACTCTCTCAGCAGAATCGGTCTAAAGTAAGGTGGCTGATTACGATCCCGAGAACGTTCCATGAGCCCTCTTAAGGGCTACCTTCTAATGCAGCTAAAGCGGTCCCAAGGCCGCCACATATCTTCGGATATGGAATGCAGAGGGGAAGAAAAATGATGAATGGAATGAGATGGGAGGCCACCCTTGCACCACATGCAACACATCACAGACTTCTCTCTTCGCTAGTGAACAAGCTCTTGCGTGTGTCATCAGAAAGTGTATCAAGTTGTACAAAAGTTTTTTACTGCCAAACCGGTTGATGTATAGTTAGAAAGTTTGATCATTGAAGTTTTATTCGTGAGTATAGTCAGAAAGTGTATCATGGTTTGCAAAAGCAAGTACAGTCAAATAGTTTTACTGTGACACACGTTTGTAAAAGTAAAGTTTGATCATTGAAGTTTTATTCGTGAACGTAGTCAGAAAGTGTATCATGATGTTTTATAAAACACAAGTTTATTAAATGATAATGAAAGTTAATGAAACACATCACAAGTCCTAAAGTTCACCATCCAGGACTCAAGTTTCCTACGACAAGATATAAGGAGGTAGCACTTTATAGAAATTCCCTTTTCACTGAGCATTGTTACAGTGTAGTGATCCTGTATCATGAGTGAGACCGAGGCTGAATCAATGATTCGTCAAAAGAAAGAAAAGAACACAATCATGGAGTTGTCAGAAAGGTACTACTCCATGGCAAACAAGACAGCTGATCCAAGGAAGATTGCCGATTGTCTAGAAACGATTGACTATGTGAAGAAAGCAACAATAGTTAGTCATCAAAGACAATCCAACATGCTAAAAGAGGGAAGATGGTTTGGACCTAAACATAAATATGAGTGAAGAGCATCCTTTCTTTAAAACATGAAGACATACACACTGCTTCATTGCCTTTTTCCGTGAATGATCCATGAGCCTTTACGAGGCTACCCATAATGAGGCCTGAAAGTCATTTGCTTTCATGACGATTCCAAGCCCGTATAACTCAGAGAATGGGTGAACAATTGATGAAATGAAAGTAAAGTTTATCATGTTGTACAAAGGTTTTACTGCCACACAGGTTGATGTATAGTTAGAAAAGTTTGATCATCGAAGGTTTTTTCGCAAGTCTAGTCAGAAAGTGTATCATGTTGTACAAAGTTTTTACTGCCACACAGGTTGATAAAGTGAAAAAAGGAATCTTCATCTGAATTAGAATCATTCTGATTGGTTGTTGAGGAATTCATTGTTAAATAACTATGTAAGTGAAACGATTGCAGCACTTCTCATTCACGTTATACGATCGAACAGTCTAGTATGACAAATTCTTCTGAAGCCTTGAATATTTTTTATAAAATTTTCGAAGTTGTTGACGAGTGGGATGAAGACAAGCGTGAACAAGAGGAGGAGTCCCGCAAGAAAGTCGTCATTGAAAAAGTTGTGTGGACTGATGGTGAATTCACGCCAAAAACGACGCGTGTTAGAAAAGTGCCCGACGCACCAAAACGGCCAAGGTGTTATAAAGTGTACAGTGACTTAGAGGTTATTCCGATTGACTTTTCCTCGCTGTAAAGTATATATGATTCAATTATAAATAAACCTACATAATACATGTCTTTGTTTTGCAATGTATTTATCTTGAAATGGAAATAAATGGAGGAATTTAGATATGGGGTTAGTTAACGCATTTATTATCGGTCTACTTTTCTATTAAAAGGGATAGTTCCATTAGAGAAGATAGAAAATGATTTTGTATACGTGTGATATAAGAGTGACAAGCAGAACTCATGGCTCATTCTCAGATAACGTTGCTTCAAGTGATTCACCTAAATCATGTTTTATATCATGAACGATTTCTAGTAACTGTGTTAAGTGTCTAGATGATAGGATATCTTATTCTAACAATAGCTCCCAATCGATACCATGCTTACTCGATGATCCTTTCGAAGCCATGCAGTTTATATGAAGGAAAAACAACACTGTCATGATACACATTTATTGAAAAGAAATAAAAATAATACGTTTTGTAATAAGACGGTACATGACGTCTACTAAGTCAAACTCTTCTTGATTGCGGGGCTGACTAGAAGGAGAGAAGAGGTCTAGCCAGCTCCGGAGAGTCTCAATACACCGCTCCATCATGACGTCCTTTGGAGACACACTCAGGAAGGCAGCCCTGATTGTATCACTACTGTCCTCTTCATCGTCGAAAATGATGATGATTTCCTCATCGAACTGCGGCGGTTCGACCTCACCATCGTAAAGGGTTTTCACTTGCCTCTTGCGTGGGGCATTGGGCATGAGTAAGGCAAAGGCGTTCGGTGGTGTATCTAGTTTGATGATATTATGAGGAAATGGTCATTGCATCGCACTTATATAGATTCTCTCTCCCTGCTTCGCGCTCTCTCATTGGACGACAGCCATTTATCAATCACACTGCATCATTCTCATATATAAAGAAGAGTGTCTTGAATTTTACTGTCAAAGTCATGTCCGACACACAGGAAACATTCACACCTCTTGCTACCTCAACTCCTACGACGAAGGAAGTTGAGAGAAAGTTTCAACAAAAAGAGGAAGAGAGACAAATGATTGAAGGCTGCAAGCAACTCACTCTACAAACGGTTGAGAGTGAGCCTTTCATAAACGAGGCTGACTTTCAGGAGTGAAAAGCCCTTTGATGAGACCAGAGTATGCCCCAAACGGTCTTTATGAGACCACGGCCTTAACGGCCACCTAATCAAGAAAGAAAAGACATTGACTGCGCCACACGCAACATTAGTGATTTGATGTTATCTGACGAAAATGAAGTGTTAAGACACTACGACCACCAATGAATTGAATAGGATTACCACTATCATCATAGATACCAAATTTGCAATGGGATAATCGCGATACATTGACTGGAATGTATACCTTGTTCAGGAACTCCCTGTGCATGGTCACGCCAAAGTCGCCACTGTCAATAGGAATATATCTTAAAAGGGGACCCACTTGACCACCAACTTGTGTTGAATGGATAAAGTTAGTGTAAATGTAAAAGTGATTGATATTCATATCGAGCAAGGATGTTGAGTCACAATACTTCTCGTCGTAGAATATGTCACGTTTGAATCCTAAAATCTTTGTCAACTCTTTTGAAATGTGAATGACCGTTTTACCATGTACACTGATACAGAATGTATTTTCTTTAGGATCATAGTCAAAATGATATGAGTGTAGATTTGATACACCCTTGTTCAAGTATGTACAAACATCATAGCCATTGCTATAATGCTTTGGAGGTATCGGTAACTTTTCATTTGGCTTCCATGTAAGACTGGGACGTAAAACAGGGTCTGTACGTTTGAAATAAAGGACCATTCGACAATCGGATTGCTGTTCAGATGTTATTTTCACATTCTCCCATTCATGGTATGACCATAAGACGTCTGTTTTTAAATAGAGCAAATCGCGAAAATTAGAATTGATGTGAACAAATCCAATGTGTGAACGCTCATAATCATTTCAGAAATCAATCCTTTCTTTATTGTGTACTCGAGTGATGGACATAGTTAATCCATTTATTTTATTTACCTGTTTGATCAAGTCATCAACAGTACCAGATTTAAAGAGCACAAAGCGCTCATGCATGCGATCAAGGGAAGAAGGGTAATATTAAATTTTTTCCTGTGCCAATTTGGATATTTCGTAATCTGCTTTGATACTTTCATGGACACTTGAGCTCTCAAAGGGAAGGCACCGCCTCCTTTTACTTCTGCAAATTTTGCGATAGGTAGAAAGAAACGTGATTTAAGATTCAATATCTTTTGCAGAGGTCCACTCACATAAAATCCATGGGAAATAGTAGTCGGTCTCATGTAGAGGGTAACTTTATGTAGATTTGGATCCATCTGCCAGAACCATAGATCCTTTGCCAAATCATTCATAACATTCAATAGGCGTTGAATTTTCATATAATAGTATGATTTCTCTAGACGATGACGGAATGATGGGTTTGTAGGTTGTTTCCATTTCAGGGTGAAGCATTTTTAGCAATGGGTATGTCTGTATCTGCAGTGATGATTAAAGTAGGGCCATTTACAATCTCATCAACGGCTCGCTTTCCCCGACGGGTGTTTACTGTAGGAATAGAATTCCACTCTGCTGCATGTTCATTCAAGTTGTAGGTATGTACTTTATCATTTCGCTCTAGTTTTGGAAAGTACAAGTCTTGATTCGTTGCAGTGCCTAATGTAATCTCTTCATTTGCAATGGTTCTTATATTATTCACATAGCTCAAATCTTGCACGGCCACTTCCCAATCACCATTTAAGTCAATCGGCTGTGTTAAATCAGTCTCAAACTCGGCAGCTGTATTTTCATATCGCTAAGGTTGAGCATTACTGGGAAACACTGCTGTAAACTCCATGTTAAAGTATCAACATAAAGCGTCGTTTGCTTAGGCATTATGTCGCATGACATAACGAACTGCTGCTTTCAATCTGTTCATAGTAGGCACTTTCTGTCGTCCCAGGAATTTGGTTAAGAGTGATTGCCTTTTCACATAATGCACTACCCTAAATATGGTTGTACCGCCTTCTTTCATATTGCGATAGTTGATACAACCAAATATGACTTGATATCTTGGTCTTCTACGTTTAAAATCTTTAAAGGTATGAAATATTTCGCGTTTTATTGATGAGCTCACACGGCAGCTATTTTTTAATTCCATTGCAATGCGACGTACAGGATTGATCAAATCGATGCCACCTACAGGCGATCGCTTAAAGACATAATCTGTTAACACCATTTCCCACGCATGACCCATTCGCTGACGTAAAATCTGAAGTTTGTAAGCATAATTTTGCCAAGGATCGGCTATGCCGGAAAAAATTACATCTTTAATAGGTGTTGTTGCACGAATAGCTGATTTGATGAGACGAACTGCATCATCTAATCCTCGTCCCGCTAATGTCACTATTGCAAATGATAATATGATGATCAATCTTAACATGACTTCGTCCATTTCTTATGAATGTTTTGCTTAAACTAGAAGACTAAGCAAACGTTTTGATGTGTCTAAAACTAACCATGATTGCCAAGCTCTCTTCTCGGTGTCACGTTACATGGAAGGCTCGTCGCATTACCTTTTACGACACTCATCAACACGTTAAAATAAATTTATCCCCTTTTCAAATGGATAACCTCCACGATACTTTACATATCATGCATCATCCAATGTACTATATCCCTCTAGGCGGACGTCTCTTCATTATTCGACGAGATTTCATTGCTCTTCATGATCAATATGGTGTTATACATTTTGCATCCTCAAGTTGGAACAAGTATAGAGAACGTATACATCCTCGCATCATGACTTACCTTAAACAAACCAACACTCGTAAGCATGAGTGTGGCAAGTGAACAATGTCTTCTTATCTCCACCTGTTCATGTTTGATGACTAAATACAACCTATTCAATCACATCATCTACTTTTCCATTGAAGTATAATAAAGAAAACAAATTTTAATCGTACATATTTATTGAAGGCTTTTATAAAATTTACGAATGCGCTTTTCATTGACAAGGGTATCATGTGAAAAATGTTTACAAATGTCATGTAAAGAGTCATAATGCAGTCGTTGCATTACAAAGTAGAGGGCATAGGCTCCACATGTTGAAGACAAGGGATGTTGATAGGCCAAAGCATTGCGAATCCATTTTCGTGAATGTCGGTTCATGAAACGTGTGACATAATCACAGTTTGGTAAGGCCAATGAATCAAAGATTTCACCGCAATAGTTTTTATCAATAAGCAAAACTTTCCAGTGTTTGCCGGGTAAGTGTGCTGTATCAGTATTCATGATAATGAATGAGGGCGGTTTTGGTAAAACTGTGGGCATATTATTAATGGAAAACACACCTCGAAATGCTGCAACAATGCGTACATCACCATGTTCTTGAATGACTCTCTCTAGCTCTGCATCAGATAACCAACTCATTAACTTGTATAAAAAGCGGAAACGTCACGTAGTCTGTTAATTCGAATGGAGGAATCGAACACAGCATAGATGAGTACACTCACTGTTTTCGTCAAATCTTTTTCAAAGAAGAATTCTAGTTTAAGACCCTTCGTGGCTGTGCCCGGACGATCAGAAGCACATGCTTCATTGTTTGCTGTCAAATCAAATGCATAAAGTGTATAACCTTTGGCAAATTCATCATAGGTCAAACCATTGGTATCATCAGTATTCCAGTATTTAAGGGTCTCCATAGTATTTTGATATGAGCGAGAATAATGTCCATTAGCGAAGTCTGGGCAAAAAGGAGTACCAGGAATGCAATCAGTATCGCGATACAATCCGATTTGATTTAAACCAAAGTGTTCAAAGTTGAGGGGATTCTTCGATATATTACCATTGTATGCATCATTTGCAATCAATCCCACAATGATCATTTTTGGTGATTGTATAGGAAACAAACTATCTTTAACAAAGCTCTGTTGTGCACGAGGAATGGTGAAACTATGGATCTCAGTATGATTTACATCATAAAGAGCATCATACTTCTTCAAACCCATCTCGTGACCATTAATCACCGATGGATTCACTGTCATTCGGCGCACATAAAGTCTAGCACTTTCAAACACAATCTTAAATTTAGTCTTTGCTGCATAAGAATTCAATACAAATTTAGGATCGTTCGGTAAGAGATGAACTCGCATGTCTACTTTCGACATTAAGAAACGTGATTGACGGAAAAAGTCCAAGTATAGGGGACCATATAATTCACACACCCTACTTTCTGCAGTCCACTTTTCAAGAGTGACAAATCCCTTGTTTTTGTCACTATCAAATTTACCAGCTTCATCTTTACACCAACCCATAACAGCCATGCGACTCCTTTGTGCTTGTGGCTGGAACTGCATGACTGTTGAAAAATAACCGAGATAGGGATAGCTGTGTTGACCACCTTCAACCCGAGTTTCACCAATGGTCAATGATACATCCTTGAAGAGCGTTGCTGTTGCCAAGTTATTCACGGCTACTTTGTCCTTGTCGTCAAGGTTTGTACCGTCCTTATTTACTATCTTAAACTTAACATGTAGATTGATGTCATTTACATCGATGTACTCAGCATCATTTCCTGGTATTAAAAACTCAATGACACTACCAGAATCAATACTTGTCTGTGGATAACGAATGGATACATAATTTCTAATGATATCCGTCTGTATAGGTGTTCTATCAAATAAGCAAAGGGATGTGGTTTTACATTCCATATTTAAAACAGTCCACGTCGTCTGCGTTTGCTAGGAGGTATACGAGATGCTTGCTCTTCGCTTACGTTTGCCTGAAGTAGAGAGTGGATTGATATGACTGATGACAGACCTGATACCAGCCTTACCGACATTCTTCAAACGCTGTATTCCATGACGCTTTAGCGATTCACGAATCGGCAATCTTCCTGAAAGCGCATCACTTGCTACATCTGCTGCTAATCCTACAAGTACCTTTAAAACTGATTTTCCCACATTTGCGATAGTGGGGAGCATCATACCTTTGACAGCACCCAATAGACTACCCTCTTTTTGACGTCTCGATCCAGCATAAACGGGGAAGCCAGCTCCATGACTAGCATAGGAGAGGGCAGAATAAAACGTAGCAGTTTGATCCATAGATATTTATTGATTTATATTTACACAATTCATTACTTTGCTTAGGAACGTTGACTAACGCGATAAAGGTCAGAATAACGAATACAACTGTTCATTGAATTTGGATAGCCAGCCCATTTCAACAGCCTCCACTTTTCCTCTTGTCGCATTTGGTGACGAAGTATCTTTTCAACCATGTAGTCATCATCTTCTTTGGTGATGGGTGTTATCTCATGACGATAAAAACTCCCTTCAATCTCTTCACCATGATAATCGCGAAGCTTGTAGGTAGTGGGCTTGAATTTCTTGTTAACCTCAGAGACAGTAAATATTTCTTCCGTCCAATTGGGAAGATATCCTTTCGCAAACACGCTAAATGCATGCTTCACCTTGGAAATGCGAACTTTGTCACCAATCTGAATGTCACGTTTACCTTGTGATGGTGCTTGCGTTTAGCATTGATTTCACGGATTGTATCCACCATGTCTGGAGTTATGTCAGCAGGTTTGTGAGCAATCATACGATGAACAAAATGATTGTAAGCATGTACAGTATCTTGTAACACATCCGTCCACTTTTGTGTTACTTTTGCAGTGAAATAGCGCCATAGATGAGTTTTCAGTGTACGATTAAAGCGTTCGACCACTGCAGCCTTGTATGCACTTTTCACACTAAACAGCTCAATGTTGTGTTCGCGAAATAAAGCACGCACATGTCTTTTTTCAAACTCTTTCCCTTGATCAGTCTGAATACGTGTGGGAATGCGTCCTTCACTGAAAATATTTTGGAAAGCCTCGGCCACATCTTCACCACGCTTTGTCTTGAGTGGTTGAACCCAACCATAACGAGAAAATAAGTCAATGACAGTTAGGAGAAAGCGATAGCCTTTATTCTTTTTAGCTAATAAAGAAACATCAGCCAAATCTGCTTGCCACTGTTCATCAATATCATGAACGATATAAGAACGGGTAGGATAACGTTTTCGAGCTTGTGTGTGCAATGTATATGCAGGTTGAGCTTTTAACCATCTCTTCACTTGTTTCTGTGAATAACCACTTGCTTGTGACAACTTTATCACTGAAGCATGACCTGCATAATGCTTTGGGTTATAGTAAATTGATTTCAGATGTTCATCCATCGTCTATTAAGAGGGATCGTTTATTTGCCTCAAAGTATCAGTCTTTTCTCCTCTAGGGTTTGCGTTTGTGTTTGAGTCCTGCTTTTGCTACTTTTTTGAGCCGTCTTGTATGAATCACTTTTACAACATGTACTTAAACAGTTCAATGACACATGAATGTTTGGCAACTCTGAACATTGAATGCAACATAGCTTCTTCATTAAATGTCTGTGATAAAATCAAATGATGGATAACGTGTTGAAGGTTTTGGTATACGCTTCGGCAACTTCTCGGGTGTTTTCAAAGTTTGCTTGATTCTCTTTTTAGGTCTCTCTACACTTTGCAACTTTCTCTTCCTAGGTGTAGAATCATTTTCCATTTCCTCTAAGCTATCACGACCAAGAACTGCTTTTGGCACATTGAATTTCTTCATACTTTTTAAAAAGAACTCCCATCCGGTAGGTGTAAAGTGACGACGACGATCACGAACAGCATGATTAATTAAATCTTCCACTCTTGAGTCCCTAATGACTGCACTATCATCACCTACCACTTCACCTCGTTGTGTGATTTTCAAGTCTGGTTCGAGACTTCGATATAAGCTCAGTGCGCAATTGCGATAGGGTTTGGGTGAACCAAGCGAAAGATCATTGCGAATTTTTCCTTTCAATTGTTTCATTTCTTCTAAGGTAGAACTCTGCTTTATCAAAGGATCATATCGATTTTTACTTTGTACAGCTTCTTGTTCATATTGCTGATTAAGTTGTGACATTTGATTTGCCCAAGGTTGATGAACACTCTGCATTGTAGTCAGATGTACATACTCTTCTTGTGGAATAGCAATCATGCGTTGAAAACCGCTCATAACAATTTATTTATGACCATGGGTCTCTCAAAGAGATGACTGCGTAAGCGATAATCCTCAGGACACTCCTGGGTAAAGTCCAAAAATAAATAATTATAGGGTTTTTCCGTAGCAGCCTCAAATACTTCAATCAATGCCTTTGACTGGCGAGGAAGAACTTGTGGAGGTAGGAATTCAACTTGACTTTTATCGCGAGGATTTTTAAAGATGATGTAGTAATGCGTGTTTAGACTTCGAGTCCGTGCTTCCTTTCCACTTGGAAAAGGATTTTGCATAATAAAAATGATAAAGCATGGTTTGTGATGAGCAGCCTTGGTAAACATAGCAGTTACTTCTTGTCAGTTCTTACTCTCATTAAGTGAATCATCAAGAATGATAATATCATAGGGTTGAATATCAGCAGTGCTGATAATCCCCGGTTGAACCAAGTAACCCTTACCAACCAATTCACGATGTAAGTTATGTTGATAAATTCCATAGCACCAAACAACGCGATTAGGTATGCAGTCAAAAATATCATTACGACGCTCCAACAATTGCAGTGTTTAATGTGTCTTCCCACTATGAGAGGGTCCTACGATACACATAGTGCGATTACTGCGTAAACGGAAATCCATGTTGATTTTGATGAAAAGTCATACCATTTAAGTTAGTATCTATCCATTAATGGCTTTATTTGCGAGAGCACCAGCTAAACTTCCCAAAGCAGGACCGGCAGCTGCCATGATGATAGGCGCTAAAAGTCGTAAGAAGCCACCACGTTGTGATAATAGTTTGCGCTTTGTAGGAATTGATGTTTTTGGATTGCTCAAGGTGCGAAGAACTTTACCATGTCTGGCAATTGCATTGGCCTTTTTGCTATTTAATGTCATATAACGCACTTTTCGTATTTCCGCACACATTTTACGAATGAAGGCATTGTTTGCCAGCTTCATTGCCTCACATCGATGAGATGGCTTTAATTTTAATAAGCGACGAAGCATGAGACAGAATTTTTTGTTTGCATTTGATTGACACTTTTGTCTGCGTGAACGGTGAGATGAACGACGTCTAGCCATTTTTACAGGTGGATGTTAGAGTGTTCTTTGCTTAAACACGACAGCAGCGTCGAAACATCACCGTCGCAAACGCAATGAAATAGAGGAAGACATTGAGTACAGCACTAGCAAAAAGCAATACACTGACAACAGCCACAGTACCAGTAGGATAGTCAGAAGCAGATATATGCGTGGGTAGCTGTAATGTATCATTCATTGAGGTACTATAGTTCAATGGAAACAGTTCAGCTGTGTCGTTTGCTGATATGTTATGAGCCAGACATGAACAATCTGTTTGTACGACGATGTTTGTAAAGTTTAATGCCTTTGCATCAATTGTGCTTAAGTGGAAAAGGCTTCCCAAAAGCAACGTGTAGAATACATAACTCCAAGCAAGGAAATGAAAGAAGACCATGATGTAACAGTGCTGAAAGTGTATTCGTAAACTGATTTGGTTTAAAATTATAAGATAGCATATAGTCAACATCTTCACAGTTTGCGTGAATGATGATTGCATTACTCAAACGATGTATCATCTCTCTACAATCACTGGATGATAAAAGTTTTTCCAACACAAGAATCCACTGCCTTGTATAATCATGCGTTCTCTTTTCAATGAGACGATGATACAGTGGTGTCATGGTCATAGATGACTGTTTTAAATTCGACTAGGATTGCATCAACATCATTTATATACATTGACTGTTGAAATTATTTCTTGATCACAGATGGGGCACAACATAGTTTCCAAAGGTATATAGCACGTAGAACACATAACAGAATGACAACATGGTAAAAAGAGAAGGGACCGTTCCCTTTTAAAACACTTAACGCAGTTCCGTTCACATAATAATTTAAACGTCTCTTCTTCCAGTTTCTTTCTGAAGTCACTTTTATTGGTAGAGCTACCTGACAAATCAGTTGCAAATGTCACTTTTTTCTTTTTCACTCCAGATCGCGCCAATTTCATCCTATTTTCACTATAATTACATTGCAGCATGAAAAAATCCTCTATCCATCTTCGATCCAAATGATGATTCATAGCATGCTCATCTAGATCCATTAGTCTTTCAGCTAAAGCGTCAGCTTTAATATTTTCATTTATATTTGTAACACTTTTTATAGCCTTCAACGAATAACCAAGCTGTCTTGCTACAGACCATGAAGTTGGGAAACGAATACAACTTTTCATCTTCAAATAATTTCAAATGATGATGAGTGTCAGGAATGGACACTCAGTTGAATATGCTTGATATGACTTGTACACCTTTGACAGTATTGATGACTATGTGTAATCTAATACTTTACTTTCACAAACGTGTGTCACGGTAAAACTATTTGACTACACTAACGCTTACATTTTATGACATCTGTGTTTCATAAAACGCCATGATCAAACTTTTCTAACTATACATCAACCTGTGCGGCAGTAAAAAACTTTTGTAGAGCTTGATACACTTTCTGACGACGTTCACAAGAGCTTGTTCACTAGCGAAGAGAGAAGTCTGTGTTGTGTTGCATGTGGTGCAAGGGTGGCCTCCCTTCATTCCATTCATTATTTTTCTTCCCCTCTGCATTCCATATCCGAAGATATGTGGCGGCCTTGGGACCGCTTTAGCTGCATTAGAAGGTTGGCCCTTAAAAGAGCCCATGGGTCGTTCTCCGTCCACCGACACTCCTCTCACTTCTGCAAAAACTCTGAAAGGAAAATAATAGGAGATTAGATGAGCTACAAAAATGATCATGTTGAGGAAATACTGGGCACCTTCTTCCGAACTTTTCGGACGACGAAGTCTTGAAGCTGGCCGGTAACGTCCATACTCATGTGGAGACATCGGACTCCGTCGCCCTCATAACATTGTTGGGTCACGTTGGGGTCATCGGTGATGGTTGGGACGTCGCATACATTATTTTGGAAGAGGGGAAGATGGACTTCATACACTCTTCTTTTTCTACACTTCAAACGCTCATGCAGTCGCTCAACTTCACCCGCCAACCTCTTATTTATACCCTTCACCTCCTCCGTCTCCTTCACAACGCTTCGCATCCGCCCTATCTCTTCATCCTTCCTCGACAAACTCGCCTGCAAACTCTCCACCAAACCTGCCTTCCTCATCAACTCGCTCCTTTCCACCATCCATTCCTTCTCCTTCTTTCTCATGCTCTCCAACTCTTCCCTCGTTGCCCTATACCCCTCAACCTTCACCATCAGCTCTTCATTCTCCTTCAAAACTTTTCTATTCACACTTTCCAGCCCCATCATACGATCCTTCAACCTCACAAACGCCTCCGTATCACACCCCTCTTTCCGCCGTGGCGATGACGCTGCCATCGGCTTACGCACTTCCTTCCCCTCCCCCTCCAGATCACCGATATCCCCAAACAAATCCTCAATCACCTTATCCAAATCAACATCAACCTTCTTAATTTTTGCTCTCAACTCAACTTCCTCACTCGAACTCTCATCACTCGCCTTCGTCACCACTTTTTTGCCCAACCACGTCCTCAATCGTTGCCACCGCCTTCCTCACCTCTTCCCTTTCCAACAACTCTCCCTCAAACCACGTCTTGAACCCTGCCATACCTATATTCTCACTCGGACACTCGCTATGACTCTTAATAAAATTCTCCTCATTCCCTTCCCCACATACCACCTGATGATGTACGCACACCATCAACAACACCTCTCTCATATGCGCGCCCACCGTCCCCTCTTTAATATGCTTCTTGAGCTCGCTGCCTCTTGCAATCTTGCCGCAACTACATTTACCAACTAACATCTTGGCGTTGCCCGGTTTCGTCATTATGATTCTGTAAAGATAGGGTAAAAAAATTTGATGGCAAGTGTTCATAGGATACTACTTGCTGATATGCATTGAAAGACTAAGTCACCAAACATTTGATAGCAAACGTTGGAATAAAATTTAAAGAGTATGATTCCTAGCTTTATCATAAATCCCAAAGTTTGATAGCAAACCTTGTCAGAGCACTCACCGTTCGTCTCGCAACTTGAAACAGGAGTGAAGACTAGAGAAAAGTCGCGGTTTATATACCCAGCGAGCACAAAGCCATGATTCAGACCTTCCTTATTTGGCCATATGCTTTTGACTTGACAACAGCAGTTTTGCCATGTATGGGCATCGGCAGTCACCGTGCTTTCCGTTACCAACTCCCAACACAAAGACGGGTTCCACTATGACGCGAAAAGGTTTGACGTCAATGCTTGCAGTAACCATCTCATTTTTACCAAGTTACAATGACAAACGATAGACGTTGCCAACCCTGAGTTACTGAGGCTAGACGAAGAAAGCCTGATAGCAAGCCAGCAACCGTTTGGGTGTTAAGCTCTTGAATCCGTTACAGGCATTACTCAGAGGGGATCTTATCCCAGCTCCAAGGCCTCGACCCACAAATCCAACCTCGGGCGGACAGAGCGTGCGTCATGTCACTGTGTTGGTATCCGGGCCCCGATTTTGACACAAAAATCGGTGGAGTTATTTACAAGAGGAAACATCTCAGGTCGTTGCTTTGATCAGCTTGATAGCAAGCCGTAGAGAGGGATAGCAAGCCGTGATTCACCAGCGTTTTGCAATGGAGATGTTTAGAGGCCACCCATGATAAGATAGCTAAGACTCAACCGATTGGCGTTCAAAGTGCTACGTTGAGAACTGTGTCAAATGCCCAACATGAGACATGAGTTGCCCCAGCGGTTTCGGTCTAAAATATGACACACTCCCTTGCCACACTTCTCACTACGGCATCGTCCGCCGTCCCGAAGGAACACCCTGTCAGTGGAATATTACAGCAAAACTCTCCGTGTCTTGCTCGCTTTCAGTAAAAAGCTGCTTGGTTCATGAGAAGACTGGCTCAGACATCATTAAAAATCCTTTCGCTGACTTCAGCAGGGTCGAAAACCCCAGAAAACCTCCAAAACTACTGAATTTCAATTTTTCAACTTTTTAGCACTACTTATGAAATTCTATAAGTAGTCTATCACTTAGGGCAGGTCAATAGCGACCGAACCTTTTTGAATCAAGTCAAACGAACTTGTAGAAGCAAAGTTACAAGTCTTTAAAGTTTTGGAGTCTTTTATGGCCTGGAGACGAAGGTCATCTCCTGGCAAACCTCTAAGTCTGACGGCTTAGCTGATATCAGCAATGAAATTTTCTAAGTCGGTTTCCTACAAAAACCCGGAATTTGGAATGTCCGAAGCTATCATCGGAGCTCAGAGAGACGACCTACCTTTGACAATCGCTCTCCTCTCAATGAAAAGTCTCTGTCGGTTCTCCGCTTATATAGTTTGTGGCGATCAGCTGATGACGTAATAGCCATCATCCGAAAACTTAAAATCCCCGTCTATCTCCGGTTCTAGTGCTACGATTGAGCTGGAAATTCACCATTTTTCATGTAGAATTTGACGCTGAATCCGAATCTGCCCTCCATTTTCCCATCCGATGCTTCGTTTTGGATCTACAGCCCACAGCCATCACAAAAATTCTAACTCGTTTTTTCGGAAAAATGATGAAAAATTTTTTCTCTCCGATGGCTTTCAAATTTACCATGCCGATGCAGAATTTGACGCTGATTCCAAATCTGGTCTCTGTTTTCCCGTCCGAGGCTTGCTTCACCCACTAGAGCGATTTTCATAAAAATTCTAACTCTGTCGTTTTTCGCCAATGTCCCAAATTTTCAATAACGTCTCACCTCTAGACGAAGGCAGATAGGAACAAGCCATGTTTTCCACTGAATTTGTCTCACTCACAGCTTTCAAACGAGCTATTGCACGACTTTCTACGATCTCTGGAACCAAAGTTGGAAGATCGCTGCCGAGGGGGGGTCAGAACTTTTTCTCTCCGATTGAGCTGGGAAGAAGTTCCTAGACCCAAAATTGACCAAAACGTCCGAATTTGCACTCCATTTCCCCATCCGATGTCTCCTTCATGTCGAAAAATGGACTTTCTCATCCCAAAACATCCAACACCCGACTTTTCCAACTCTGACGGTTTCCTGCCATTTTCCTCCCTCAACCCAAGAAAATTAGTCCAAACTGAGCTTTCCAGTGCATTTTTCTCATTCTTAGCTTTCAAATGAGCTATTGCACGACTTTCTACCATCTCTCACACCAAAGTTGAAAGTTTGGCAGGGGGGGGACGTCCTCAAAACTTTTTCTCTCCGATTTTGCTGGAAACATCCTTCCTAACCCAACATTTCACGTAGATTCCGAATCTGGCCTCCGTTTTCCCATCCGAGCACTCCTTCATGCCGAATTCCGACCTTTCTCATCCCAAAACCATCAACACCCGCCTTTTTCCAACTCTGCCGTTTTCAGAGATTCTACCCCTTGCTGCTCCTCCCGCCTTCCTTCCCCACCCAACATTTCACACAGATTTCAAATCTAAACTCCACTTCCCCATCCAAACCCTCCTTCATGACGTTTTCCAACTTTTCTCATCCCAAACACCACCAACACCCACCCTATCCAACTCTATCCCTCACACATCACCTTTCTTCCCATCCCTTGCCTCACAGTTCCTTCCTTCCTTCCAGAGGGGGGGGTAGGGACCGGTTTCCTCCTCTCGGACCCATTCCTCCCAACACATCCTTGGCCATCTCCCTCACCTTCCTTCCAGAGGGGGGGGGGCTGAGTCAGCATTTCGCATTTTGGACTTGCGCCTGGGATGGGGTTACTACTGTGTCCCATTGTAGGTAGCTTCCTGCCGATGCTAGGATTATTCATGATTGGTGCTTTACGTGATGGTTCATACAAATTTCTGGATACAAACTGTAATGGTAAAAAGGTCGGTTTGGATTATGAGAAATAATTACCTCAAAATTCGAGCTATTATGACAGGAAAAAATGAAATTTAAATTTATATTTATTAGATGAAATTAGATAAACTAATAACCGATAAGCGATGAAAGCAAAACAGGATTGCTTTAATTTTGACATGTTTTGGTATTATGACATCTTCCTAAACCAAACCTGACCATCTTGAGAGACTGAAGTGAATTATCTTCTTATGGTAAACAAATTTGACTACTTGAAACTCGTTCGACCTTGGTTGAATTGCCATCATTAAGTTTCACACCCGCTATATCTTTATTATATTCACAAACTGGTCGCCGTTATACAGGGTGATCATAAAGTCGCTGTAAGGCTTAATTGCCAAATATAATAGAGTTCAATACCTCCTAGAGGGTGTATATAAGAATAATGTATTAACCAGCATCATAAATATAATGAACAAAACACAAAATTGTATTATCAACTTGTTTAATTTGCCAAATTCAAATTAAATTCGATTAAATATTTTAGCCAATAAAAATACATGCATTTCACATAATTGCCTCCTGTCCATGGATCATTTCAAGTCTATATGAAAATTTTCGGTTAAACTCCACTTTTCTCAAGCTTTAATGTATCTATATCCTAAATTTTTCAAACCAAAAGAAAGAAATTTCAAAATAAAGTCGTTCGACGGTCTTACCACGATTGTCAATGCACTGTTGGAGTCGTTTTCGGAACGACCTGATGGCATTGCGCACATTTCAGAGGTGATTTCTGAACATGATGATGAAATGCTGGCACTACTGCAGTTTAGTGCACCCTAAAACAACAGCGCATTCTCCCGCAAACGATGACTACGCACATTACACCGAAGCGCGCGCTCGGTGTAATGTGCAAAGACGAAGACGAAGACACACGAAGACACAAAGACACTCATTTATAACTATAGGGAAGAACGAATGGCATTCATTCTGTTGATTAAATCATGTTGTTCTCACATGCATTTTAGGGTGCACTAAACTGCAGTAGGGGTAAAAGAGGGTGCACTAAACTGCAGTAGTGCCGAAATGCTGTCTTTCAGCTGTTGTAAACTTCTCGGTTGTGAGGCAAACACTTTATTTTTCAAAAAACCCAAACAAAATAGTTCAAAGGGGAAAGATCAGGAGACCTAGCGGCCCATACCATTCGTCCGAAAAAATAATTTTATCGAAGAAGTCTTCATCTTCTTAGTATTTTTACAGTAAACTCTCACACATGCTGACTCGCCATCTTCTTCGTGTAGCTCTTGCGTTACTTGCAATTTGTTAGGAAAGAGCCCTAGATCATGTCTCACTACATTGTGAACGTAACCGTAAGAACAGCTTGTAGCTGAAGCGGCTTGGCGAATTGATGTTGAGGGTTGTTTTACGAATAATTTCTGAAATTTGCTTTGCTTTCTCATCATCGAATGATAGTCGACCACCTCTTTCTGCATCTTTAACGCCTCCAGGCTCCAGTATCACAAAATCTCTTGAAAAGGTTTCTAATGTAATTCTCATGAACATTAGGCCCTATTCCATTTCCGATTTCGTAATTCTCTTCTAATATGTTTTACGGATTCAAATTTTGCTATCAAAAGAACAAAATGCGCTGCTGAAAATCCATTTTGGAACTGATGTCAGTCACCTTAAAAAGTCTGTCGAATTAAAGATTCTTTAGTAGGAACAGGAGAATCCTGATTGGTCGCAATGTCATGCGCCAGAATTTCCTCACAAAGAAGACGTAGTTGCGTTACTTGTGTGTACAATGTGAGCGCATGAAATTCATGCATTTCGTGCTTGATAACGATGATCATATAGTAGCTTTATAATGCTTTTTTCATCCTGACAACGCGAAAACCTCAAATTGAATTCAGTCGGCCTTTTCATATCAAAAACCAAAACTTTAAGTCATGCTATTTTCATTTTCATAAGTAGTTATCGTTTAAACTCATTCACTTTTCATGTATAGTGAATTGTAATCCCACAGTGACTTTATGATCACACTGTACTTGCGCTGGTCAGGTCTGCTGGATAAACCCGGTAAAAGACAATGCTTCGGTCTGAAAAAAATAATGTAGACCGAATTCCATCGCTAAAATAATGTGGACTAGCGTCTATCCACAGAAAATCACTCATAAGTCGTGAGTGCATATAGTATCGTGGGTATGGTAAACTTTCGTTTGAAGCCTTTTAGTTACAATAAGTGAGATTATGGAAAGTGATTAAGAAAGAATCTTCCGTGAAAACGCAGCAGTCTAAATGCATGCATTTTCTATTTCAGATAATGAAACGCTCAACAATTACCCTGCTCGTACTCGCCATCTTCGCAATGATTTTAACTTACATTCGTCACTGTGAAGGCCGATATATTGACGATTTACCAGAAGTGCTAAAGCGACGGATTAATGGTGGTTACTTTGGAAAGCGTCTGAGTCCAACGAAGAGAGATAGACATCTCGGAAGATCTCATCTCGTATATGGAAAACGAGCTACACCATACATGTACTTCAATAAACCAGCAATGATCGATGAAACTGACGATCGACCCATCGTAGCATAAATATTAAGTTATTTACAACTCCTTCATTCCTTGGACAAGAATATTTGAAAAATAACTTCTCTCCCAAAATTCGATTGATTTACGGTGAAATCCCTTTCGAGCGGGGATTTTTGAATAAATAATTTTTGGTTTAAGACGTCCATTTTCAGTTTTGTGCGATGAAACTAGCGGCCATTTTATTTAATATAAGTATTCTTGTCAAAAAGCTTTTCTCTCTAACTATTTCTCAATCTAAACACAACTGAAGAATCTTGCCTAGCTTGTAACTATTAATCTTAATACAAATACATGTGGTGGCAAATATTTGAGCAATTATATGCTTTATGAACAATTTAGGGCAGCAATTGAGATTTCCGAAGGCATCGTTAAATACAAAACAGCAAACGTTATGCAAAGGCACATCAAAGACATTGCAACTACAGGAGAGAGATTCGAAATCGTATGTAGAAAGAAGTACAGTATATAGAAGAAAATCATTCATTGGCCACATTGCCATCTAATGCCAGAATCCATAATAGTGCTGTCACTTGCAGAATTGAATTGTAATAATGAGTCGCACTCTGATCCATCGTCAAGTATGGAAGGAAGAGCACCTATATTGAGGATCATTGATCGTCAGCAAGCCTATGACTTTACTGGCATGATAAAATAATATCAAACCGAATTCTTTTAGGGTATCTATGATATCTTATAGATGTCTCTGTTCTATGTCTGTAGGCAGGGACTCCTAGATATGTAACACCTGGACTGTCAGCCAGACTGTAAGGTGCACATCATGATCTGTATAGGCTACCTGTACTCGAATGGCAATTATAGGTGAAGAGATATCTGACATCAAAATATGGGATAATGATGTGGAGATGACCCTGATTATGGACTCCTAGATATATAACACCTGGACTGAAGGCTGAAATTCATTTATACACTAGACGGCCGGTTTGACTCAATAGCTGTCGATGGTGGAAAGTAATCAGTCAAGTGAAAACGAAATGTCTAAAGAAAAATAAGTTGAAGTTTCTGGAAATTGAAAAACATGGGGTTGCAGCTAACTTATCATCGTTATCACTAAATCTTGGTTATATCAAATCAAACAAATATATGGAAATATATCTAGGAGTCCATGCCCTGATAGCGAACTTAAGTATAGGATATCAAACGATCTTTGACAGGATAATGCTTGAAAATATAGTATGATATCTCTCATGATGCATAGCTTTACCCATAGACGTCAAAATTTCTCTGGAAAGATAGGCGAGCAAAATTTGAAATCACTTTATACATGATCAGGCCAACCATCAGCTGTGTTTCAAAAGATCGAATTTTGCAACTAATCGAAGTGATAAGTGACTATTTGAAATGAGTCTTCTGTGCAATTCATTCCAATGCAAAATACCGAACAAATATACCGCTTCTGCCTGGTTGTCTATCGAAATGTAATAGCAATGTAACATCAATACATTTCTCTGCATAACACCGGAATTTGAATTTGTAGTTGCATCGAGTTAGTAGAAAGCATACTAAATCTCAACTAAGCATTCTCTCTTGTGTAGCCTTCACTTCCATGAAGGAAGCTGACTTTAACCATGGACTCCTAAATATATAACACCTGGACTGAAAGGTTGATTGACCAAGTGTACGATACAAGGCTGATATCACTGCATATACAGTACTTCGACTCGAGGTAATGAAAGACACCCGTCTCAAGGCATAAAAACTGATTATGTGTCAAATCAAGCATATAGCCTTTTTTCAGCATTCAATACTTACTGAGTACGATAATGAGTAGGGAAGAACAAAGCAAGTTGAAAGATAATGCCAGAGCAATTAGACGTACACGTACAATTAAGAAGGATATCATCATCGATATTCATCTATTAAAGTTTGTGAAATGAATTCCTTTTTTGCTATATATCCTAGTTATCAATTGCACATGTAAGCCCCCTGTTTATATGTTTATATATTTATTTGTCATCGCTTTTGATAATTAATTAACATTTTCTCAAATCACACTAGTATTGGAAAACTATTCAATTACCCATAAAATCGGAAATTGTAATCAAACAGCTCAATGACTGCTTAACTTGGCTATCTTCATCTTTGAAGCAATCGCTTTGTTCTTTACATTTGATGTACAAATAGACAAATTTCTTGTCAAACCCTTCATCAAGGTATTGAAGAAGCGATGAATCACGTACATGAATAAATTGTGTCCATGTGTGCACAAGTCCTGCCCGATAACTAAATTCGTATACGTCGTCTCGTCGATCACTCGTTCGACTATTCGTTGAAACAGTTGTCTTTGTTCGCGGCATTTGTCCCATTTCATCAGAAGCCGCATCACTCCTCCATCTTTGAAGTAGATCTATAATCTCTTCAGCATAATTTATGGTAATGTCAGTCTCCTTCGAGTCTGCAAGAAATTTTGTCCTTGCCATCAAGTTTAACACTTGCGAAAACGAAGAAATCTTAGAATTGGCTGTAGTATCACAATAGTTAGACTTTGGTATCAGCTTGTTATCGATGAGGATAGAAACACTCAAATCGCACTGAATGATCAAAGTGGCCTTTAACTGTGGAATGTCGTTATCTGTTTCAATGTAAAATACTCGTAGGTAGATCGAATTATCAATAGTTTTTGACAGAAATCCCGAAGGTACACAATTATCATAAGAAAGTCTCATTTCGATTTCATCTAAATCAGCTACTTCTTCACTTGATAAAAAGTCCTTCGATTTACTCTCAAGAATAGCAGCAGAGCGTTGAAGCCTTTTCGCTGAGGTAGCGGATGTCATTCTCGCGGTCGTGGATTTTGAGGAAAGATATGCAGGAGCATTAGGGAAGACACTAGGGATCGCAGTTGTTTTTAGTTTCCTTCTTTTTAACTTCTGGTGCAAACTTTTCGATCGCCGTTTGTTCGAATCGTGTCGTTCCTCGATGAAATCGGAATCCACGAAATGCAACGATCACATTCTTGAATGTTTAGTCACTTTAAAATTTTTAATTGGGTTCCGAGAGATCCATTTATTTAGTCTTTCTTTGTCATATATTGGGTAAGGTGATGTCATAAAGTGATGTATTCGTCTCTTCTTTGAGAATCGTAGCCACTGCGACAACCATACGCGGAGCACTTATTTGGCATTTTAAGCGTCTCTACCAGAAGTGTGATGTTCTGTCGACGTCAGCCTTGTATCGTACACTGCTGTCAGCAGTTTTATGCTACCTTTCAGTCCAGATGTTGTATATATCTAGGAGTCCATGCTTTAACCATAGACTTCTAAATTTCTCTTGGACAGATAGGTGAGCAAAATTTGAAATCATTTTATACATGTTCAGGCCAACCAACATTCGTGTTGCAAAAGATCGAATTTTGCAGCTTGTTAGAGTGCAAAATGCAAGCTAATGCAGTATACCATTGTTGGCTGTGAACCGAAATGCAATGACGGTGTAACACAAATACATTCCTGTACTTGCATAGCAAAGAAATTTGAATTTGTGATTGCGTCGATTTAGTTGAAAGTATTATATCCCAACTAAACATTCTTGTGCAACCTTGTGTGACGTCTTGTGTAACCTTCAATTCCATGAATCGGACTTCAATGCTACCACGAAGGACATGGATCATCATGGCAAGCAATGAAGAAAAATTGAAGAAATGAAACAGCGTGATCTGAAGTACAGTGCCATCGAAATTCCTTTATCTGTCTAGATGCTTCTCCAAACAACTACAAAGCTGCGATCCGGTATGGCCACGTTTTCAAGTATATGTCCTGGCAATGGAAACACAATCGGAAGATTTCTTGTTATGACAATTTTGTCTAAAATTTAGAAAGAAACCATTCCATCTGGGTTTGTGACATCTCAAAACGATAATGGACTAAAAATAGCGATCATAAGTTGAAATCTTCCCCACAACATCATCGTATCATTGACTGTCGAAAAATCTGCGAATATGCATTTGCATTTATCACAGAGAGAAATCCATTCCAAGCAGCACATAATGTATCTATCATCTATCACAAGTTTTCCAAAGTTGTCAATCTGATGACTTCTGGATAATCTCTGGATGACCAGCCAGTAATAGAAATTCGAAATTGGATTCAATTATGTAATACTTGGAAGACTGACAAAGCTCCGTAAAGCCGAATTCAACGGACGGAAGATCCAACCGAAGCATTGACCATTGTTATGTAGGGGTCAGTTTCGAGAGGAAAAGAGAAGACACCGATTTCCATACTACGAATGTCCTGAAATGAGGGGGAACAGAAAAGTGAACTATACGGGGATCCTTCTTTGCATTCAATTTCATGAAAACAATCATGATGGACACAATAAGCATTTGCAACCTGAGCAGCTACTTCTATACGGAGGTCTGAACAGTTATCAGGCGATCTGACCTGTGATGGAGGCTCTTCTGAGACCAATGACCAATGCTCGGAAAAGCACAGCTAGATCACATTGAGAAGGGGTTTAGCTGGATGCGTCAAATGACTGGTGCATATTATTATATCTCCATTCGTTACCTTACAGAGAATGACAAGAAAATGAAAACAATAACTTTATTGAAGTTTTCCGGATTTAGTCTGAGAAGTGTTGATGATAAAATATCATGCAGTCAACCACAGAAGATGATGTGTATGCAGGAGAATGTTTGCATACAAAAACTGATTTCAATATGAATCCTAATAATCGAGATGATATAAGTGCTGCTTGCTGCCCTTCACTCCTGAAATGTAAAAAATGTGATTTTTGTCGTGAGTGTAATGTCACAAATAGTGAGTTGGCAATGTTCGACATCCTGAAGCTGCAAAGTTTTTGAGCAAAATTTATCATGGGAAGTCTTTTCCACCAAACATATCTGTGCTTCAACTATACATTCCTTGCTGGAGGGTGTTGTATGAGATCAAACGGAATAGTTTTTAATTTTTATGTAAAAACTTTATTTGTGAGAATAGCGAAGAAAAACCATTTTTCTAGGTTATGCAAGTCATAACTGAAACTGAATAATTGTCTAAGAAAATAGTATCTTTCTTTAAAAAAATGAAAGAACGATGCTCAGACTATCGATGAATATTATCACATTTCCGATTACTTCGTAAAATCTCGCTGTTCGCACGTACATGAATCAGATTTCCGAAATTTCAATGACATTTTTCAACAGCATGTGCAAGATATTTGTTCATAAAATCTCAAATGCCTCAGTTCTGAGAAAGTTGTTAGAAGAAAAATTGCAAAATTAGCAAATGAAGCCGAGGTGTAGCACATGCGTTTAGCGCATAAACATGTGTAAGCTCATGCGTCCTAACTCCTAATGTACATAAATATGCATACATGCTGTGCTGGCAGGCAACCTGTTCTCCAAAATGTTGATTATGCTTATTGACAGTCTATTTGCAAGGTAATCTATATTTAGGAGTCCATGCCTGTACATGTATAAGCCAATTACAACCTATCTGTCCAGAGAAATTTAGAAGTCTATGCTTTAACCTATCTGTCCAGAGAAATTTAGAAGTCTATGGTTTTACCTGTAATTTGGAGTGTGATATCTGATGCTTTCCGTTTGTTATGTACATAATGCATGCCATTGTGTAGCTATCTATGTCTATAGGTTAATAATTCCCACAATCAGGTCGTTATATATCACCTTAAAGGATGCTCATTTTAACTATGTCACGTTTTAGATAGGAGGGAAAATATCTTGTATTTCATATAAAATTTATACTTCTTAACAAATAAATATCTATTGCAAGAGAGCGCTAGATGACTCCAGACTACATGTACATAGAAAATAGTAAAACTGACCATTAAGGTGGCATTATGGACTATCATGGACTCCTAGATATTAAATCTCTACTATCTATGAGTCCATGAAGATATGACATTATGCTTTATGTTGGCTAAAATATCAAATGAAATTTCGCAGTTGGAGTCATCTAGCGCTATCTTTTTTCATACAAGGAAGTAAAAGTCAATAATGTTTCAAATTGTCAACGCTGAAGCATTCAAAGATTTGGGGTTAGTATCACCTATAAGGGACTTCAATAATGATCCCACTTGGACATTTGATGACAATTTTGTCACTTGCAGCTGACACGTCCGTTGGTTGATTTTGTTCATTTTTGTTAGCTAAATTCACATTACTATTGGTTAGTATGTTTGATGTTACTTTTTGCATGTTTGTTGAGTAATCATTGTAAGTCAAAACACAGTCTGAGCGATGACCAGTCACTTTTTTTGCCATTTCTTTATTTCCGGTGGCATTCATGATTCTGGTCACCGTAGTTTTTCTGCATGACTGATTACTATATTGGTCATCTTCTCCCGCAGCCTCCATCATGTTTCGTATGGTTGCCGTTAAAGAATTGTGTCCCAGAGGTTGGTTCACAAACCAAGTGGTAGCTGTCGGCTTTGGATGAGGCTGGAGGAAGAACGCATTGGTCGTATCGTTAACAGGACGCAATGAAGTGTAAAAGATAAAGAGATTTACCAGGCACTTTGAGGGATCATCATTTTTGAATACAGCTACTTTTTTTGGCACGACGTGATGTTCATGAAGACCTCCCTTATACGTTTTTGATATATCCTCCCTGTATTCGAGCACATCGTCACCCTCTCTTCGAGTCAAGGTCAATTGAGCATTTTCTCCCCATTTTAGATTGCGTAGCTCCTTTCCCCCACGAAGCCCACAATTAACTCCAATCACGTAAATCAACGTCCTCGTGAGTTTTCGAGGATTATCGCGACCGAGATATTGTCTCTCCCATAACCGTGTTTCTGTGGACAGGGGCACCGGCTTCGCCTGCTTCTTCGTTAGGGAAACTCCAGCAGCGGTATTGACTTTCATGGCTGCGTCCAACGAACTCCTTGTTTCCAGGAAAGCAGGATCATCAAACACCTGTAATGACAAATTAATTTGATTTAGAATAGATTAATTATGATATTACCGCACTTTAGTTCACTATGTTTTTTAACTCGTAGTTTGTAATGAAAGTCGACATTGCAAACAAGTAATTTTTTCCACTATCCTCATTCCTAGTTTTCGGAAGGAAAAGTAACTATATTTATTTCATAAAAACAGAGTAGCATCACGAACTAAATAACAATAAAGTTACACAAGTAATTGAAATGGCAAAAGTACCTTGAGAAGTACCGGTACATGATAAATTTATGAATAGAGCAAAATCTTTATAAAATAAATTCATCTTTTCAATCAAAAAGCATTATCAAATATTTCAATTAAACTAAATTTGCATGCTATTAAGAAAAATTGATTTCACTTTCAAACTCAAAAGGACTTTCACTTCAACCAATAAAGGAAACTTTTGCGATAAACTTCAGTTACAGAAAAAGAAGTTTAGTATAAAAGATTAAAATCATTCCTTCCTCTTGTATAGGCCAACATTTTGTGAATAATATCTGCATGCATGTGCATAACACAAATATTGTAGGAGTTTTATTAATATGAAGACTAGAATGCTACTTGTTCAACATCAGCTAATCAGGAACATACATTTATATATCTACTTGTATAGGCTACCAAATTCCTTTGCCTATATATCTTATTTTTCATAGTCAGTTGATCATAATTTAATTCTAAAATGACTACGAGAATAAAAATAATAGAAAAACCATTGTGGAAACTTGCATTACTTCACAATATCGATTTAATAGAAGCTATATTTTTTTCCAACTTTATGGCAGTTTAAATTTATGATTAATTTTTTCCAATTTTAGCGTCATATAAATCGTCTTACCTTCCAATCCAACTTGCGTTCGCTTCTGATGTATCTTTGGATTCCGCATAGTAATAGTCGTAGAGTTTCACCCGGGTACACATCGCCGTTCTTCTTTCTTACTTCATGAAAGAAAAATTTCAATGCCAGGTTCAAAGTGACTTTGGAGATGAACTCCAATTTCTCATGACCATCGCTTGAACGGTCCGATAGAAACATAAGGTCCTCTGAACCGTTTTCTAAAATTGTTGTATTTCTTTCGTTGAGCCAGTCGTCGAATACTTTTCTTGCCCAGTAGTTCTGATTCATGGTGTTTTGAGGAATGGTGGTCTTCCGTATCTTATTCAGCTCTTCAGTTGTAATAGGTGTGGCGTGTCTTTTTGTCATGATTTCTTTGACCGTGTTGCTTTGCGATGGTAAACTATCTTAAAAGAAATGCCTATCCGTCTGACCCTAGAATGACGTCCAAAACTTTGATTTTGAATTTTGAATGCAGATCAGTGACCTAAATGAAAGAAACCATATCCATAGAATTAGTACAGATGTACCTATCAAAAGGGTCAAATTTCTAGCTATCTTTGATATCTTGATTTCCAACATAGACGTCTCTTGATTTCCCAATACTTTCTTCTTCTTCTTCTTCTGTTTATATTTAGACTATTAGAAGTCTATGACTTAGAAATAGATTTCTTAAGAACGAAGCACTATGAACGGAAATCCATGGACATATATCTACATTCTCAATTTAGAAAGGACATTTGATCATAGATAACAAACAATCATTTTAACAAATTGTCCCTGGCATTTTAACAATATTGTCCCTCCATTAACAAGCTGTCCCTCTCTCTGATTGGCTGAGATGAGCATCCTTTAAGTATGTTACAGGAGGATATCTCTATGACTGTATGGGAAATACCTCGGTGTATAACTATGTTAAAATCCCTCGGCCTACGGCCTCGGGATTTTAGTAAAAAGGAGGTTTCATTGATATTTGCTGAAATAATAGGACAATTATCTGTTAAAATTCCGAGGGGGAATTTTGACAGATAATTGGCCGAGATATCTCAGCAAATATCATGCCAGTTTATCTCTATTCGGATTAACAATGTTATAGTTATCTATTTTGTTATCTATGCACTTCTTTTCAATATGAGGGATTTCTATGCGTAGTTAATTTGCCCCTCGTTTTAACAGGGACAGGGATATTACGGGATTTAATGAGATCTCTAGATAGCAAAAAATACATTACTAGATAAACTGGCATAGTTTAAACATAGTTATACACCTCTGTATTTCCCATACAGTCATGATATCCTCCTGTAACCTTAACATAATTACCTAGATACATTACCTAGATTATTTACCTAGCTTGCAACGATATGCTATTAGGTGATCGTGAATACGTGTGACAAAATTAGAAGAATCATCTCTGGATTTCTGTCTTCAGGTTTGAAAAGATTTCCAATGGAACTGCAATCGATCACTTTGCTTTTGCTGCGGTGATGAGTGTCAGTTCTCTCATCGAGGGCAACCATTTTGTTGAACGATGCCAATTTCGATAATTGTCATTCTTTGTACATAGTATGTGCGTCAATCCTCTGCAATGTTGATCAAAATTTTGTAAAAATCAGACAGCGCTGCCAACCATTCACTATTCCAAAATAGATCAAACACCAAAAATCATGCCATTTAAAAGGGCATCAAAAATCTGTATAACCACCTTGTCGACGTATTGACCTTCCACTTCAAATGCGAAATGATGGAATATCATGATCTTGATCTGATGCAACAATCTGACGCATAATTGGAATAGGCTTGCAAAATGAAGACTATTCAGATATATGCACATTCACATAGACTACCATATGCTTTCTTCATCTTCCATGAGATAAATAAAATCTTCCATTTTTTTGTTCACCGACCGACTGTTGCTATCATGCAGCTTGCAAATGCCCTACGGCATGCCAGCGAAGATCATCTTAGTTCCGAACTTGACCATCTGACTTATTGGTCTGAATCTCATGGATTCAAACTTAACAACAATAAGACGAAAGTGATGAACATACAAACGAAACGGTCCATTGTTTTGGCTTCATTGGAAGATACATCATCTAATTGTGAAATTGAAGCAGTAAAGACGGCAAAAATCTTGGGCATTACATTTGATGATCAGCTAACGTGGCACCATCACATTGAGAATGTCTTCAGCCGTGCCAGGAAAAGACTGTACATGCTCTACTCTCTTAAACGGATTAACGCTCCTCAGCGCATCATGTGTCTGGTATACTGTACACTCATCCGATCGGTAGCCAGCTGCAGCTTTCCTGCATGGTGTAGCGTTAACATAACTTGTTTCCGGCAGTTAACCCAATTTGAAGAACGTGTTTTCCGAATTTTTCGGATTAAGGGGAAAATCAAATTTGCTGATTTTTGTGACTTGATGGCAAGACGCCTATCAAGTAAAGCGATGTGCCCTCAGCATCCCTTGCATGTGATATTTGACAAATCATCAACTAGGTCTTCTACTCGCAAAGGATTCCTTCACAGGAAAGTGATGGCCAAAACTAAACGGTTTCAGTCGTCTTTCATTAGATTTGCTTAACTTTCTTTCATGTTTTATCTTCTGTACAGTAATGTTGTACATGCCACTTCCGAATCTTGTTTTGAAGTGTAATAAAGCCATATTATTATTATTATCTATGATTAATGTAAGATATCTAAGGGACGTTCAACTCCCATACCATGTACTGGACTGGAGGCCAGTGACTTCGATAAACTTGATTAATGACGATAGTATCTGGATAAAACCATGGACCAAATGCCAAACAATTCACTTCCCTATTGTGAAGTACATCAGAATCCAGCTGAATGATTGCTGAACATACTAATTAATACGCCCGGCACAGTCTTGCAGAGAAATTGTCGAAAGACTGTGCAGTGTACATGTACTGCATATCATCGATGGTCAATTTCAAATAAATTGTGACTTTCTATTTTAATTGATTTTCTATAAGTCACGTGGTTACAATCTGTAACGAAGAAAAGGTTATTTAAATACTACGTATAAACAATTAAACAATAGGTATTGTTAGTTAAATATCTTTAAGAAATAAGAGCTACCATTATAACCTAATGTTCGGTTAAGCAATGGATTGCTACTAAAAATTTTTATAGATTCAACAATGCTAATCTCAAAGTCCGAGTTTCCACGGTAAATGATTTTAAAGCAATCATTATAGTTACGAAAACAATAGTTACATTGTTCTATGTGTTTTGCAATGGCACTATTGCCACTTAAGTGTTCAAGTTTACGTTGATGCAGACGTCTTTTGGTTTTGCCAATATATAGGCAATCAGGATCAACCTGACATTGAAAGCAATAGACAAGACGCGATTGCATGTCTGGACCTAACTTACTTTTAAGGGAGAAATAACTTCCAGTTTTGAACGAGGTCATAACAACCTTGCATTCCAAGTTAAGTTTACGAAATATTTTTACTAACTTATTACTAAATTTCTGTGATGCATAACCCACGAAGGGGATTTTGATAAATTTTTAGTAGCAATCCATTGCTTAACCGAACATTAGGTTATAATGGTAGCTCTTATTTCTTAAAGATATTTAACTAACAATACCTATTGTTTAATTGTTTATACGTAGTATTTAAATAACCTTTTCTTCGTTGCAGATTGTAACCACGTGACTTATAGAACACATTGACTGAGTAGATCTCCACCGTCTAAACATTAATTGATTTTCCCATTGTCTTATCTAAAACCTACTCCTGTATAATAATTTGGACCACTGGTGGACTTTATTCGAGAATTCATGAGCAATGGAGCGGTCTAACATGTGTGGTATATTTCCGTCCTTGTATTACTCAACTTTTATTGAACGAAAATTGATGGCTGATACCAATGCTTTCATATTCACAGACGAAATTTATACGGATTCGCAATCAACTTAAATCTTTATCAATGCTGTTCCTGAATTGCCCAATACGGTAGGACCTTAAAATTGTGGAAAGTCACCAATCACCACCGCTTGGTTTGCTTTTTATTCAATATGATCTTTGCAATTTATGGATTACTAACATCATAATCACATTTTATTTGTTCCTCGGAGTTTGATTGTAAATTGAAGGCCTCCTCACGGCTGATGCTCTATAATTACAAGATGTCTAATAAGAGACAAAAATATATTGACATCGGTAACCACTCATTACGAGGAGGCGCACTTGGAAAGACAACACTGGTTGCTCTTTTCCATCAAAATCTTGATAAAGGATCTTCCGAAGGAATGGATATTCAAACGACTCTTCTTTGACTTATAGCATTTTCATTTGTTCTATCCAATCAAACAGATTATTATCAATTTTTAACTTTTCAATTTGTTTTTTGTTCGTTTCTGATTGCATCATCGGTAGATTTTCTTTAGATCTTAATTATCTCTAACTTGTAGCCTATAACAATGAATAAGGCATGGAACACAGTGCTGCAATGATTGTAGTAGCAAGTAAAATCATTACTGACCAGTTATCTTAATCCGTGACAGCTTTTAGCAAAGGAAATAGATTATCAAAAAATTTCCGGAAAGAGTCCACAATTCGCCGAAAAAGCACTACTGAATCGATTTTCACAAAGCATGTAGAAAATGTACAGAATCCACACGAATAGTCATTGATGCTACGTGCCGAAGGTGAACAATTTCAACCACTAGCAGTTGATATTGCAGCTTTTACTGACAGTTGCTTATTCTTGCGGGAGTTTTGTAATTCTGTAGTTACTTCTTGACTGGGTCCAGAATCTTCTTTCAATAGATTCCCTGTATGAATGAGCGTATTAGAGTACTGGATAATGGTTTACAACTTCTCTCAAGGTTTTATCCAAATGTGCACAAACAACCGTCATTAATCAAATCTACCAAAGACACGGGCCTCCAGTCCAGTACATGGTATGGGAGTTGAACGTCCCTTAGATATCTTACATTAATCACAGATGTCCCTGATAATACATGGAATATATCAGGGAATAACCATGGATATCCAAAAGCTATAGAAATCCATGCAGAAGTGCATGGAAATATCCAAATCCATTCATTTCCATTCGAGTCATTTAGCGCATGAAGACAGCGTGAATTTCAATCAATTCTGTTTATAGCCTACCACTACATCAACAATGTCAAATTGTTGTTTTCTAACTTACTACTCCGATCCCAATGATGGGCATGGAAAGCAAGAAAATTTGAATCTCGACATGCTCGAAATATAGCATGACATATTATCATATTCAAGATAACATTACTCAAGCTTGATAAAATGGATATATGGTTCAATGGTCCGTCTAATTCTGATGGCATTCAAAGCATGTCAACTAAAAATTGTGCATTTTTTGACTTCCTCTCTGAAGAAGAATGAGTGAACTTACAGCAGCATCAAGAATCAAACATGGCCTTCGGGATTGCTCAATGATTGAATTAAGATATTCAGGGAATGATAGATATTCAGGGGAGGCTCTTTGCGTATGATAGATAGGGATCATATAAATCAAATAACGCACGTTCCCTCAGGCCTGTAGTAATAATTGCAGTCTTCGGTAATTAACGTAGATATCTCACTCGAAAAACTCACGTTATTTGATACGGAAGTCCCTATATATGGCATACTGTAAATGCAGAGAAATCCACATTTAGACACGTGCAGTACGTCTTGATACATGGGATTGTATTCATGATCAAGGCAAAACAGCATATTTGATATTTTGAGACCTTTCAACGATTGTTTCCAAGAGATGCATCGGAGGATAGTAAAGTGGTCGACAATATGCCATTATAGAGAGTTTGTAAATGGAATATAGTCACCAAGTCAGAATTAACATCACGTTTGCTGATATGAGCATATATAACAATAGGGATCAACTTGTTGCATTCCAGAAGGGAGATATATTTATTTAAGCATCCTAGTTAAAAATCTGCATTGTATACCGAGGTCGTACACGTGTATGTGTGCCAGACATTCTTCTAATCAACAGCATTATAAATACCACTTTTATGGAAGTGAACAAACACCATGTAATTTTTTGAAGACATAACAAATGTGAGTTAAAGAGAAGAAGAACTCAAGTCAATGCTGGCATATCTAAAATTCCATGATCATTTATTTCTCAAATAGAATTTTGGTGGTTTATAGACCTCTAGTTTCAAGTTGGCCGATATTGCAAATAAAGCATAATTTGTGAAAAATACCTAAATTGAATATAAGATGAGTGGTAATCCCATTGCAAATTCAAGTGCAAAATGCGCAACGATGAGTCATCATACTGACTCAGCCCCCCCCTGGAAGGAAGGTGAGGGAGATGGCCAAGGATGTGCTGGGAGGAATGGGTCCGAGAGGAAGAAACCGGTCCATCCCCCCCTCTGGAAGGAAGGAAGGAGTTTTCCGGTAAGGGAAGGAAGGAGGAATGTGGGAGGGATAGAGTGTGGAAAGGGTGGATGTTGGTGGTTTTGGGATGAGAAAGTCCATTTTTCGACATGAAGGAGTGCTCGGATGGGAAAACGGAGGCCAAATTCGGAATCTACGTGAAATGTTGGGTTAGGAAGGATGTTTCCAGCAAAATCGGAGAGAAAAAATTTCGAGGACGTCCCCTCCCCTCCTGTCAAACTTCCAACTTTGGTGTTAGAGATCGTAGAAAGTCGTGTGATAGCTCATTTGGAAGTTAAGAGTGAGAAAAATGCAGTGGAAAGCTCAGTTTGACCCTATTTCCCTCGCTTTACGGAGGAAAATGGCAGGAAAACGTCAGAGTTGGAAAAGTCGGGTGTTGGATGTTTTGGGGTGAGAAAAGTCGTTTTTCGACATGAAGGAGACATCGGATGGGAAAATGGAGTGCAAATTCGGACGTTTTGCCAAAAGGTTGGGTCTAGGAACTTCTTTCCAGCTCAATCAGAGAGAAAAAGTGCTGACCCCCCCCCCGCTCGGCAGCGAACTTTGGTGGTAGGGATCGTAGAAAGTCGTGCAATAGCTCGTTTGAAAGCTGGGAGTGACACGAATTTAGTGGAAAACATAGCTTGTTCCTATCTGCCTTCGTCTAGAGGTGAGACGTTATTGAAAATTTGGGACATGGCGAAAGACGACAGAGTTAGAATTTTTATGAAAATCGCTCTAGCGGGTGAACCAAGCCTCGGACGGGAAAACAGAGACCAGATTTGAAATCAGCGTGCCATGTTACACCTGAATGTCATTCATGCTATGTCTCCAAAGTGAAAGGAAGAATGATGACAGAAGCAGTAGAGTTTACGAATGAATTTTTTTCACTACGTTTTCATCGACAAAGTCTTCGTGGTGTGATTAGGGACTACATCATCTCATTTCATCATGAAAAGGCAGACTTAGAATTTGCTATCGCTAAAGGTTACTTCGTTTTCCAACAGCTCATGGACAGTTTGATAAATAAAGATGTGAAAGGACAATTAGTTGCAGAGATTGAATTTGAGAAAGTGACTGATGAACATGCAGGTGAGCGTGTAGTGTTTCATTTTGCATCCTATTCTGCAGAGACGATACATGATCCCAAAGATTTCTATCATCGACACATGGCGAATATTGCATCTCGACTAGATTCATTTCATGAGCATGGATCCAACTTGCTCTTATGTCGCATAAAACACATTCATATTCAACTCAATGTGCTAAACTAGATTTGACTACAAGATTTGGGAAAAGCATTCATGAGTCAGTCGTCCGCATGCCTCCTTTTTTCCCTGCCGCAACGAAGTCAGGGGAGAAACAGAGGTCTCTGATTGGCTCTCATAGTGTCAAATGTAGATTCGTAGGAGACTATAAAAGCAGACGTCTCCCCATTTTCTCTTCATTTCATTCTCTTGACTTGGAAAGCGTGTGTGACTTGCGAAGGCATTCTCCGTCTCAATTTTGTCTGATTCAATCCTGTTTGCAAATTTACAACTGAGTGTCATGACGGTGTGGCCTAAACCTTACCAACATTTTAGAAGAGAGACGCAGGAGAGTGTGTGGCCGATGATTGTGCAAGCTTATTTTGTTGAACCATCACCACCACCGCCACCTCCACCACCTAGACGCTTTACCTTTAAGTCTTTTAGGGAATTGAAACTTAATTCGGGTCCTAAGCCCAAAACATTTAATTTACTGGACGATGACGAAGACTTAGATTTTGGTGATAAGCTTTAAATCATGTGAACGCTCCAAAAGGTCCTCTTAAGGGCTACCTCATATGTCACTGCTAAGCTAACAATTTTCTTTTCTCTGATGATCATGAATGTACCTAGTGGTATTCTTTCGTTACAGACTGTCATGGCCATGAATCCTACTCCAACTGCTGCATCACTCAATCCTCAACATCTCGAGCTGTGGAATCCGAAAATTGAAAAGGTAATTCACGGCTATCCTACCTACAAACAACAGGTGCGCTACAACGGTGTTCGACTCTATCTTCAAACGCCGGCGGTATACTTACCAAAAGTGGATACGCAAGTAAATCGTTGCGGTCAAAACTTGAGTATCCCTATTGATAATTGGTTGCGTCAGCAGCTTGACATTTTAGAAGACGTAGCGAGGCAAAAGGCTCTTATTCCTACTGAACTATTACAGTTGTTGCCAGAAAATAAAACTTCTTATTATAAACCTTTGTATCGCGGCACTCGCTGCTATATTTTGCAAAGCAAGTATTGTAAATTCACTTCAGGAGTGACAGTTGAACAGTCAGTTGAAACAGAATTGTCATCGCTAGGTGCAGGCTTTTATTCCTTTCATATTGAGGTGCCTGCTGTTTATGTAGACCTCATCAATCTGACGGGAATTTGATTTCTCCCAATTTGCGCATTGCTCAAATTCATCATCAACCTGAGTTAACAGGTCTTTATCACATTGTGAAAGTCACTGATTCTTGTGTCAAAGAGTGTCAAGAACCTGTCACCAAACCTAAACGTCGTCGCACATCAAAGAAAGATGGTATTAGCACCAAAGAGACATCTTAAGTATTGTAATCAGTTAGTATGTAGTGAATGTGGAAAACGCGGTCTTGCGCGTTATGTTCAAATAAAACATTGTAATCAGGTTGCATGTATCTTTTGTTATGTAAAGGACAGACATCCTTGTAAGGTTCCTGCTCAATGTATTATTTTGTAATGAAGTCTTTTTGATATTGTAGGTTGTCATCTTCATAGACAGTGAGGGAACACCCATGCAGGAATTGAGTGCTATTGCAATGAGAGAAAGTGATCCAACTGTTGTTAGTGTATATCATAGATTTGCCTACTGTCCTCCACACAAAGACGAATGGTCACGACGTCATGTGCATGGACTTGATCCTTCTATTTTGATTCATATTGGATTTGTAAATGAAACGTATTTGATAAGTGATTTCAAACGGTGGCTGTCAGGTTTTCATATTGCTAAAATATTAGGAAATGATTCTGAACGAGAAGCAGCAACACTTCAGTTGCACATTGATAATTTATATTTACCATGTTGGGTAGATCGTGTAAGACAAGACTATCATATGCATTGTGATCAAAAGAAGTTTAGAGATGAAATGATTTTTGATATGGCTGTATGTTTCGGTTAGAGACATCACCTTTACAGACCGCCATCCCATTGTAATACTAGAAATAAAGCTACCTACATTGCAAAACTCTCTTCACGCTGGCATTGTAGTCTCTATGACGTTTATGAACTGTATCTATATTATTGTCAAAAGCATGGGTCTATGTAAAACATGTTTTTACTCCTTGTGAATGAATGATGATCATTTTATGAAGTGTATTCTGTACTTGTAAATTTTGTCTGGTGTTGAATAGACTTGCAGTGGAACATGATTGTTATTTCTGTTTTATTCATAGTGGAAGTCATTGAAGCAATGTGAAATCTATTGTCACAACTGTCATAGCTGGTTGTGTGTTTTTCGCGATAACCGTGCTCCGTTTTTCTTCGTTCTTTCAACATTCGGTGTGTCCTCGGTTCCTTCTATTGCAGTCATCGTCTAGTGCTCAGATTTTCAGCTGATCATATTCATAAAAGGAATTTTACTTCGCTGCCTCGTCTGATTTGTGTTCATCTGTACTTCTTTCTACGTTCCTGGCGTGCTGTTTTGTGTTGTGTCGGTCAATACATGAAACTACGTCATAAGCTCTGCATGCACAGATTTTTAGAATTCTCTGATTCGGACAGATTGATTAATCAGATCAGTAACGTGTGCAGTGGTGTAGGGGCATAAGAGCGTACACTTTGCCTCGAAGGTACCTGCTTCAAATGGAGTTTTGTTGTTCACTCTAACACATCGTCCAGTATTCTTGCTATGTCTTCGAAATCGCCTGTTCCCCTTGACTCTGTCCGACGAATGTCTCAAACCCAGATAAACAAGCTAAATAAGGATCAGCTTGCTTTTGCCTTAAAGGATGCGATCTCTGCTTTGAACAACAGTAAGTCTCAGGAGACATCATCGAATCAAGTGAAGTCACTTACACGAGCTGATTTGATGGAAATCCTAGATTCAAAACTGACTGAGCTTATAACACAAATTGATTCAAAAATTTCTGGTCTGGTAGAGAATCAGCGAAGAATACATTCAAGATGTGATAATATCGAAGCTGAACTCCTTAAATTAAAGCAGTCACATTTAGCACCTTCGAATAACTTCGACGAAGAAAGGATGTTGAATGAAATCATGCAAAGACAGGACAAAAGACATAACCTTATCGTATCCGGTCTGCCTGAAAAGGTGACTGGGTCGTTAAGTGATAGAAATGATAGTGATATAGAGGATTTCAAGCGAATAATGGTAGAAATAGGTCTTATTTCGTCTGATATTGGTCCATTTTCCTTGAAACGAATTGGCAAGGCAACTCATGAGAAGCCACGATTATTACTTGTTCGATGTTCCGATCTGACCATGAAATATAACATCTTAAGAAAATCGCGTAATCTAAATAAGAGTCAACTGTTTAGAAAGGTATATATAAATTCTGACTTGACTAGACTGCAAAATGAAAAAGAAAAAGAATTACGTCTGGAACTCAAACAAAGACGGGAGATGGGCGAAGATGTTGTAGTATCGAAAGGGAAAGTTACACCAAGAGACGATAGACTGAGAAATTTTCCCTAAGTGTTTTACCAGGTTTGAAGAAGTCGAAATCTATTTATTATCCTCAATATCCGTCTATTTTATGTTCCAACGTTCGTTCTGTTGTGACTAAGTTTGATGATGTTCGAACTACCTTGTTGATGAAAGAAGTTGACGTTTTTGTTTGCACTGAAACCTGGCTCTCGGCAGATAAGCACGGCGAAGAATTGTTTTCTATCGATGGGTATAGGTGCATACGAGACGATCGAAGGAATCGTATTGGAGGCGGCGTCGCGATTTGGATAAAGGACCACGTCCAATTTGTAAGACATACATTCCCTGTCTTGATGAATGTCGAATACATTTTCATTTGTTTACCATCGTGTAATGTGATCATCTTCGGTATGTATATTCCACCTATTTGTGCCTCTCGTGACTCGTCTCTGATAAATGAGTTTATTACTTCATGTCTCGATGAGTTCCTGAATTCCTGCTCGAACTTTGACGTTATTTTGTGTGGCGACCTAAACCGATTTGATGTGGTTGATATCTGTAATTCGTTCAATCTTGTGAATCTGAATAATAATCCGACATATGGGAATGCAGAGTTAGACTATATTCTTATGTCTGAAGAGCTATCTAATAGTTATGAAGTAATGGAATACTCACCATTCGACATTTCCAAGACTCCACATATCTCTCTTTTGGCTACTCCGCGTGCAAAATATCCTGAATCACATTCTATCATCCGTCAGGTGTTTGATATGCGAGAATCCAATATGCGTAAGTTTTCTATGATAGTAAAAAATACTGATTGGAGTTTCGTTGACGATGATTGCTTTTCTCTCGATGATAAATGTCTTCAATTTCATTCACGTTTGCAAGATGCGGTTTATCAAAGTATACCCATTTCATACATTCAATGTACTGCGAGCGACAAGCCGTGGGTTACCGCAGTTATTAAAGACCTCATCAATAAGCGTTGGGAGGCATATCGTTGCAAGGATTTTGTTAAATACAACCATCTAAAATTCAAAGTCAGAACAGAAATTGTTAAGGCAAAGCTCCTTTGGACGAAGAAGATCAGCACCAACAATCTATGGAAAGCCGTTAACGCTCAACTTCGCACGAAATATTCAACTCCCATCATGTCACTGGTGTCAAATTATAATTCAATTCAAGACGGAGTAGACTCAATCAATTCTGCATTGAGCTCAGTTTTTCTTCATCAGCAACTCGATGGAATTCTTACTGATGACTACTGTCCAGATGAGGATTTTCAGGACGAACAAAATCTGACAATTTCTGCGGAGTTTGTTTACAAACTCATTGATAAGTGCTCAAGTCATAAGGCCACTCGTGACTTACCTATCCGAATATTCAAATACGTGGGCCCCATCATAAGTGAACCTCTCAGTAAATTGTTTCAGGAATCCATTCAGCATTGCACTGTTCCAAGGTTTTGGAAGGTTTCAGTTGTTTGTCCGGTCCCGAAGGTATCTTCACCGACGATTAATGACATTCGACCAATCAGTCTGCTATGTTTTCCTGCTAAATTACTTGAAAGTGTTGCTCTGGTGTTTTTAAAATCAAATCTGCTTAGACATTATGATAAATCTCAATTTGGATTTCGACCAAAATCGTCAACACTTTGTGCACTGGTCTCACTGAATGAACATCTTACGCGGTATCTTGATAGTGCAGAAACCTGCGGAGTCTTGATATTATCATATGGTTATTCGAAGGCTTTTGATCAGTTGAGGTCAGATATAATCATACAACGATTAATTGATTGCGGTTTTCCTAGGAAATATGTACAATGGATACAAAGTTATCTAAGTGAGCGGAGACAGTTGGTTCGTATTGGACTGACAACAAGCTATGATTGCCCCGTAACGTCTGGCATCCCACAAGGTTCCTTACTTGGACCATACCTTTATGCCTTTGCAACATCGACATATAAAGCAGCAACACAAACCAGTCACGTGATACGATACGCAGATGATACTACTTTGTGTTTGCCTATTTACGAATCACAACCCAACGATCACATCAAGGTAGAGCACGATCATATGTTGAAGTGGTCGAATGAAATGTCATTGACCATTAACTCAAATAAATGCAAGGGGCTTTTGATAAGAAAGCGGAATTTCGGAAGCAGGGTTGTTGACAGTTTGCCGGATATTTCAATTGTGGACATGTTGAACATTTTGGGTGTAACCTTTAACGAGCGAGCGACGTGGTGTGACCATATCGATAGCATTATCCGAACAGCTTCCCGAAGACTATATCCCATTCGAATTCTCAAGCCTTCCATATCATGTGATCAGTTAAAAACGGTATATAATGCAACAGTCCGCTCCTTGCTTGAGTATTGTGCTCCGCTGTTTCTGGGCTTATCCAGCACTGATGCTACCCGTCTTGAACGTATTCAGAGACGATTCCAAAAGTAAATTTGCGAAGACAAGGATTGTCCTGGTACATGTATCCCCTCTCTAGATCAGAGACGAGACATACTATCCAGTCGATTTCTAAAAGTGATCATGAAACCAGACCATATTTTGAATAATTTATTGCCTGAAATGTCTGACGGAGGTCGGTTTCTCCTTCCAGCTCGGAGAAGTTGCCGCCGCAGCAGCTCATTTATTTTGAAGGCTTGCAGCGGTTATAATCGTGTTCATCATCGCTAGTTTGACTGTTTTCTAAATTTGCTTTTTGCTGTGTCTTTTCTTGATATTCTACTTTTTTATGCTGAAACATTGTCTGATTGATTGTATTACTTCTGTAAATTTTGTCGATTACCATTCCAAGAGAAAATATACGCTTATTATTATTATTATTATTATTATAACGTTTATGATGGCGCATCGTACCTTAAGTAACCACATGTGTCATTTGACACTTGATCAACAAGGATTCGATAGATTTTTACAAGATTGGAAACTTACATTTAAAATGAAGATGAATTATATGAAAGCAGTGCTAACTGAAAGCCTTCCTCTCTTCAAAAGATTGATGGAGAGTTTGCAACCTCAAGATGTAAAGGGTAGACTCGTTGCTTATATAGAGTTGAAAGATTTGCAAAAACCACTTCGTTTTGGATCTTATTGCACAGAATGGATTACTCCTAGTGATCAATTTTGTAGTTGTCATATGGAGAAAATTATGGAGAGAATAGTAGAAACGTTGGAAGGAAATGCGTACGTTGTTAAACATATCTTGATTCAACTGAGTGTGTTTACATCCACGACTTTGTTTGATGGTCGACACATTGTGTAGATGCAATATAGATTTCTTTTCACTGAGTATTTTGTAATGGTGTATAGAGCAACATGAGTCATTGCGCTTTGTGCATTACTATCGGCCTCTTTGTTAGATAAATGAATGCGTCTTTGTTCGCTAGAAGGGGTGTGTCACTAAAGTCTTTGTGAGGACTAGAACGACTTTGTGTATAAATATGGAAGGTTCCCACCCACGCAGTCAAAAGTTCACGTGTGATAACTCTTTGTCACGTAACAAAGACAGGGAAAACGTGAAAAGGGAACCGCATGTGATTGGAGCTAGGTCTGGTTATAAAACGGACGACTGAGCTCATGGTAATCATTTCCGTCCTTGCGCTAACCATGCAGTTGCTCGAAGCCATCAACTCCTCTGCTCTCGCACTGGGTACACTGAACTCCCTTACTTTACCATCGGCTAAAAATGCTTTCAATCAAAAGATAACTCATCATGGAGAAGCCGTGACCATAAAAACTCCAAGTCATCGGATAGATTATCTAAAGGTTATGTCAACAAAGTATGGACTGGCCGTGTGTGTGCCGTTAGACTATTGGACACGGTTACAATTCAATACTCTTGAAACATTCCTGAAAGAAAATCTCACCATTCCCAAAGAAATTGTTCGACACAATGGGAAGCGGTCACAAGTTCCCATCATGGAAAGACGATACATGTATGTTCATATCGATAGACACTGTCTCATAATCCATGAAAAGGAGGGCAGCGAATTCGACTGATTCAATTGCAAACCACTCCCCATTTTGGGAAAAGGATTCTACTCCTTCGAAATTAAAATTCAAACCATCTACATGGGTCCACGCAGGGACGGAAGGTTGTTTACGTTGCATCCCTATCTTGTCTCTATAACCTTTACAAATAATGTCCATGACGATGATGATCAACTACAGCAACACTCTCCACACACTGAGAACGCACCATCGGTCTTCATGAGACCACGGCCTAGCGACCACCGTATCAAGAAAGAAAATGTACGCTCACCATGCCACACATGAACATGACTCTGTCCTTCTTTCTTAGGCATACCCTTCTTCACTCAGGTTTTAAACATGTGGAAATTATCAGCACGGCTCCATGTATCATGGAAAAATCAGTGTGTTACATTTCATGATACGAAACGTCAACTTCAGATAACTCTAGAGCGCTTTCAACTACGAAGGTTGCATCGCGCAATCCTATCCAGCTCTTGTCGTGTCATTAACGTAGGAGACAGCATTGTATTTATTCACATTCAAGAGATGATTCTACATAATGATCACTGCTACATCGTGATTCCAAAACCCTCATGGGAAAAGTATAAAGGCGAAGTTCACTCAACCCTCATGTCATTTGTGAATCATGCTCCCCATCCGCATCATCAACGCCATGCGCGAAATGAATCTCAGAAGAGACATCGATTTAGAACAGTTGCATACCCATCTTCCCGATTCAGTCTATCATCGCGGTCGTCCGCAAATGTTGGTCATTCGCATGAGCAACGGTCGAAATCTTCAAATCTTTCGCTGCGGCAAAATCCAAGTCCTAGGAAACCTTTCTCATTTCGTAATACAGTCCATGTGTTACGAAGTCGTCAAGAAAATTAGAACACTCATGCCTCATCTACGCCTCAGTCCCCTGACATTGAAGAATATAGTAGTGTTTGTTCAATTGAAGATGTTGGTGAATCTATCCAACATTAAAACCAGTAATCATTGTATATTTAATGAGACTGAACTCTTTCCTGCTGCTTTGATTCTGAAGTGGCATTCTGTACATATTGCAGTGTTTCACAACGGACATTGTATCATGACTGGTTTACGTGATATCAGTAAAGTAGCTGACATTGTTAAATCTCTAATGCGTTATCTGTATGAGTCACAGTTAATTGAATAGTGTTAATCACATGATGCGTTTTGAATGAGTCATTGCAATGAACTATCGCCCACACACGTGTCGGTGAAAAGGTCACGCTGTCTGACGTGAGGCGCCATCGCTTTGTCTGATAAATAACGCCCACACAAATGTCGGTGAAAAGGTTACGCTGTCTGACGTTAGGCGCCATCGATGTTGAATGACACGCCCACACACGTGTCGGTGAAAAGGTCATGCTGTCTGACGTGTGGCGCCATCGATGTTAAATGACATGCCCTCACACGTGTCGGTGAAAAGGTTGAACAAGACTGATTAGATTCTTATCTAACTGACTGGTGATTTACCACTTCATGAGTCAGAGCTATTTATAGACACGAGTCAGCAAAGTGGTTGATGTTTCCTAAGCCAAAGAAATTGTCATGATGTTACATTCGTTGGTGAAGATTTTAACTTACAAACTCTAACAAGCTCTTTATTTTATACTTTACCTATCTTGCAATTGTGAAATACTTATGACTTCATTCATATTTCACCTATCTTACAAACTGTACAAACAGTGAAATGATTTTAACATTAATTCAAACTTTACAATCATCAACTTTATTTCTAACTTTACAAACGTCAACTTTATTTCTAACTTTACAAACCGTGAAGTGATTCTGACTTCACTTATATTTCAACTATCTTACAAACAGCGACATGATTATAACTCTATTTATAACTTTACAATCATCAACTTTATTTCTAACCCTACCCATCTTATAAAATGATCAATACTTTTACTTCTGTCTATTGGGTGAGAATCCCATCTTTATGTCAAAAGGAAAATGACACAGTCTGTATATGATATGTTATTCATCATCACAACCGATTTTCATAGCACCGCACATAGGTCACACTGATGGTAGCAGAAAACAAAGTTTTTATAGCTAACATCACCGGAGAAAACAAAGTCACTCATGTGCAGGGAGAAAACAAAGTCAGGAAAACCAGTTGATATGCAAGTCATGATATGAAGTGATCAGGAGTTGGACGCATGTTACAAGGCACTCACTCACAACACCCCATCGAAAACGCCATGGAGCGAAAAAGCAAAACATCAACCACAACAGAGAGGAAGCATTCATCATCATACATCGCCGGACGGAGGAGGAGAAAGTTTCTGTCTCTGGGGTTTAGGTAGATGAGTGTCTGGATGGCCATACGGTAATGAGTGGTTAGGACTCATCCAGCATCGCTTGTCTTCCCAAGCTGAGAGACCTCGTCTCCTTAACGTCGTTGTTCTGACTTGATGCGACTGTGATTTTAAAATGGTCATTTCTACTTTTTTAATTTTAAGAGAATCTAAGGCATCTTGATAGTCCCTATGTGTCATTTTTCTAACGATTGACTTTGAGCTGCCTTTCGCCCGTTTTATCGAAAGCTCTGAGGATTTTAGCTTCATGGAGTACATCTTGGGACGAAGCAAGATCATCTCCTCTATCTGTTTGCCGGCACACTCATCATTGAAGCAGCCAAGCTTCGCTTTATTTGAGGTAGAGTAAAGCGGATGGTCAGTGGGATAGTTGGAACTATCAAACTTGGGTGCTAAATATTTTGAAATGCCTTCTTGCTTGACTTGGCTAGTGGTTGTCAAAGCTAGGAAGAAGCTGTCTGTATCGCCTCCTACTAATTCCACATGTTGGATCAATGGACACGTTTTAAAGGTGTGGTAAAATAACTTGTACATTTCTAACTTGGAGTGATCCAAGACAGCTTGACCGACATAAATGGGCTGCAAAGTTCTACTTTGGATTTTAGCATTTTAAAACCAGTGATGTCTTCGGAAATGACATCATGGTGGCAAAACAACGGCGAGCGGCATAACTTGATACTCGTTTCCGGATCAGTCACGATACGATAGTCCATGCGCTTTCTTACATCCTGCATGGTTTTACCAAAGAGGGCATTATTCTTAAATTTAAAGAATTCCTTTTCGAAATGATTCTTGGATTCAGCCCGTTTCTTGCTATTAAATTCTATATACGGTTTTGGAAAGGGCTTCTGCCTAAACTGGATAGCGCGATGGACTTTGTCAAGTTGCATCCCCATACTTAGATAGAATTTGAGGATGGAATAGTGCACGATGTAATGCTGCTTGTTCAATTGGGTGAGCAACAACTTTCTAGTGGGTTTATATTTTAAGTCATTTTCCACCTCATATTGCTTATTGTGTTCTTCCATAAAGGGAGAGAACATATGTGGACTGACTATGCCAGATTCGGGTGCGAGAGGAAAATCAACGGTTCTATTCTTAATACAGTCTGGATAGATGAGGTCGACTTCAAATAAATAACCTATGTCGCCTCATCTCCTAGTGCCATGATGTGTGCTGGATTTAAGAAGTGTTCAATGTCATGGGGTCTACCCATTGGAAGTCAGACTGTGGCAAAGGCTTGGATAATGCACTCCCACATAAATTATTTTGGTCTATGTACACCAAATGCGTGGTCGATCCTATGTCTTGGGTGCTGTTGACAACATGTTTGTTGACAAATGTTAAGCCACCCCTAATGCCACGTTCAAATAACGCATACATTTCTGCATCTTGCAGTAAATGAATGCTCTCTTTCGTCATCTTGAAGACTGACTGATAGGACAGACCCGGCAGACTAACAAAATGGACGGGGTCTAAGGCGTCCTGCTCTAATGTGACTTTCCTAAAAGTCTCAAACACGTCATCCAACAGATAGACGTCTAATTTTAAGTAGGCAAGCATGTAGTCACCAAAAGTGCGACACCTAAATTCTAACCATGCTTGCTCTGCATGCCTATAATCATCGAGCGAACAGTCCTCACCCGTCAAATCATTTTTAAATTTATCGATGGACGGAAGGGATGTCTCCTTCAATGTATCCATTGAACTAAAATAACTATAAGGAAACACCCCTTTCCGTCGCATCAGACTGTCACTTATGTTATGTTGGGATAGTCTTTCTTTAAATTTAGAGTGAGGGGAAGTGTTTCTAAATTATTAGCCAACGCGGCTAAGGAAGAAGACATAGATTGAAAACTGTCTAGAAACGTTTTGTCATAGAAGACAGGCTTCCCCTCCTTCGTCTTATCGACTTGGACTTTAGCAGTGATGCACATAAATTTTTCCTTACTTTGTGCAATCACTTTGGATGACCAGGATTTCATTTTACCGAATCCATGGCGAGTGATAATGTGAGCATCATAACATTTGAAGTTATGAAAGATGACGGGGAGCGCTCGCCGTTTGAGCCTAAGTTTCACATTGCATTTGCTGCATAAGGCAGAACTAAATTTACCACTGAGATGGCAATGGTCCCTCACTTTCTTATGTTGCTGATCATCAAAGGATGAACAGCAGCGGGGACATTCCGTGGTCCTATCAAATTTGAGTTTATCGGCTTCTGTGAAGCACATGGGTTTCCTAGTCAGGTTCGTTTCATAGAGTTGATGAAAACGGGCTTTCCTATCTAAAAAGTTGAGGACGTTTTCAACGCACTCCTCACCTTGCCACACATGCATTTTATTTTGATTCCTATAATATGGATGCCAAACTTCATAACAGGCAGTAGCTGCTGGCTCATGACTTTGGTCTTCTTGCTCAATATAACATTCAATGTCCGCATAGATGGTACATATGGGACTGAGCTCATTGCCGTTTTCCTCATACCTATAAAATTTATCTTTGGGCATGACTGCCATTTGAAGTTCACCCCGAGAGCACCACTCGTAATGCTGTTCAAAAATGGTTTTGACCTAAAGCGCCGTGTGCAGCGATCACAGTAGTAGAAATTGTTCCTATATGCAGTTTGATGATGGTATAACTTTGACATTTTAGGAATGCCACAATACTGCCATTCTGGGTGGTTGTCGCCATAGACTAGGAGAAGATTGACAACCCGGTTGAAGTTACTTTGGCGGTTATTATACCTAGCGCTCTTCAGACCTTTTTCCCGGAGATGGACGACGATCTCAATGACAATCAATGACGATCAACCTGTTCATGACACCTGGCTGACGGTTGTGTGTTCTCTGTCCATGTCATCGTGCATCTTCACCAAGTGTTATTCCTGGTTGTGATCTCATATTGGTACAAGTGTTATACATCATCAGATTCCTCGTCGAGTCATCTATTCATTAGTGTTGGAATTATCTCCGTGGGACATCGCTGTGCTGAGAAATTCGCAATTTTCTCCAATTTTGGTGTTAGTTGCATTTTTCATCTCAAGTCACGTACTTGATTAAAGTTCCACGCCGCTCTTCCATGCATCAAATGCCGAGATACGGTAGACAAATCTGAATCAGTATCTACACTGTTGTGATAGCCTGTTGGTTGAATGACCTGAATCAACGTCTCTCTGAAGTGTGTTCGAGCCCCACCGCGGATTTATATTTTTATTTTTGGTTGCTTTTGTCGGTTAGATATGTCGAAAACGCCGACCCGTACAACCCGATCGAATTCATCCTCAGGTATTACTATGAATGATATCAAACAGTTGATAATGAAGTCAAAAGAAGAAATTATGAGTGCTTTCCATACTGAATTATCAAAGTTATCTGTTTCGATAGACTTTTTGACTAAAAAGGTTGAAAACTTTGAAAAAGAAATTACCGATCTCCGAACAATAACTGATAGACAAGACGAACGGATACAAGAATTACAAAATCATGTAAATCATCTGAATAATGATCTTCCTGAACAGCTATTGTCTGAAATGGAGCAGCGTAACCGAAAACTATTGAATTTGATTATTAGTGGCATTCCTGAATCAAATATTGGCTCAATTACAGAAAGACAATCAAATGATTCTAAGACATTTGATAATCTTCTACAGGATATCGGCGTGAATAATTCTGATGATTACAAGATTTCTCGTATTGGGAAGCTGAGACAGAACAAACCTCGCTTGTTGAAAGTTATTTGCAGAAATGAAGATTCGAAGGTCAAAATCCTCAGAAAAGGGAAATTGCTTCGAAATTCAAATTCATTTAAATCAGTGTATATTAATCACGATTTAACTCCCTTGCAGCAAAAGCAACTATGGAACTTAAGACAGGAACTGAAAATGAGAAAAGACCATGGAGAGGATGCTGTCATTTATCGCAATAAAGTGATGCTACGGAATGACATAAAGGATTTTCAGCAACTCTTTTAGGGGTAACTGCAAAACAGTTCCCCAAAGTTCTCCATCAGTGTTATGCGCAAACACTCGATCTGCTTTTCCAAAGATGGATATTATTACTTCTACATTAATTTTGAAAAATATTGACTGCTTTGTAGCTTTCGAAACTTGGTTTCAGCAACATCACACAGAGTCCATGACTCATATACCTGGTTATGTTTGTTATCGAGATGACAGGACTGATCGCGTAGGTGGAGGAGTTGGAATCTGGTCGAAGTATGCTTTTTGCCCTGAAAGAATTCCGATTGTCGGAAAACCCGATGGTATTGAAATGGTAGCTGTAAAGCTGAATTCTAAAATACTACTAATTGGTTGTTATTTCCCTCCACAAATTGTGCTCGGTAGTCATCAAATTATATCAAATTTTATGATCGACTTCATTGACTCATTCTTGGAAAAGTTCCCATTCTGTGACATCATTCTGTGTGGTGATATGAACAGAATGAATACGAGATTGATTTGCAGCAATTGTAATCTCAAAAACTTACATAAAAAGCCCACCTATGGAAATGCAGAGCTTGATTACATATTGATATCAGAATCTCTTTCTATATCGTATACCATCTATGGATCAGCTCCCATTGATTCATCATCTACACCACATATTTCTTTATTGGGAATTCCGAAATCTGTTCGATTGAATGATATGAAAATAACTCGGCCACTATTTGATCTTCGCAGTTCAAATATTGACAATTTTTTGAAAGATTTGAAATACTGTGATTGGTCTTTTCTCTCTGATGATCAGTATGATCTTGATGTCAAGTGTGAAATGTTTCATCATCTGATTAACGCTGCCTTTGACACATCGATTCCCGTCAAATTTATCAGCTTCTCTGAGAACACCAAACCATGGATTACTCCTTTAGTAAAATCACTTATTAATGACAGATAGACGGCATTCCGATTAAGAGATTTTGCGCGTTACTCTTTTGTAAAGGAAAAAGTGAAGAAGGAAATAGAGAAATCAAAATTGATATGGATAAATAAATTAAAAAGAAACAATGTTTGGAAAATGGTAAATGAAGTTTGCTCTCGGAAAACGAATGATGCGATGAGATCACTATACAACCGATATGAAAGTTTACAAAGTGCCGTTGATGCGATTAATGTGTCATTTCCAAATACAGTCCGTGCACCTGCACAACAGAACTTACCTGTTTTTCCAGCGAGCGAAAATAATCTGTTCCCTATTGAGGTGTCTCATGTTCACCGTTTGCTTCGCAACCTATCCTGTAATAAGGCTTCATCTGAAATACCTACTAAGTTGTACAGGGCTGCAGCAGACATCTTGGCGTCTCCTTTGACTAAATTGTTTCAGCTTTCTATTGAAAGTGGCAAAGTCCCAGTCGCTTGGAAAGCAGCAGTAATCACACTTTTACCGAAGGTCTCCTCTCCAACGACAACAGACGATGTCAGACCAATAAGCTTGCTACCCATTCCTGGTAAAATTCTTGAGAGAGTCATTTTGGAGTATACAAAACCGTTATTTCTGAAGGAGTTTGGTCCCAATCAATTCGGCTTCCGTACAGGATCTTCGACCACATGTGCTCTTATTACTTTGCATGATCATTTCACAAAGTGCATAGACAGTCCAGAAACATCCGGTGTTCAAATTGTGACATATGATTATTCGAAGGCATTCGACCGGCTAAGACACGATATTATAATCAATCGCCTCATTGAGTGCAATCTGCCAAGTAAATTAATTTTATGGGTATGCAATTATTTGGAAAGTCGATGTCAGTATGTCAGAGTGGGCACAGTGCACAGTTCAATAGCTGAAGTCACTTCAGGAGTGCCACAGGGCTCAATCATTGGCCCATTTCTTTTCTCGGTTGTTTTGGGAGATCTTGTCATTAGTCATGAAGGGTCTCGAATTATCAAATATGCGGATGATATTGCGCTATGCATGCCAATTTACAAAGACTGTCAAAATCAGCATATTTACAAAAATCACGAAGCCATCATACAATGGTCGGATATTCACAGTCTCCCCATCAATACAAGGAAGTGCAAAAGTCTAACTATGCTCCCATTGTAAATTTACCGAACATCGAAAACGTTGATAAAATAAGCATTCTTGGTGTTGTGTTCAACAGAAAAGGCAATTGGTCTGACCACATTGACAGAGTGACATCGAATGCATCTAGAAGACTCTTTCCACTAAGATTGATACGACCATACTTGAGCTATTGGTCCTTAAGAAGAATGTATTTCTGCATCATGAGATCGCTGATCGAATATTCCTTTCCTTTGTTGGTTGGAATGACCAAAAACGATATGTCCCGGCTGATGATGCTCCAAAATCGCTTTCATCGTCTTCTTTGTGGCCGTGGCTGCAGGCATGAATGTCTGCCATCCCTGGACGAGAGACTTATTTCCCAAGCCACCAAACTCTATCGACATGCGATGAATGAGGACCACATATTGAACACTTTACTCTGTCCTATCGCTAGAAGTGGTCGTGTCATCTTGCCACATGTCAATTCTGCACGTAGACTAAATTCATTTACCATCAAAACAGCCATGTACATGAATGAGTCTTTTACACGTGTTTGAACATCAAATCACGTCAAGTTATTTTGTCATTCCTTGAAGATATATGAACCTTTATTTATTGTAACTTCTCTTTGAAAGTGTCGATTACCATTATTTAAAAATATACACACATACATCTCAATGTTATTAAGTTTTTCAAATTGGGCGATGTGTTTAAAATCGAATGTGTTGACATCCAACCCGTCAAACTTAAGCTCATCCTCCCATTCACGATATTTAGTGATTCGTTCACGATTTATACCTATGTCATTATAGCGAAGAATGGAGAGGACGGCATACTTGAAACACTGGGACTGACACTCTACATTGACGACAGCCTTTTTGCTAGCCAGTGCTTTGGGGAGGGTGAAACAACCACTCCCTTGCAAATTTTCTAAAAGATTGATTTTAATGTCTACTTTCTCTATCCCATCAAAGACCAGACCGCTGTCTCTTTCATTAAATTTATTTAAGTTGCCGACGAGATAGGTCGCATGTCTCTCTATCCACTCGTTTACATCACCTATGAGATCAGCAGCACAGGAGGCTATCCTAATGGTCACAGTGGACTCTACTTCTCCCGTGCTACTGTCTACCTTATTGAAACGAGCAGTGAGATAGAACATGCCCTTGAGCAAAAATCTATTTAAGCTCGCCAACATTTGATGAATTAAACCTATATTATTCATCAAGAAAGGATGAATATCTTGCACAGCTTCAGAGCTTTCTAACTCATAGTCGCGAACGAGCCTCTCAAGGGAAAACTTGCTCAGCCTTAGAGTGACGTTGTTGTCAGTGTAAAGCTCAGTGGAATGTGTGTGACAGAGTGTGTGCGAAGAAAGAACAAACTCTGTAGGAAAGGTCTTCTGACACGAAGAACAGGAAAAGCCGACGTGCGATGAAGGATGCTTCCTACCTGTTGTTGTCGGTGGTTGCCTCACACTGCCACAGGAACCGCCTTCGATGTGGACTCGCAAGTTGGTGTTGTTGTAGAACGTGCTTCCACAACCTTCACACTTGGGCCGTTGAGGGATCCGTCGGCGCTTTCCTCCCCTGCAGGCATGGCCAGCGGTGTGACGTCTCAAACTGTAGGCTGAGGCGAAGACCCTGTCACACCGCTGGCATCGACAGTCCTCCTTCTCTTCGACTTCAATCTCCCTCTCCTCTCCGCCTATCTCCAACTCCTCCTCCTCCAACAGTCTCTCCACCGACTTGACGGAGAAGAGAGGGAGTTCGGTCGCTGCAGGTGGTGGTGGCGAAGCTGGGATGATGATGGGACGAGAGGGAACGTCAGTAATGGTCAAAAGACCGTTCCAGGACAGGACAAGTCAAAAAAAAATTGGTATCTTTAAAAACGACATAAATTCATGAATTTAGTCCCTTTTTCAGGTTTTTAAGACCTGAATTCATGAATTTAGTCCATTCAAAAAGTACCATTTTTTCAAAAAATGGTATTTTTAAAAACAACATAAATCGGAGCGAAGCTCCTCTGGCTTAAGCCGATTCATGAATTTGAACCCTTTTTCAGGTTATGAAGACCTAAATTCATAAATCGGCTAAAGCCAGAGGAGCTTCGCTCCGATTTGGGCGTTTTTAAAAATACCCAGTTTTTCAAATTTTTCAAAATCTCAAATTTGAGAATTACAATCGGGCGAAGCGCGAAGCCCTAGAACCTTCGGTTCGATTTTCACCCCCCGCCAAAATCATGACCGTTCCAGGACACCGAAAATCATAAAAGTTGAGAATCTCAAATTCATGAATTTTATCCATCTTTCAGGTTTTTAAAATATATCATGTGACTAATAATATTTCTTTAAAAATGGAAGAAACAAAAGTGGAAGGAACCTCAAGAATATATCCTTCGTTATCTCAATTAAAAATAAGTGAATTAAATATTGAAAAACACAAAGATAGAGTACGTTATATGAAAGATAAGGAATCTCAATTATTATTAAGATTAGAGCATTATAAAAAATTAAGAAAGAGATGGACTAAAGTTAAGAATGTAACACAAGGAATTGGCATATTCTTAACAATAAGTTTAGGTGCTTTAACAATTGTTATATCTTCAGGTGTTTTAGTAATTCCAGTAGTTGCTACAGCTTTAACAGGTACGGGTGTTTTTGCAACTTCACTTGCTACAATGTTAGATAAATCTTTAATAACTAAGAAACGAAAATCATTAAAAACTAAGCATTTACATATTAAAGAAGTCTATGATAAACTACATTACTACTTTCAAAGAGTATGTGATGATAATGTTATTACGTTAGATGAGATTGAAAAATTTGATCAAATAGCTAATGAAGTAAATCAAATATCATTTCAATCACAGACAGAAAAAGTTAATGATAAAAATAAAAAGGATGGTAAAATTTCTAGTGATGGTAAAACTTTTAGTGATGATAAAATTTTTTTAGAAGAGCTAAAAACTTTATTAGACAAAACTTTATTAAACAAAACTTAATACGAGAAAACTTTAAACGAGAAAACTTTAAACGAGAAAACATTAAACGAAAAGATTACAAACAACAAAGCAATAAAAAAATAATTTGTTCAGTAAAATGTTTTTGCTGTATTCCAATGTTACCACAAAATTCAAATATTATATTTTAAAAAATAGATAAAATTAAAGCTGATAATAACAAAAAAATATTATACCACTATGTTGTATATTTTTTATTACTCAGTAAACAAATCTTCGATCGACTTTCAGTCAGAGAACAATTGTTCGATAACTCTATCATGAATTTTTTTATCAATATTAATTGTAATGAATCCATAATCTTTTGCCCAAGCATTATTACACGATTGTTTAAATTCATCTTTATCTCTTATACATAAATCTCTTAGCAAATCACTTAAGTTTCTTGCATTTATTTCAAATAGTATAAATATATTTGCATTCTTTCTAATAACACTTCCGTCTAATGAATACATACTTTGTGTTAAATAAAATACACTACAGTTATTATGTCTACCTCTTGTAAAATAATTTCTCTGAACTGACTGATTTCTATCATTAACACAATCATCAAAAATTACACAATGTTTCATTGTTTTATCTAGTTTACTAGGATCTTGCATATTACCACTATCATCTATTAATTGTATCTTTATATGGTTATTTTTATTAGATTCTACTAACTGACTATTTTCTACTGCTTCCTCACACCATGAACTTATTTCTTCTTCATATTCAGATTTTTCGTATTCTTCGAATAGGGAAGCAATTGCTGTTTTTTTAAGATTATTTTCAAATCCATATTTTAAAAATTGATAGACAGGTTGTTCTGCTGTTGTTGTATAAATTATAAGATTGTTATAATCCAAAAAATTTGGAGTCGTTAAAATTTTAAATAATAGATACGTTTTTCCACAACCTGATCTTCCGCAAATAACTGACAAAACTTTATTAGATAAATTTGGATGATGATTAAATTTAAGTTTTTTTTTATTTAAAGACATTACACTCATTTTTTAATAAAAAAATTTATTTTTATTTTATTTTTATTTTTAAAGAAGAAGAAGAAAATTAAACTTTTCTAGCTTCGCGTGGGAGTTTATACCTCTCGAACGGGAGTTTATACCTCCCGAACGGGAGTTTATACCTCTCGAACCAAAAGATCTATCATAATCTCTTCGCCTCCAAAATTTATTTCTTGTCCTTTCTCATCAGTGATTCTAATGTTAATGTTGTTAATAGTTTTTCTTGTAATAGGGAAATATATTAATGTTTGTGGAATTACATTTAATCTATAACCAATGGGAACAGTAAAAGCTGGAAAACTGAATATTAAATTTGATAATTTACCATTTATATAACCTCCTTCAATAATGTCACAATGTACAACAATTGAATTTATTTCAGTTATTTTTGGAATCTTCTCACTTAAATGATAACCTTGACTATAAGTTTGTTTATTAAATCCTAATAGCTTTGACAATGATCTATCATGATTAAAATCAACTTGATGATTTTCGTCTAAAGTAAGAGAAAATTTATTAACTGCCGGTTCAACTGCAAAATGTAATTGTTTCTTATCTTTAAATGGTATACCTAAATGTCTCTTAATTTCATTTGATATTGTTTCAACTTCGTAAGAACCAGGAAGAAAAGTTAGTATTTTCCATGTTTTACCTTTATCAGTAGAATATCTAAATTGATCATTCACATCTTTGATAACGTTTTGAATAGTGTTAAATGTGGAGAAACTAGTCAATGCAATTTGATAATTTTTATTTTGTTCTAAATGTAGAATGGGTTCTAAATTACAAGTGTGTGATGAAGTAGTTGTTATAATTTTTAACGTCGTACTAAATTTTGATGAACCCAAAATCTCTATCAAATTTTCTAAATGATTATTAATTTTGTCTAAATCTGCTGAACACATTTTTAAACTAAAAATTAAATAAATATTTTTTTATGAAATATTTTTTTTATAAAAAATTAAAAACAACAACATATTTCAGCTACGGGCGAAGTCCTAGATCACTCGGTTCGTTATACTTTTATAATCCTCTTCATTTAGAATCTTCTTTTCTAACAGTCTTTTCAATATAGCATGAATTTCATTGAAACTAGAATTATGACCTTCTTTTATTGCAGATATTAAAATATTTAATCTATTTAGTAATTCTTGTGGATCATCTGGTAAAAATACAGTTGTTTCTGCTTTCTGTTTTTCAGATAAACCTTTCCCTACTTTAACTCCCGTTGATAATAAATTTTCTAATTGTTTATAACGTCTTAGAGATTTTACTACACCAACTCTGTCTAACATAGCTTTATATTTTATGAGATCTTCTACAGCATAATTTTTTAAATCTGCTCCTCTTAAAAGATCAACAAAATTTCTATCTAAACTAATAGGTTTTTTATCTGGCGAAAAAATTAATCCTCGTAAAGGTTGTGGAAATATTTCTTTACCACCAAGATAAAATCTTGCAAATAATTTTTTATCTAAAAAGAAAGTAGAATGTTCGAATAACATAGATTTTGGTAATTTTTTATCTATGTTTGCCTCTAATAAACCATAGTCATCTAATAGTGTTTTAAGTACAGGATCCGCTATATCAACACGTTTTTCATTAAGTTCCTTTTCAAGAGTTTTAAATGGTTCGACAGTTTTTTCATAATCAGTTTTTACTTCTTCAGTTAATTTTAATTTATCAAACATATCAGATTGAATACCAGTTTTTGTCATTCTATGTTGAAGATGATTTTCTTTCATAATATTTCTTTGTTTTATTAATTCGTCTAATTGTTTTATTCTTTTAAAATTATCAGCTCTAACTTTATCCATTTTTATATGATAATTTTATATTATTATTTTTATTTTATTTTATAATATTTTATATTTTTATATTGTTATATTTAGAAAATAGAAATTAGAAAATTAAAAAGGTAAAGTAGTTATTCCATCAGGTAAAATTTTTCTTTTATCATCAAATGGATCTAATGCTAATTTATGTTCTTCTTTTAAATACATTTTATGTTTTTTTGAATTAAGTCTATAATTATATGCTGTTTTTATTTCATTATTAAATAATGCATTTTTATAATCTTGAAATGTTATTTGATTAGCTACTGATGCCTTTGAAATTCCTTTCAATGTTTTATGTGTTTTAACGGGCGAAGCCCTGGAAGACATCTCCGATGTCCTAATATTATTAGTTGTATCATAACAGTAACATTTAGATTTTAAAAATATAGCTTCTGTTATGAAATCTTCATTTCCTTCTAATTCATCTTTTACTTTACATAAATCAGAAGGATGAATGATATCTTTTATTTTATTAATTTCTTCATCAAGTGAAGAACCATATGGTACTGTTAATTCTAAGAAAATAGAATCTGTATCTGTAAAGTGTAATTTATAGTTTTTGCCATAAGCAGGTGCTAAATAATCATATATAAAACTATACATAAATAGTTTAGCTAATTCTAATATAGTGAAACCAATGAAATTAAACTTATCATGTTTTACAATGCTTCTTCTTAGATGAACAGCACAAAGTTCATCACTGAATCTAGTAGTTCTTTTATATGTAGGTTTCCTTGTTAAATTTTGAAATCTATCTCTATCATAAACTATTTCAATATTTTGTCTATTACGCACATTTTCTAAAGTCTTACCATAAAATGCATTATTCATTAATTTGAAGAAAACGTTTCCAAAATCATCTTTATTTCTTTTAGCTATTTTACGTTTTTCAATATTGAACTCTATATAATTTTTTAACCATTTAGATTTTCTATACTCTAGTTTTCGATGTATTTTGGTGAGAATCATACCATGATCTAAATACCAATCTAGCATTCTTCCTTCAACAACATACTTTCCTTTATTGCTTTGTGTTAACATAAGTTTTTTTGTTGGTCTGTATTTTTTCGGAATTATAGATTTTTGATAATCTGAAAAATCTTCTATATTGGGAATTTTGTTTTCTGGACAGAAAGGATAATATTTTGTTGCTTCTTTTATATAATCAGGGTATACTAAATCAACTTCATATACATAACCAAAATTATTTTCACCATCATATGTTCTTTGATAATCTAGATTATTACACCATGTCATTTCACCTGTTGGTAATTCCTGTATCATGCAAGAAGAATATAAGCTATTAAAATCATAATATAATAAATAGTTTTCTCTCATGAATTCATCAATTGCTTTTTCACGTTCTACTCCTTCTCGTTTCGTTCGAAAAATTTCTAATATTTTTTCTTTTTCTTCTGGAGATAAAGGTTTTATTATTCCATATTCTTGTGGATTTACTTTCTTATTATAACATTTAACATATCTATTACCTAAAACTGATGAAACTCCACCTCTAATTCCAGATTCAAAAAATAATAATTTATCATATGTATTTTCTTTATAATGTTTAAGTTTAACACCAGTATGTTTTAATCCTGCTAACCATGTTAAACCTGGTGTAGAATAACAATAACATGGATCTATTCCGTAATATTCTAAACACATATCACGAAAGTTTTCAAAAAGATCAGCTAGTATTAATACATCTATCTGTAGATATTTCATTGTATAATCATACATTGTTTTACAATTTAACTCTCTCCAATTCTTTTCAGCTTCTGCATAGTCTTCGTCAGATAATTGTGATTGTTTTAATGTTGATTTAAATTTATTTATTGGAGGAAGTTGTTCTTCTTCCATAATTTTATTCACAGAATTAAAATCTCCAGTTATATCAGTCTTCGACTGTGAGCCGCAGGCTATGTACTCATACGGAAATATTCCTTTTAAAGGTTTTAAATTAAAATTTAATATTTTACATTGTTCAGATTTCAAAGTTTTTCCCATAACATCTAATGAATAAGGAGTAAAAAATCTAAATGCATCTAAAATTCTAATACAACCTAATTGCATTGAAAAATATTCTTCTTCTTGTTTACATAGTACATTTATTTTTTGTTGTTGTAATTTTTCAGATGAAAATAAATCTTTCATTACTAGATGGAAATCATATTTAGAACCATTGTAGAAATATAAAGGAACAAAGTTATATTTAAATTTGTTAGCATTAAGATTACAAGAATTATGTGCTGCACCTCTATATAATCCATTTAGATGATCATGATCTTTTACTTTATCAATATATCTACCTCTGCCAGTTTTATATTTATTTGTAAAACCTTTTCCACAGTAATAACAATTTATTTCATCATAAAATTCTTTTCTTTCTTCATCCGTTAATGGTATCATTGGTTTATTTGTTTCAAGCAATTGTGAAAAACGTCCTTGTAATTCTTCTACTTTCTTTGTAAACATTTCTGAACTGTCTTCACCATAGTATTGTAAATATTCTGATTTAAATAATTCAGGATAATTTGAATGAATGTACATTCCCCAACAAAATGGTTTTTGTTCAAATAAATATTTTTCTTTACTTTGTTCAGTTGAACTTTTTCCAGGTGCACTTCTTTCAGGCGCACTTTTTTCAGAATTATAATTTTCAGAATTATAATTTTCAGAATTATAATTTTCAGAATTATAATTTTCAGAATCGGGTGAAGCCCTGGAACTTTCCGTTCGATTTTGTGTCATATTAACATTATATGCTTCAAAATCACAATAAATAGTAAAGGGTACTTTATTTTTAAAATACCATTTATTATATTCTAAATAATCATCTTTAGGAAAAGTATTTTGAACTGCTTCGTTTTGTTGACAATTCTCCAAATGTCTATTCATTTCTTCTAAAGTTCTAAAACTTGTCATACATTGAAGACAAGGAAAATTTTTATTATCTGAAGTTTTTGTAAATATAGAAACATCTTTACACAATATAAAATGTCCCTGATAATATAATATATTCGCTTGTGCTGGTTGTTTTGACTGTTCTAATTTTACAAATTCATCTTTATATATTTCATGTGTTTCATTAATTTCTTTTGTAATATTAAATGTATTTTGATGATAATTTTGATTTAATATTTGTAGCTGATAAATATATTCTTTATCATATTGTTCTTTATATTGTTGTAGACATTTTTTTAAACATTCATTTATTTTTTGATTGGTTTCATTTTCTTCCTTATTTAATTCTTCATTATTTAATTTTTTATTATTTTCTTCATTTAATTTTTGAATTGTTTCTATCTTATTTTGATATTTATGGTGATATTCTTGTAGTAACATTTTTGTTTGTTGTTGATAATCTATTTTACATTTTTGTAAACTTTTATTTAAATTTTCTAATTTTTGTTGATATTCTGAAGATAAAGATGAATATTTGTAATTATAATCATCAGTACGTCCTTTATAATTATTATGATTAATCATTATTGGTGATAGTGTTTTAACAAGTTCAAATTTTTCAGTACATATTATATTTCCTTGGTAAAAAATATTATGATGCATGTAATTTCCTCTATCATTATATACTATTTCTGATTGACATAAATTTTTATTATTCAAATAAAATTTTTTTGAATCTGAGTAAAGTGGAGTAATTTTACCAATAGAAACATAATTCACATTTAATTCAAAAACATTTACTTCTATTAAATTTTTATTCTTTTTATGAAACTTTATTAACCTATTATAATCATATGGAAATTCATCTAAGCCATCAGAAAGATCAAATTCACTTATGTATTCTTCTTTATTGTAATGACTTAGTCTTTCTTTATGATATTTTGCAGGATGTAAATGTGCTATAATACTCCACAGAAAACAATAATCATCTTCATTTTTTATGTTGATTAATTGAGGTGAACTGAAAGGTAAAGGAACATAACTACCACCAGTATTATTTTTATATTTATCAATTACTATTTTCTTAGATATTATTTTAACAAATCTCCAACCAGATTCACGTAACTGGGCTTCAATTATACAATTTTCTAATTTAAGTATCATCGATTCAAATATGGGTTGTATATTATTTACATTATGAATTTCTTGTGACTTTGTAAAATGTCCTTGTATTATTTCTTCAGGAATTCCATCAGGTCCATTTTTTGTATAAAGTACTTCTACATTCATATAACATTTGAAAGATTTCTTAAATATATTAGAAAAGTTGGTTAGAATATCAGAAAAAGTTTTATCGGTTTCATTATATTCAACCGATTCATTAAATAAATATTTTATATCTGTTTCGGGCGAAGCCCTAGAACCTTCGGTTCGTACGGCTTCATCAAATTCATCTATTTCGTTAAATTCATCAGTATCGCTAAATAAATATCTTCCATCTGATACGGGCGAAGCCCTAGAACCTTCGGTTCGTACATGTTCATCTTCACTATTAAAAACTTTTTTATATTCCGAATGTGAATAATCATCAAACATTTTTTTAACTTTTATATCAGTAGGCAATGTTTCTAGATAGTTTTTATAACTATTTAATTTTAATATATTTCCTTCATCAACTCGTTCTACATTTTGTAAATGCATTTTACTTTGTAGATGAGATTGATAACTTCTTTTTGTTTGTAACTTTTTTTTACATAAGTTGCAATAAAATTTTTCCATTTTTTATTTTTTAAAGAAAAAATTTGTGTTTTAGTTTTTTTTAAAAGAATTTTTGTTTTAATTTTTAGAGAAAAAATAATACTAATATATCTGCAAAATCGTGCGAAGCCCTAGTACCTTCGGTTTGATTATGATAAATTTGTTTAATTATTAAGTATTTCACTTACACCATTTATTAATGGTTTTATATCATTATATGTTTTTTTGGCTTCATCAAATGTAGATTTAGCATCAGAAAATGTAGATTTAACATCAGATATTATTGGGGTTGCTTTTCTTAAACCGTTTCTAACATCATTTATTGCAATTTTTAAATAGTTTAATGTTTCATTATCTTGTAATCTGTTAGGTATTGGTATACCAAATTTTGCATTTAAATAATGATCAAAATAAAAATAAAATGTATCAGGAATAATTTTTAGTGGTACTTTTGCTTCAGACTCTAAAAAGATAATTATTTGTTCTATAACTTGATTTGATAAATGTTTTGCATTTGCATACATTCTAATATCAAAATCTTGAGAGTTATTATAGATTTCATGTTCGGTATCTACTAATATATTTAAATCTTTATCATATACTTGCATATGTCCTCTTATGGTGTCAACACGTATTATTCCATATTTATGTTGTGTATAATATGATAAAGGCATATTCATTTTATAATTTTTATTAATATCATTAAAGAATGCTGCATTATTTTGTGTAGTTGTAAAAAATGTTTGAATGTTTTCTCTAATCTTATTATCTACATCACAAGCTTTATGAGCTAATACAACTATTTCAATATTTTGATGTCTTCCTTTTGTAAATATTTCTGACATATTTTTTTGTTTTGATAAACTTGCAACATCATCTAAAATTAATAAAGATTTATTTTCAGGTGTACCAGCAAAACTTTCCATATCTTGTAACTCATCTAATTGTTTATCATTATAGACGTTTGTAAAAGTTGGCCATTCAGAAGTATGCATACAAAAAATATGTACTTTTGTTTCATCCTTATAATATTGGTTTATATATTTTTTAATAAACGTAGTCTTACCACTTCCAGTTTTACCGTAAACAATGAAATGTAAATTTTCTTGATACATTTTACCTTGTTTAATATTTTTATTATTAGTTTTATCCTTAATCTTATCTTCCTCAGTCTTCCATCCTTCAAAAGTTTTTTTTTCTTGTTTATAAAAATTTATTCTCTTTTGTTCCTCTGTTAGAAAGTAACCCCATTGATTACCAATACATATAACAAGATGATAAATAAAAAATATTAAAATACATGCTAACAATATTTTTATACAATGAAATTTTAAAAAATTCCAAAGACGTGTAAGATCTGATTGTGGTATTTTTTTATTAAGAGATGAATTAGGGGGTAGTGTCTCTAAATATCTTTTATTATATGTATTTTTATCTATATTATTATATATATTTTTATCTATATTATTATTATATATATTTTTATCTATATTATTATTATATTTAGTATTATATATAGGATTATCTACAATATTATTAATATCTTTGAGATTCGGATCTTGAGGGGTTAGTGTATCTTGAAACTCAGTGTTATTCATATAATTATTTATTATTTCGTTTATTGCATTAAGAGATTTATGACGACTTAGATTACTTTTATTACTTTTATTACTTTTATCACTTTTAATTATAACCGGTGAATATAAATCTTCCAAATTTTCGCTTTTATTCATTTATTATTTTTTAAATAAAAAATTTAGGAGTTATTATTTGTTGATTCCGGACTAGCATTCTTACACTCTTATGAGTGTTTTTAACCTCTGTAGAACCTCCGGAATGTGTCGGACTTTTTGTTCCTATACTCAAAAGGAGTATTTTTATACCTCTCCTCTCTTCCGGAATGCTTAAGAATATTTTAATAAAATAATATTTTATTCTTTATAAAAAAATAATATTTTAATATATATAAGATTATTTTAGTTGAAATACAACTATTTTAGTTGAAATACAACTATTTTAGTTGAAATACAACTATTTTAGTTGAAATACAACTATTTTAGTTGAAATACAACTATTTTAGTTGAAATACAACTATTTTAGTTGAAATACAACTATTTTAGTTGAAATACTAATATAAATTATTATTTTAACATAAATTATTATTTTTACATAAATTATTATTATGTTGATTATTATGTTGATTAAGTTTTGGACATAGTGTTACATGTCGCTGAAAATTTTTCTTTAATATAATTTTTTGACAACCTCTACATTTAACTTTTTCTTTTAAACAATCCTTACACTGATATTTACTATCATAAAACTCTGTCTTAGGTTTAGTAATTTGACAACTTGTACATTGTCTTGTAGAACTTATACAAGAATTATAATGATTAGTAATTCCTTGAATTGTAAAATATTTATTACAATTACGACATAACTGATCTTTTAATTTATCTTTTTTATTTTTTTTAACCTCTTCTGGTTGTTCGCATAATTTTAAATGACGTGCAAAATTTTTTGATGTTATATTTTTATTACATCCGGTACATATTTTTTTGTTATTACTTTCAACAAATTGATTTTTATCAATATAATTATTTTGAGCTACATTATTATTTTGAGCTACATTATTATTTTGAACAAAAAGGATTATTTTGTGCTACATTATTATTTTGAACAAAAGGATTATTTTGAACAAAAGGATTATTATTATTTTGCCTAGGTGTATTTTGCCTAGGTGTATTTATTCTAGCAGTATAAAGATTTTGTTCTTTATCTGAAATAAATAAATGCTTTAATCTTTGTAATGGTTGCTCTGATTGAATATTATTATACTGAATACTATTATTAGGTTGAATATTATTCTGAATACTATTATTAGGTTGAATACTATTATTAGGTTGTAATTGATTCATATGCATACCACATGGTGTGTTTTTCATATGAGAATATAATAGTGTTTGATTTAAAAAACGCATATTGCAAACTTGACAAATTTGAGTCATTTCCATTTTTTATTTTTATTAGGAAAAATTTTATTTTTATAATTTAGGAATTTTTAAATTTTATTTTTTATAATTTATGTATTTTTTATAATCAGAAAAAATTTTATTTTTATTGTTTAAAAATGATGTTACCAAATGTTGGTGGAGGTGCATATATCCCGAATAATCGTGAGTTAGAAATAGAGATAGAAAATTATATTATGAAAACTGGAGACGTTTTATCTGGTCCATTGCATCTTTCTATTCTTCCGCAACAAAATACAGAGTTAACAAATAAACAATATGTTGATACACAAATCAATGACTTAAAGGAAAAATATATAAACGATGTTATGGTTCCACTGATGAATGAATTAAAGTTGCTTAAACTTAATGATAAATCATTAAACGAAAAATTATTAAAACTTGATAAAAAGGACAGAGAGCTAGAAGCAGATATAGCAAAACTTTTTAAAAAGATTTCAGAACAATCAAAAATTTTAATATTACTTTCTTTAAATTTAAAATCTGCAGTCATTAAAAATAAACATCAGATAAAAATGTTAAAAGAACAATTAGAAGATGAAATAGAAAAACTACCTGAAAGAATTAAAAAAAAATTAAAACAGTTACAAACTACATTCCAAAAAAGTGTTGATGAATTGAGTTCTAAAATTACTCAACAAATGAAAAAGATGAATAGAATAATAAATGAAGTAAACTCACTTAATGAAAAAGTTGATAAAATGAAAACTCTTAAAATCAATTTAGAAAATGAATTAAAGAAAAATTTACAAGAAAACTCTAAAGAAAATAAAGAACAGTTAGATGCTGTTAAAAGACAATTAGATGTTCTTAAAATTAAGTTAAATGCTCTTAAAACGGCGTTGAAGATTAATCAGCAGAAAATGCAAGTTAATAGAAAAGAAATTAAAGTACATCACACGCTACTTGACGCAATAGATAAAGTGCAACAGGCAATTAATAAAGTTATCTCGAAGTTGTTAGATATTCATAAACGTAAATCTTAAACGAGTATTGTAAATATTAACTTAAATATTTTTACCTACAAAAAATAAGAATCATAAAAAATATAAATATAATTTTAAAAATATAAAAGTATAAATATAATTTTTAAAAATATAAAAGTATAAATATATAAAAGTATATAAAAGTATATAATTTTAAAAATGGATAAAATTAGAGCTAATAATTTTAAAAGAATTAAACAATTAGAAGAGTTAATAAAAGAAAGAAATATTATGAAAGAAAATCATAGAATAAAAAGAATGATTGATGCAGGTTTGGTTCCTGATAAAGTTAAACCAAAAACGCAATCTGCAAAAGTTAAGAACAAAAAATAAACATTTTTTATAATGGACATCGGCGGAGATGTCTTCCAGGTCTTCGCCCGTATTTATATTTTTTCCCAAAAGTCAAATTTATTACTAAAAAATGCCTATAATTTATAAACACAATCTTAAACAATTTGCTTCAAATCAAAGAATTGCTCATGAACCACGTATGAATCCTGTTTATCATTATGATAATAGAGAAACCGTTCAAAAAGAAGGGGATGGCATCTTTTCTGGTATTGGTAGTATCGTTAACTTAATTAAAAATAATAAAGATTTGATTACATCTGCTGCAAAAGGAGCAGCTGCTATAGGTAGTACAGCTAGTGCAATATCAAATGCTGTTAAATCACAAAACGAATTAAAACAACTAGAAGCTATTCGTAAACTCAAGAATGATTCTGAAGAACTAAAAAAATTAAAAAAACTTTCAGATGAAACAAAAAACAAAATTGCTAACATAGCTGTTGGGGAAACCTTGAGGAGCGGAGCTCCGTCTGATAGTAAACATAATGAAAAAACAATTGAAGAAATAAGAGGAAATGGCGTGAGTAGCAACCTTCGGTCTAACCAGCAAAGCTGTAGCGGAGCTGGTCTAGCAAAATTCTAAAATTATATTTTAGTAAATTTTTTAGTAATTTTTAGTAAAATTTTAAAATTATATTTAATAAAAATTTTTTCTATCTGTGAGAAAAACAAAAAGTCAAATTATTTCTTATAAAAATGTCTTCGCTTATCGAAAATAAATTTAGATTAGACGATCCTCCGTTCGTCAGTTATAATCAAAAAAAGAATGACTATATAAGAATTGCTATGAATCCCGGATCTTCCAGTAGAGTAAATACTGGAGGAGATTTAATCTTTGAAGTTGATAATCAGCAGAGTTATTTATATTTACCTGATTCATTTTTACACTGTGAATATTCTTTATATAGTGATGCTAATTTTACAACACCATTACCAGATACCGATAATATTACACTAGAGAATAATTTTTTCCCAAGTTTATTTACACAAATGCGTTTAGATGTTGCAACTCAAAATATAGAAACAATAAGTGATTCTCCAGGTGTAATTGATACAATGCTTAGATTTGTAATAATTGGTGAAAATAATAAAAAGCATGAAATCGAAGGTTGGTTTCCTGATACTAATGATGGCATAATTATTGAGGATTTAACTCACGCTGGAACAGATGCCGCAGGAATTGCGAAAGATGTAGAAAATATTGCAAAACATTTAAATAAAACAAATAATGAAGCATATAAAGAAAGACGTGAATTTAACAAAAAAAGTAAACAGACAGTAAATTGGTCATTGTCTCCATTATTCGGTTATTTAGATTATGATAAAATATCATATCAATTAAAATTTAAATTAATAATTCATCGTACAGCAAATAATGAATTAATCTTTTTTGGTAAGACTGGAAAAAAAGCATATTTAAAAATTGATAGACTTGAATGGTGGATTAAGCATATTACTCCTAGTTTAGAGGTTGAAACAGCTATTGCAAAAAGATTAAATACTAACAAACCAATTCCAGTTAATTTTCTAAAGAGAACTGCTAGTTCAGTAACTTTTTCCGAACAAAGATTTAACTGGCATTTTACTAGAACTGCGAATACACCAAGATATTTATTACTAACATTTCAAAGAAATAATTCTCCAAGTTTTGACAAGAACAACAATATTTTTCATATTAATACAATTCGAAGTTTACAAGTTTCATTAAATCAAACTCGATATCCAATTGATCCATTAAGATTCGATGATACCAATAATCAATTTATGGAAGGATATGATGCTTATAGAAATCTTTGTATAGAATTTGGAGTTGAACCACAATTAACTCCTGGAGATTGGAGACATTTATATCCAATTTTCTGTTTCGATTTAAGTGCACAATCTGAAGATATTATTAAAAATGGTTGTGATGTAACAATTAATATTGAAAAGAAAGATTCCACAACTTCATTGATGGCTTATGGTTTATTGCTAGAAGATGCAAAATATTCTATTGAAATTCTTAATGGAAAGATGGTTAGGATTGGTTAATAACCTGAGGACCCTTGGTCCGATCGGCTAAAGCCAGAGGAGCTTCTCTCCGATAAGTTAATTAAAATTTTTTTCATAACTAGAATAGATTAAAAATTTTGGTAACTTAAAAATTCTTAACTAAAAATTTTTCATAACTAGAATAGATTTAAATTTTTGATAACTTAAAATTTTTTTATTAAAAATGTCGCAAGCGAAAAGTAATATTAATAATAAAACTGTTGAATTAAAATTACGTAATATTGTTGACAAAAATACCCCTAAAACTATCACTATTAATAAAAAAAAGTATTACATAAGTAAACCAATGATAGAGAATATTCAATTACAAGAAGAAAAGAATGGCGGGATTCTCCCATTAATTCCACTAATAATAGGTGGCATAGCAGCAGCAGGAAGTGTTGCAGGTGGGACAGCTGGTATTGTCCAAGCAGTAAATAAAAATAAATCAGAGAAGGCAGCATTAGAAGAACAAAAACGACATAATAGAGAGTTAGAGAAAGTTGCTAGGGGTGAAGGGACATCGGTTCATGGGTCAACGGAGATGTCTTCCAGGGCTTCGCCCGAAGGAAAAGGAGTAGTAGATAATTTTATTAGTAAATTAAAATTAGTTGATGAAGGAAAACGAGTTCTTAAAAATATTCTCCACAATGTTGATGATTTAATTGAAATTAAAGAAACTAAAGATGGTTCTGGAATATATCTAAGTCCTAGTATGATAAGGTAATAACCTGAGGAGCTTCGCTCCGATTCGGTAAAACAATTATTTTATTTTATCTTTTAAATTTTTTTTATCTTTTAAAATGAATTCTACAAATTCCGAAAATTTAATTAAATTAAAAATTTCTAATTTAGATTTATTGAATTATCTATTAAACAAAAATAAAAACTCAAATTGTAAAATTTATGAAGGTAACGACAACAAACAAAGTTTGGCTACTACCTACGGTGGTGATATACAAAAAACATTAGAAAACTTTCCTGGATTTATTTGGAGTAAATATTCGAAAGAAAAACATCTTCCTGGTCATTCATATACTGGGCCAGGAACTCGATTAGATATAAGACTAGATGAGAATAATAATCCGAAACCAGGTGAAGAACCGATAAATAGAGTAGATGCCGCAGCTTACAGGCATGATTTAGCTTATCAAAATCATGATCTAAGTTCTCGTCATGCAGCTGATAAGAAAATGATTCAAGAATTAGATAGTATTCAGAATCCTACATTTAGAGAAAAAATTGAAAGAATGTTTGTTAAGAAAGCTTTACAAGCTAAAATATTATTCGGTCAGGGTTTAAATGAAAATCATAATTCAGAGCAACGTTCGACCTATGCATCTGAAATTCATAAAGAATATAGAAAGCCTAAATATTTATTGAAAGTAAAAGTATTTAATAAAGATGATATTTGGAGTGCTGATCTTATTCATATGCCGAATGAAAGAGGGTTTAAGTACGCATTGGCCGTTATAGATTTATATACACGATACGCTTGGGTAAAACCTTTAAAGAACAAAAGTGGTCTATCAGTTAAATATGCGTTTGAAGAAATCTTTAAAGAAAGTAAGAGAAAGCCAAAAAAATTGTTTGTTGATAAAGGGTCGGAATTTTATAACCGAAATGTAAAGCCACTATTTGGAACTGTTTATTCAACTGAAAATGCAGGAAAGGCTGTAGTAATAGAAAGATTCAATCGAACGTTAAAAAATAAAATCTTCAAGAAATTTACTCAGCAAGGAAATCAGAAATGGTTGAAGATATTACCAGGAGTTGTAGAAGAGTATAACAATAAGATTCATTCAGGTATTGAAGAAACTCCAAAGAATGCTTCTGACGACCCTGATTTAATACGAAAGAAAATATTCGAAAATAATTATTCGAATGAGAGTAATCCGAATTTACAGAAACGTAAGCCGAAATTTAAGATTGGAGATAGAGTTAGAATATTTAAATATAAGAATAAATTTGAAAAGGGCTTTGTTGGTTATTGGACTAAAGAAATATTTGAAATTTGTAAAATAAATCAAAGTTATCCGATTACTTATGAAATTAAAGATTTAGATAATGAGGATATCAGAGGACGTTTTTATCAAAATGAATTACAGAAAACAGAGCTTTAACCTTTAGGTGGCGCTTTAGCTAGCTTCGCTTGAGTTATAGATTGTTTAACTCTAACATAATATCTAGAAATGATACTCCTTTTTGTAATTTGTACAAAACGTATAAACATAATTGTCCACAATAAGTTGTTCCCGGTTTTTGAATTTGAAATGTATTGTATGTTCCCGTTCCAAGTAATTCTTTTACTTCATTTGTAGGGGGCAAACCGTATGAGTCAAAATAATAATTATCTCCGTTTTTACTAAAGATACCTGCTGACCAATGTACGCCGTTTTGGTCTGAAGTGTGAAGATTCGTTATGAAATTTACAGTTATTGATGGAACTTTGTTCCGGGAACTGAAGGTTCCTGTTGGCCTATTTTTTAGGAATTGTAATTCGTTTCTCATTAGAACATGAAAATTCTTTATTCCTAATTCATTTGCGATTTTCTTTAGGTCGAAATTTGTCGTAGTTTGCGTTCCATATAATTTAAAAAACTCATTTATGTTGCTCATTTTATAATAAAAAAATTTCTTAAGAGACCCCTAGAAGTCAGAAGGGGGGGTATTGATTTAAAACTGGTCTCTAATGATGTCTTTCTTTACTACTTAGTCAGAAGGGGGTATTGATTTAAAACATTTTTATAATGATGACTTTCCTTACTACGGGGGGGGGGGGTATTGATTTAAAACTGGTCTCTAATGATGTCTTTCTTTACTACTTATTCGATTTTGAAATTATTTAATTTAATCTAAATTTAAACGTTACATTGTTGCATTGTGTTAGTGTTTAACTACATAGAGTTGGTGTTTCGCTCATCTTTTAACAATAGTAATTCATTACTCATCAATATGTGAAAATTCTTTTCTCCCAATTGCTTAGCAATCTCATTTAAATCGAAATTTAATGTGGTTTTGTTTGCTGTATATTTTTTGGAAGTCTCTGATGTTTCTCATTTTTATAGAAGATACAATATTTCTATTATATTCCCGTAAATGAGAAATTAAAAACAACACATGGATATTTCAATTTGGTTACAACCACTTTGCATACATTCAATTTGGATACATTGAAATACATGTAAATTTGTCCACGCGAGGACAAGGTTTCATTGGATGAGAGAAAAATGACGACATATAACAACATAATGAAAATGATTGAAAACAGGAAATAACATTGCATTTAAAACAGGAAATAACATTGCATTTAAAACAGGAAATAACATTGCATTTAAAACAGGAAATAACATTGCATTTAAAACAGGAAATAACATTGCATTTAAAACAGGAAATAACATTGCATTTAAAACAGGAAATAACATTGCATTTAAAACAGGAAATAACATTGCATTTAAAACAGGAAATAACATTGCATATAACAACATAATGAAAATGATTGAAAACAGGAAATAACATTGCATTTAAAACAGGAAATAACATTGCATATAAGATACAAATTTTCTAAACAATAAGATTTATGTCCACGCGAGGACAAGGTTTCATTGGATGAAACACTCTATTGTATTTACATGTGCAAGAGGAAATAACATTGCATTTAAAACCGACAGATACAAATTTTCTAAACAATGGGTTTTCTGTCCACGCGAGGACAAGGTTTCATTGGATGAAACACTCTATTGTATTTACATGTGCAAGAGGAAATAACATTGCATTTAAAACAGAGGGGTTTAAAGAATGATAAATTTTCTTCACAGCGCGTCATTTGATTAGTTGAATGGCGCAGTATTTTAGCTCAATGACGCACCATTGTTAAGAAAATTAAAATGAAATAGCATAGGTCTAACACGAAAATAAAGTGTCTTGCGGCCGTATCGCAATAACAATAGCGGAGTTTAACATCCAAATTCCATTGAATAATGACGCACCATTGTTTGAGAGAAGAATGAAATCATTTGGAATGTCACATAATTGCTTTACACAATGAAGTCAATCTTCCGATAACATTAGGTCGTGAATTTTAAAGTACAATATAAACAGACACCCAACAAAGCATAGGAAATTTGTCTGCTAATTTACCTAATTGAAATGAAACTTCGGTAATTGATCACTATAAAAATATGTCTTGTCATTAGCACAAAGAGATAGAAGATAGTTGATGTGCTTACCGATAAAAATTTTACACATAACACTGAGTGAATTGTTTCTTTTTTCATGCAACGAGAATTTGCGTAGTTTACAATTGTATTATCTTCTCCATTTTGGCTCTATGAAATCACTCAAAGAATCTGTAAATTCATGCCTCTCAAAATATATTCCTCTTCAATTCCTCTCGTAATTTTCTCATCCTCTCTGTCAACGATTGTTTTCTTCTATCTTCAAATTGATCTTGTCTCATTTTGAGAAATATATGACGAGAGCGTTTTGACACAACCTTCACTGACAAGAAACACTATTTAATTAAATAAGTCTTCAGCACAATTGTTTGAAATAGCCATATCGATTATTGTTGTTGTGTATTGTTACACGGCATTGCAGCCGGAGTAGGATTTGCTGGTTATACATTTCACGTCTTACAAATGACTAAGTGGGTGTAGCAGCTGTTTGTTCTTTCATACATTGTTTCCTTTCAAATGTTTGAGTTGGAGGACACAGCTCCTTACACTGAAATGCATTTTATTCATAAATGCGAGAAGCAGATGTTCTCTACAATTGAATGACAATTGTAAAAGTACCTAAACTTATTGTTAAGAATATGTCAATTCCTTCAAATATTTTTAGTCACATGATATATTTTAAAAACCTGAAAGATGGATTTAAAAGAATTTAAAAAACTATTTGTATAATTTTGAAACGAATGATCACAATTTATTTTAAAAGTAAAAATCGAGAACGGGGTTCTAGCGCTTCGCCCGATTGTAATTCATGAATTTGAGATTCTCAACTTTTATGATTTTCGGTGTCCTGGAACGGTCATGATTTTGGCGGGGGGTGAAAATCGAACCGAAGGTTCTAGGGCTTCGCGCTTCGCCCGATTGTAATTCTCAAATTTGAGATTTTGAAAAATTTGAAAAACTGGGTATTTTTAAAAACGCCCAAATCGGAGCGAAGCTCCTCTGGCTTTAGCCGATTTATGAATTTAGGTCTTCATAACCTGAAAAAGGGTTCAAATTCATGAATCGGCTTAAGCCAGAGGAGCTTCGCTCCGATTTATGTTGTTTTTAAAAATACCATTTTTTGAAAAAATGGTACTTTTTGAATGGACTAAATTCATGAATTCAGGTCTTAAAAACCTGAAAAAGGGACTAAATTCATGAATTTATGTCGTTTTTAAAGATACCAATTTTTTTTTTGACTTGTCCTGTCCTGGAACGGTCTTTTGACCATTACTAACGTCGCCGTCCAGGAGGTAGACCGACAGATCTGTTGAGAAAAGAGATTAGTAACATGATCATAATTTCAAGTTTGAAGTCCTATCCCCCTTTTCCCAATCACGGATACTTACCATCTAAGGACTGCAACTCCGGCAGCAAGGATGGACGCGGAGGAGGCAGGAGAGGGACACGAGCCGAGGGTGGAAGCGTCCTGGGCTTCGGTGTCGGAGGGACGTGGTGACAAGGAGCAGGGACTGGTGCAGGGGCTGGCGCAGGGATCGCAGCTGGCGGTGGAGGTGGGGCGATGACGATGCCCGAGTTCGAGAGAGGAGTCGCACCTTGAGCGGAGGTAGATGGGTGGGAAGGTAGGGCCGGAAATTCCTCGCGGTATTTCCTCCTCGCGGCTTCCTCCCACTTCTTTATCTTTGCCAAGTCTGTAGAGAGGAAAGAGAGATTAGAGGTTGCAGAGATAATAATGATGGAGAGTAAGCTGTACGGATACAGAAGTTTTAAAACATGACATTCCAACTCTCAGTTCTCATAGGTGAGGATACTCACACTTGCCAAGCCGCTCATAGGCTTCCCCGATTGCTCCTTGGGGGACGGGTCTCCCATTACGAATGCATTCATGTACTGAAAAAGAATGACAGCAAAGATAAGCAGAGCTATAATTTGGATTCGGTTTAAACATGAACAAAATAAGGGAGGGGCTCTTGATTTTAATTGGGATGTCTACCCTAATGATGTTAGTAATAGAGTCAACCTTGATACAAATACTTACATTGCTCGATGGTGGCCTTCTCCATCTCGACAGCAATGCGATAATTCTCAATTTTTGTAAATTCCATGGCAGAAAGTCGATTGCAGATTACGTTAGCAGATTTCAATCACTGAAAAGGAAAGATGACAATCGTTTCATTTGCCTAGTCAACGTTTATCATGGGAACAATCATTGAAGTGACATCTAATGCATTACATTTCACTTTACTCCATATCATAAAGACTAAGCTTTGTCGAATGGCTGAAGTACTCTGACCTGGCGAGAGAAAGCGTCACGTTGAGTATGAAGTCGAACGCCCAACATGAGCAACGGCTCAGAGGTTTCGGTCTAACAAACGACGAACAACCCGTGCAACGCAATCCCTCTACGGCAGTACCCGCCGTCCCGAAGGAACGCTCGAGCAAAGGAGGTATAACAGCGATGATATGTTTTATGAGCAGAAGATATGATAGCAAGAGACTATTCAACTTTATGTCAAGTCAAAACAACCTGATAGCAGGAGCTCACCGACACTCACCTTGTGAAAGATAAATGTGATGAGCAGAGCTGGTGCACTGCCTTTTATAAGATTTTCCTCAGCGGTGAATGGATGAGACCTCTCGTCCAATCACAGACGAGCTAGAGTACCCGATGTGCACACACATTTGTAACGCGTTATTGAAATCGTCCTAGGCAAATATGATGTTTAGCAATAGACTCAACCATGGCACCTGAAGTCAATACATTGAAACATGATGATTGCACGATTCGTTTTCATCAAGAGTGCTTCGGAGGCTTAATAAAGAGTATATAGCTTATACAAGGCTACATCCTTGAGTTTCAAAGGGAGGAGACTGAATTGGAAGCATGTTTAGACTACACACGAGAAATATCTAGGGAGTTGATATCTTATTTCAAAGACAGTCTCATCAAGGCTCACTTAATTGCACATGTCAATTACACTCATTTTCCACAAGGTGAAGCAGCGGAAAGTGTTGACATTCAATTTCGTTCCTATGGACAAGAATATGTTACTGATGCTTCTGAGTTTTATACACGACATCTGCGGAAGATTATTTCTCAGATGGACAACTTTCATGGTTACGGCGATCATTTGCTTCTGAATAAAATAAACCATATTGTCATTGCTATTAGTAAAGTGGGTTTCAATGATGTTAAATCAAAGGCCAAATAAAGTATTTTTTCATGACACTTGTGTTGTGCTAAACTTTCTAATGCTGTGGTGAACACTGTTTTCATATAACATTCTAAACTCTCAGTCTTACTGCAGTAGAAGACTGCTTTTAGTAAACCTGATGAAGCTAATCTAACAGTCATGAAGTTTGAATTTTCTAGTAAGGGAACATTTGGCAACTGTCTCCAATAAAACTTTCTAACACTGTGAAAGTAAGTTGCAAGACAATCTACACTGTGCAGTAAAACCTTTTCGATAAAACTTTCTAGTGCTGTGATGAGTTCGGTCAGTCATACAACTTTAATGATCAAACTTTACTTTTACAAACATGCGTCGCGGTAAAACTAATTGAGTACACTGACGCTTACATTTTATGACACTTGTGTTTCATAAAACGTCATGATCAAACTTTACTTTCTCTAACGTGTGTTTTAGTAAAAATATTTGACTATACTAAACTTTGCTTTTGCAAACCATGATGCACTTTCTGACGACACTCACGAATACAACTACAATGATCAAACTTTACTTTCACAAACGTGTGTTGCAGTAAAACTATTTGACTACACTAACTTTGCAAACCATGATACACTTTCTGACGACACTGACAAGTGCTTGTTCACTAGCGAAGAGAGAAGTCTGTGATGTGTTACGTGTGGCGCAAGGGTGGCCTCCCGTTTCATCCCTTCATCATTTCGTCTCCATGATAGAGACAGTTCTCAAAAGAACTTATGTTTCATTCTCCCATGGTTGGTCAACTGTCGGGAGACAAGTGCAATGGAGATTTTATGAGGTAACTTGTGGCACATAGCTAAATGTCGCCCTGGCGGTCAGAGCACAATGTTGAAAGGAAAGGCAACCACTTGGAAACATGACGCAGAGAGGTTTCACAAGGATTACCATTGCCCACGTCCCGTTCAGTACTCATCGCTACGGACTTCACCGCTGTCTCGAAAGATCGCCCACCCACATGAAGTATGACACCGAAAATCTCCGTGACTTGCACCGTCCATGACTTGATAGCCAGACATGAAAACCGGTGGAGTTATTTACAGGAGGTTGGTAAGTCGTTGCTTTGAGCAGCTTGATAGCAAGCCGTAGAGAGGGATAGCAACTTCACCAGCGTTTTGCAATGGAGATGTTTAGAGGCCACCCATGACAAGATAGCTAAGACTCAACCGATTGGCGTTCAAAGTGCTACGTTGAGAACTGTGTCAAATGCCCAACATGAGACATGAGTTGCCCCAGCGGTTTCGGTCTAAAATATGACACACTCCCTTGCCACACTTCTCACTACGGCATCGTCCGCCGTCCCGAAGGAACACCCTATCAGTGGAATATTACAGCAAAACTCTCCGTGTCTTGCTCGCTTTCAGTGAAAAGCCGCTTATACCATGAGACGACTGGCTCTGACATCATTAAAAATCCTTTCGCTGACTTCAGCAGGGTCGAAAACCCCAAAAAACCTCCAAAACAACTGAATTAAAATTTTTCAACTTCTTAGCACTACTTATGAAATTCTATAAGTAGTCTATCACTTAGGACAGGTCAATAGCGACCGAACCTTTTTGAATCAAGTCAAACGAACTTGTAGAAGCAAAGTTACAAGTCTTTAAAGTTTTGGAGTCTTTTATGGCCTGGAGACGAAGGTCATCTCCTGGCAAACCTCTAAGTCTGACGGCTTGGCTGATATCAGCAATGAAATTTTCTAAGTCGGTTTCCTAACTCGGTTTTTCAGATTTCCAATGCTATCATCGGAGCTCCGGAGTTCACCTACCCCAACCCAGTCGGGAGGAGAACTGATTTCCACAAGCAGAGTTTCTACTTATATAGTTTGTGACGATCAGCTGATGACGTAATATCCATCATCCAAAAACTTTAAACCCGTCTATCTCCGGTTCTAGTGCTCCGATTGACTTCAAATTTTGAGTGCCATGTTTTCTCGCTCTCCCCTTTCATTTAAGACATCCCTCGACCCTCTACGATGACCAGAAGCCGAGCTGAAAAAACTCTGTCGTTTTTTCAAAATGTTCTAAAATCTTCGAAAATGCACAAAAACTCGATTTTCAACAGGCTCTCATTTGGAAACGAAACCTTACACGCATCTGAAAAGAGTGGATCCTAGAGAACAAAGTGCGGTCTTGCCCCTAAAAGAAACCCGAGCTCTTCATTCACTTTCAATCCTCCGCTATTCATCGCCAAAGGTGGCCACAATTTAACATTTTCAGGAAAAATCTCATGTGGAGAACCAACTTTTCAACTTTTTCTCTCCGATTGACTTGAAACGCACACTCTAGATGCATAAAGGCACGCTGATTCTGGTCTCTGTTTTCCCGTCCGAGGCGATTTTCGTAAAAATTCTACTCTGTCGTTTTTTCGCCATGTCCCAAATTTTCAATAACCTCTCACCTCTAGACGAAGGCAGATAGGAACAAGCTATGTTTTCCACTAAATTCGTGTCACTCCCAGCTTTCAAACGAGCTATTGCACGACTTTCTACGATCCCTACCACCAAAGTTGGAAGATCGCTGCCGAGGGGGGGGTCAGCACTTTTTCTCTCTGATTGAGCTGGAAAGAAGTTCCTAGACCCAACCTTTTGGCAAAACGTCCGAATTTGCACTCCATTTTCCCATCCGATGTCTCCTTCATGTCGAAAAACGACTTTTCTCATCCCAAAACATCCAACACCCGACTTTTCCAACTTTGACGTTTTCCTGCCATTTTCCTCCGTAAAGCCAGAAAAATAGGACCAAACTGAGCTTTCCACTGCATTTTTCTCACTCTTAACTTCCAAATGAGCTATCACACGACTTTCTACGATCTCTACAACCAAAGTTGGAAGATCGCTGCCGAGGGGGGGGGTCAGCACTTTTTCTCTCCGATTGAGCTGGGAAGGAGTTCCTAGACCCAATATTGGCCAAAACGTCCGAATTGTCACTCCATTTTCCCATCCGAGCACTCCTTCATGCCGAAAAACGACTTTTCTCATCCCAAAACCACCAACACCCACCCTTTTCCAACTCTGACGTTTTCAGAGATTCCACCCCTTCTGCCTTCCGAGATTCCTATCCTTGCTGGAAAACTCCTTCCTTCCTTCCAGGGGGGGTAGGGAACAGTTTCCTCCTCTCGGACCCATCCTTCCATCACATCCTTGGCAAACTCCCTCACCTTCCTTCCATAGGGGGGCTGAGTCAGCATGATGACTCATCCTTGCACATTTTGCACTTGCGTCTGCCACGGGATTACTACTAAGATGGACTTCCTGATTATTGGAAAAATAGATTAATGCAACTGTAATGCATGGTGAGTCAGAAGTAACTGGGCAGACATGTCCAGACATCCCTATTCCGTGATCTAAATGTACAGAAATGCGTTTATGTCGATCAGTTAATAGATTTCTTGATGTGATGCCCTAACAACGGAGAAGTTCATATGATGCTTCTTACAAATTGTCAATTTAAGTGTTCTGAATGCATGTGAACACATTACAAATTGTCGATTCAAGTGATGTGAATGTCAGAAGTTTGTAGTCGATCATTTCATCATTTAACAAAACCCTAAAATGGCAGAATCAAATAATTCCAGATTAACAACTGAAGAACGCGTATTTCTCATTAAAACATTTTATAAAACAGACAACAAAAGTTAAATATGTCGACAATTCCAAAAAAAGCTCGGTATGGCGGTTAAAGAGACACAACAGCATATCTAATCTATCGCTTTGAAATGACTGGTTCCTGTGAAGATCTTCCTAGATGTGGTAGACCTAAATTTGTTTGCAACTCTGAAAACAGACAAATGTCAAAGACAGTTTTTTGTATAGTTCTCAAAAATCCACCAGACGAGCATTACAAGAGCTAGGCATTTCTCAAACTTCCACTGCGAGACTCCTGCACAATGCTCATTAAAAACCGTAACGTCCACATTTACTTCTGTCATTGAATGATGACGGTTATGACCATCGAGTTGAATTCTCTCAGAATTTTCAACAACTTTGTAATGAGAACGTTACATTTTCGGAGAAGATTGCTTGGAGTGATATGAGGCAACATTCAAGCTAAACGGGCAGTTCAATCGTCACAATTTTGCTTACTGATCCCATGAGAATCCACATAAAATCCTGCAGAAAGAAGTCATTGGAGTCACTGTTTTCGGTCTGGAAGGGCCTGGTTTCGTTCTGGTTTTGCTTTGAGGGATCTGTGAAAGGTGATAGTTATGTGTCAATGCTTAACAATGATTTTCTTCACAGTGTGGTGAACTGGCCGCTTGGGGAGATGTGGTTTCAACAAAATGGCGCACCTCCCCATTACAGCACTGCAGCGCGAAACTGGCTCAACGACAACTTTCCCAACAGATGGATTGGTCAGCGCGGTTCCATCGAGCATCCTCCTCGCTCTCCAGATCTCACTCCTCATGACTTAGGTGTGTTTAAGAATTCAGTGTATGCCAACAAGCCGAGAACGAAAGATCAACTTCCTAATGACAGTGAACTCTTGTACGGAAATTAGTGAAGACTTATGCCTAAGTTTTGAGAATTTACTCGATTAGATTGCTTTTAATAATGATAAATTGGATTTTCATAACTTGTGTAGGTTTGACTGCCTAACGGAATTAGTCACCCCACGGGAACTAAAAAAGTGATGAGATCCGATGTGACGAATTATCCGACAAGAACATAAAAAATGATCATTACTGCTCCTTACTGGGTATCAAGCAGACCTACATGCAGTATGCTCCATTATCTTGCAACTAAATGAAAACATGAGCACACGTTTTACCTATTATCAAGCTCACTGTCAGATATATGTAACGATATGGAGTAGTTAAGTGAATTCCTACTAATAAAACAACTTATATGCACACTAAGTTAATAACATGACAAAAATCGCCTAAATTCAAGTGCAACCAAGGGAACTCGACAATATTTTTAAAAAAAGCAACTGTGCTATTCAAACCACAGGTGCGTGCCCATGTTATTGAGATGTACCAGCAGGTGCACTCCATAGCCATGAATGCTTCAACCTGAAAAGTATTCTGCCTGGCCCGATTGTCGAATTGGGAAGTTAAGCGTGGGGCAGTTGCTTTAAAAATGATTAGTCCAACTTCATAGTTCAATCAACTGACCATCCATTTTTCTTGGAATGCATTTTTAAAAGCATTAGTAGTAGTATATGCTGACACACCTAAGAAATTACGATTAGAAGGCTTTCTATAATGGTACACGTCCTTTAAGAGTTGCTGAACTTCACACACCTAATTTCTGTCTTAACAGTCATTACATGTAGACATTGCATGCCTATAAAAAGAGGTTTGAGATATTTAAATAGCGACAAATTATCCGATATTTTGTGCAAGAGAGCATTGCGTGAAGAATTTATTTATGGTGACGAATTGCGTGCTATCCGATGTGGAGAGTTAAGCGATGTAAAACATCTGTGCTATGTAGGAGTTTCGGAAAAGAATATTTTGAATGTCGCATGAGGTGGGGTTATGAATTAACCGATTACTATACTGTATTACTATAACCGATTACTATACTGTATTACTATAACCGATTACTATACTGAAAGGCACTGGTCAATGCACTCTCTTTCTACTACTCTCTAGTGTGCGATTTTGAGCATTGATGTTTGATCGCAAACGATTCTCCATCTAACTTTTTAAACGCAAAATCAAGGAACCTGAATACCATGGCTTCGAAAAATACTAAAATGCTCTCACCGACGTTGTCTTGGTTTTTGAATTGCTGCAAATTTTAAAAGCCTGCGTAAACAGCGATCTGATAGCAGGCACTTTGTAAGTAAAGGGAGCACATACAAGCAAGAAGGAATTTTTCTTGACCTTGATATTTTTAAATGCTTTTTAAGTATTCTTTGATATGATGACGGATGTCAAATTCACCAGAACTGATGATTTCTGTATCATGGAAAACCAACTTTCCTCAAGAATCTGGCTCTATAGTAAATTTAATGTACTCATCTAAAGCAGTTAAGAATTCCAAATGCTTTTCTGCATTATATTCAATTTTAAAAACTGCAAAACTATCATCGACGTGGCTTCAATAGGTTACAGATTGATATTGTGACTCTGACATATTGACTTAAAAAATTTAATCCATGCGAAATACAGCCATAGTCGGTGTGAGCTTAGAGACCATGGGTATTCCGTTAATCTGATTATACAGTTTGCCATCGAAAGAAAATAGAATGTTAGTACATGCATTTTCAAGTAATTGTTTCTTAGCTATACGAGAAATCGGGAAAGTATCAGAATTGATCAGAGACAGAACACGTTGAATTATGTCAAAACTGAAGAGGCAGCAGTCTTGCAAATTAAAAATATTGGTATTCCTCAATTTCTCTGTCAACTAAAAGGTATCCTTGAGATTGTATTTTTCAAGATGTCTTCCTAAAGCCGGATCTAACTAACTAAGCAAGTTAGACTGATGGGATTTTCACATGTTCATTATAGGACGAAAAGGAGGATCGAAGTGGTTTTTGTGGACTTTCGGCAGGCCATACAAACGTTTAGGCTGAGAGCCTTCAATCGATAATGCTTTTATTTCATTGAAGACCGCGTCATTAATGACTTCCCTGCTTTCAAATTTTAGAGTTTGCGTTTTGCAGGTTTCGAAATGAAGAGGTTCGATTTTAATCAGAAGCAGGTATTTTGCATGACAATTTGATCTAACGGACATGTATATTTCAATTTCTTAATTGCAGTTAACTTTTTGCATTTTGTATTATGTGACTGTTGACTTGGAGCTTTAGTTTATGCGATCAATAATCACATGATCCGAAAGCCAAGCATGGTCCTACTGCTATTTATAGTCCTAAATTGAATAAGGAATAAAATTTTCATTATTTTCTATCTGATGGTGAATTTTGCTCTATGTTAATGTTGAGACAGTCAGCGATTTTTTTGAGAGAATTTAATTTTTTTGCCTTTTATGCTGCTCTAATGCAGTTATTGAATTTGCTTGTGGGTTTTGCAATGCCATCACACACCTCTTCACATACTTTCAAAAGCCAATATCTTCGGGTTACCCATGGAATAAAGGTTAGTGTTAGTTTATTCCGAGGAAATTATGACGGGACACACCTTACCTCCAATGCATCATTAAAATCAAATAAATAAAACATAAAATAAGCATGTAGGTAATATCTTCAACGTTTATTACAGGGTGTAGGCTGCTTCAGACAATTGATTTGCACAATCGATGATGCAGCTACAGTTATTATCAATGGTTTGTGGAGAAACGGATGCAATGAAGTAAAACAACGGTGGATACCCACTCACATCGATAATGCGTTAATACAATGTGGGTGCATTATAGGGTACCTACCTTTCTAGTCGAGACTTATGAATAACAAACTAAACAAACTTTATGAATAAGCAGAAATAATAATGCATGAAAGTATATATCCTCAAACAGTAATCAAAGTATACACTGCAAGTTATCTTGCAAACTAGTATTGATAGCCTATCCTTTTATCGGTAGGTTTACTAAGTAAATGTATCAGTTCAATAAGAATGTAGCCTAACTATAACGAAGTATGTAGTATTACAAATGCGAATGGGAGAGAATGCCGAAAAAGGTATGGACATGTAGAATGACATTTGACGACAGTGAAGGCTGTCAGGATTTTGCATACACTTTCATAAAAAATGGTAGAAGGTTGTGTTAAACAAATATTCAATTGGTTGGCGAGTCAAAAAGCGATAACACAGCATGCGTGATAAGAAATAAACGTGACGCCTAAAAAATTAGAAGCATGAACTCTATGGAAATATCTTTTGAACAATCTTAATCTTGAACCTAATTACTAATCACTAAATCAAAGGATTATAATAAGCAATGCAACTCATATGGATGTGGCAAGCGAGCAGACTGTGGATGTGGCAAGCGAGCAGACTGTGGATGTGACAAGCGAGCAGACTGTGGATGTGGCAAGCGAGCAGACTGTGGATGTGACAAGCGAGCAGACTGTGGATGTGACAAGCGAGCAGACTGTGGATGTGGCAAGCGAGCAGACTGTGGATGTGACAAGCGAGCAGACTGTGGATGTGGCAAGCGAGCAGACTGTGGATGTGACAAGCGAGCAGACTGTGGATGTGACAAGCGAGCAGACTGTGGATGTGGCAAGCGAGCAGACTGTGGATGTGGCAACAGATTGATTTTATGCAATAGAATGACATTTAGTAATAATTCAAGCTATCCCTGGACAGCTAGGTTGTTGCCTGTGAGCATGGCTTTAGTAAGTCGTATGAAAACTTGGGCTTCTTAACATTTTGGCTAGTTTCAAGGTCCCTGAGGTTCCAGAGAAAAATTTCGCACCGAGCTGAAATTTGACATGTGCTAAGCTCTTACATGCTATTACAAAATGTGGATGTGAAATCGTATTTTCAAAAGTAGTGCATAATTAGGTAATTTTGCAATTTTTGATAATTTCAGGTCTTTTGCGGCAACCGAAAAAATATTGCATCGAGCTGAAATTCTTCAAGAGATCATTTCGTGCTTATGATCGCAGAAAGGGGGGTTACTTTTCAACTTTTGCTAATTTTCACATGCCATAGAATTTCCATATAAAAGTGGAACAACTTATGAAAGGTATTCGCGATCTTCTTGTCGACTTTCACATGTTATTTTGACAAAAATACTAAGTTTTCAGATTCTGGGGAACATAAGTCGCATTCCTCTGATTACTTTTATTTCAAATTTGACAAAAGATATTCCATATGTCCTCCATCACAGGGTGTGCAAATATCACAGCCCTTGTTAAAGGAGTGATAAGCAAGAGTAACATCACATGTGGTTATGTTATGCATCTAGAAAAGTTGATCTTTGTTTTGATTCGTATTGAGCTTTTGGACCTGGTGTTTTTGTGTTTTGTAGAAATAATTCGCATTGTATTAAAGTCACATCGCCAAAATTACAACATTGACAATTTTTAGCTTCACAGAGGCAAGAAATAGGTTTACCCCGAACCCCGACCAATCTAGCGATTCAATTTTGAATTGAGTTCTCGTGCATCAAGAGCTGTCCCTCACCCCCATGTTGCAACCTAGTTCGATTTTGTCGCGGTGTCATAGGTGGAAGTTCTTTTTTCAACAAGATATCCTTGTTGAATTTGGCATTGACTACTTCTTCTTTCACTTGGAAAAAGGCTCCATCGCGAAATAACAAATTTACTCAGAAAAATATCGAAGGTAACTGACTACATAGGCCTCTCGTCGATCTAATGAAGGTGTATGCAAGCATTCACAGCATAACAAACTTTTATTAAAGGTCGAATTAGGGTCCTGTACGTCAATCAATCAATTATCAAAAGAAAAAATTGAAGTTAATTAGGTGCATCCTTAGGCTTCAATTCTTGTATACCTCTGCGTTTCAGTGCTCGAGGAATGTACTCCTTCTCCCTTCAGTAGGCTACATTTTGGGAGGATAGAGCAAGCCCGACTTCGTATGGAGCTTCCTCTGGGAATTACTTCGATCATCGAATGCCCATTGCCTCTGCCTTCCTGTCATTCGAAGGTCTCCACGTGATAACCTACTCATTTATTCGAAGCAACAGAAAAGGCTCCCATAAATACTTTTTCCGGTGAAGTCAGTCATGTTCTTGCCGGAAGACTCTTTGTCGAACTTCACAATCAACAAGCACCTGATTTTCTCACAATCACAAGCAAAGCAATGCATGCGTTTTAATGCATATGATTGATTTTCACATAACCGATGTAATATGATTCTATTTTATCCGATTAAAACGTATCTTGTTCGTCAAGTGTGAATCGCGAATATCATTAATCAACCCATGCTTTGAATAACTATGATGTAAGTTTAATGCGCAATATTATGTACCATAATGGTAGTGACAAAGATCCGCAAGAAGATCGCGAACACCGTGTATATATGTGTGCTTAAAAATCTTTTTCTGAACTGATTGACGAACTAATGCACATCTATCACCGATGTGTTGATGACAGTAAATTTGAAAAGTGTTCAATCTTAACAATTCACGACTGAAGCCAAACGGCTTTGCTGTAGCACGTGAATATACAGTGTATGAACTTCACTGAAATTTGATTTGAGGTTCAACATTATTGTTAAGAATAACTCATAACTACGGGTCGTCAGTTAGACGATGCCTCTTAAGACGTTTGTTTGATGTTAAGAGCACAGTAAAAAATCAAACTGATAGTCCATCTTTATTCGGCTGTAAAGCCTTTTTAATCTAATTTGTTTGCTAAAGTGAATAGGAAATAAACTATTGAGCATCGTATCGGAATTTGACAGTTAAAGCTTGCCGAAATCGAGGAGATATCCTATTTATTGAAGAGATACCCAAAATAAATAATTCTTTTGAAAGAACACACTGCATCGCATTTCTCAACATATTTATGCATCGGATAAGATTATAAAGTTCGTCATCTAATTTCATTTGGTAGAACCGGTAAATGTCTTTGAACTCATGAACTTGCTTGCAAGTTTGATATGTTGCTCTGTTGGAGTACTTCCTTTAGCCCATTTTTTCGATGCTCAACTTTTATGAAAGGAATGGTTTTATTGACTTAAGTTAATTTTCTGATGGCAAATAAATGAATACCTCACATGTGGTACTGAGTCTCAACTCGAGTTCATTTAATAAAATCGAAACTGCTTACACATTGGGGATTTATTTAATTCTGAGTTGCTTATCTACCTAATATACTTACTGTATTGTATGTATACTTACCTATATATTTACAGATGATTAGGCCGGAGGCACATAGTAGTTACACCACTCTCAATTGAACTCGCTCTTCACGCTCGTGTAATTGCTCGTGGTGTAACCTATAATTGTTTTGTAAGGACCCCTGGCTAACAAACATCCGGTAGACGATCTTCTTCAGGCATCTGCATGTATATTCTACCCAGCTATCTACATGTACATCTTCCAGCTAAGTAAAACTAAAACTTATCAGTGTCAAAGCTAACTTTATTATGTTTTGCGACATGCAATAAGCACATCAAGTTAATTTTTCGTTTTTTCACTAAATACTGTTTCTAACACACTGGTAAAAACGTCGGATGCATCCGCATGTATTCCATAGCTGACAATTGAATTTTGGAATGCATTTTTTGTAGACGGATGCATTCATAGAGCAAGTATAAATAGGTAGAGTGTCGACTCAAACAAGTATTTGCATACAGTAAAAATTTTTATATCAAAAGATTCAAATTTTTCAAATTATTCCTGTATTTATATACTACCGAGATGACGTCCCCCTTATAAGTAGTGTGAAACAAGTTGGATATCAAGGGAATGAATATTTGATAACAGGCATCATAATTAAGCTGAAATTAAGCTGATAATAAGAAAATTTCATGAGCTGCATTATAATGCAAGTCCCTGGAAATCTTCAAGGAAAAGTTGAGATCTTATTGAAAGCTTCTTGGCTGAGATGTCATGTTTTTAATTCAATTTTCAGCAGCATGATTTAATGGCTCACAAGGCATCTTTTCTTGAATCTGAATAGTGCTGAATAGTAATGTTGAACCCATTTACACCTTTTAAAGATCATTTTCTTTATAATGATGCTTTTGCTCTTCCAGTGACAGGCAGTTTGTGATATGATCATGTTTAAGAAAACAATCTTATTATAGTAAGGCATGAGCTTAGCAATGGTAAGCCATCGAATTGCTAATATCATAAACCATATTACCTATCAAGGTTGTCCTGATATGGAGGATTTGTCAATTACTTTTCTTTCGTCTGTATTGCTGTCATAAATAAGTCAAATTCGTGTACATTTCTCCAAAAGTGCAAAAATTCGTATATCTCACATGTGGTGCTGGGTTCCGTGTCGAGTTCATTTTATGAAATCGAAATTGTATGCACATTGGGGATTTACTAAATGCTGAGTTACCACTCTACCTAAATATACTTACTCTATGGATGCATTCTTCTGGACAGGAGTGCATCGTTCCATAATTATAAGTAAGATCTTCATCTGTAAAATCATCGAACTTAATCTGATCAGTTAAATGAGCTAAGTCTCTTTAATTCACATGAACTTTAACTAAAAGTATACTTCCATATTAACATGTCGCAATAAATATTATGCAATGATTCAAAGATTTACAATTATATACTAACAAGTGAATGCCAAGAGAAATTTTGAAAATTCACATGAACATGATCCTATATAGGCTACAAGTGACAGTCTTCAAATAAGCATAACTGCAAATTGGCTTTCCGCCAGGAAGATGTAAGCCTGTGTGGGAGAAAAAAGAACCCCAACATCACAGACGGAGGAATGTGAATACTAAGGAAATAAATGCATCCGGATCCATTACTTTACCTTTCGGTAACTTTCGGACCGCACCACGTCTGATTCACAAAGCAATCAATTTCATACTGCTTTCTTTCCTAGCGACATTCATCAGTTTCATCATAATCGCCTACAAATGCAACCCGGTCTTGAGACTCTATAGATGAAAATTTAGTCAACTACTTGTTGCTGAAATTCAAAACAAACTGCGTGGACCCAGACAAAATCCCGGGTTTCTTCCGTCGGTACCTATCTCTGGCTCTTGTAGCGCCCATCAAATAAATTTACTGTCGTTGCTTGAAATCTGCTTATTTTCCTTAAAGGTAGAAGAGAGCCATTATCATTCCATCCAAAAAAAGGAAAGCTCCTTTCCTTTCTGATCAACATTTTTGAACGCATCATACGTGATGATATTTCAACAAGATTTATATATAATATTATTATATTATATATAATATAATTATATATATATATATATATAAAACAAGAAAAATATTGATAACTATAGTCAGGAACCGGAGAAAAATATAGAGAAATTTGAAAACACGACTTTTACTTATAAGCATGAGCTCTTTCTTTTCTTCAGATGCTTTATGAGTAATGAGATTGGGATAACATGCTATTTACAAAATTTGAATTAAACATCATAAAGTAAGTTATTAGAAGTAACAAGGAAATTTTGGAACATACAAGTTCAAAGTGATAGGATTATGTGCAGCATACGTTTCTGTTGAGGATAAGATAGTTAAGCGGAATTGAGTAATGGATGAAAGGATTCTATGAAGTACTTTTCTTTGTTTTTTCTTGATATAGAATTTTTTTGTGATATAGAATATCACAATCAGAAAATATCGTATAATTGGGGAAAATAGAAAATGATTTTTGTCCACATACATCTAAATGCTCACTTACACTTATCTGTCTATAATTAGGGTTGTTCATATGTTGCTTGTGAATTCTTGTTCTGCACCTTATTGTATTTTTAGTCTCGCCAATGTAATATTGATTGCAACCGTGGTATATAATTGCGTAGATAACATTTTTCGTTGAACATGACATGTAAAAATTTTTATTGTAAAAAGCTTTCCATTAAAATCATATGTAGATCCTTCCCTCAAATAATTGCAAGTTCCACATCTAGGATATTCACATTTCTCTACAGAATACATTTTGATTGTTGTTAGTTTAGAAGTGTATAAAATTCTCTTCAGACTTTTTGGTTGTCGTTTACTTATAATGAATTTGGAGCTTTGAAACATGTCTTTAGTTCGTTCATCTTCTTTTAGTATGAATTATGAATATCAAAGAATCGATTGCTGGGAAAAATTTGGATTTTTTGGATTATTTGTCATGACAAAAGGAATAAGAGATTGATTGTCATTGTTGGTACCTAAATTTTGTTACTCAATCAAAAGTTGAGATCGATTAAATTGCAAGGCCTTGTCAATGCCATTCAATATTTATTTTTTAGGATATTTTTGTTTAACAACCCTAATTATAGACAGATAAGTGTAGGTGAACATTTAGATGTATGTGGACAAAAATCTTTTTCTATTTTCCTCTTTTATAAGATGTTTCCTGATTGTGATATAGAAAGAAAAAACAAAGAAAAGTACTTCATAGAATCCTTTCATCCATTACTCAATTCCGCTTAACTATCTTATTCTCAACTGAAATGCTAAATGCAGATATGATTATTAAGATGCAGAAAGATTATTAAGATAAGCATGCAAGTGATTGACTAATGACAAAAAAAAATTCAACTGCAACCACTTTCGCTGCAAGCAAGTGATTATGCAGAATTCAGTAAGTTTTGAATGATTCAATTCCATACTGTCTTGTACATAAACTAAGAAGCGTAATACGATAGAACTGATTTGCAAGTTAAGAATACAATGTAGTGCGGCTAGATGTCAAAAATAAGATTGAACATAGTTTATTGGAGCAGTTCTTGAGTTAAGATAACACGTTAGTTTAATTGTTTGCAAACTTGAGACAGATTATGTTGATTTATTCGGCAGTGCGCGGACACTCTGAAATCTGTAAATAGATTTTGGAAGACATTCATGCAGCGCTAATAAATGAAGTGTTGCACATTTATTTTATCGACGCCTGGTGCTCAACTAATTTAGTCAAAACGCAATTTGGAACCCTGCTTGACATTGAATAGACACCGCTATCATTTTTCATTGTCTTTGCTTGTGTGTTTCTCATGTTTGTTTGGTTGAATTTATTGGCGCCAAAATAATTGACGAGTGATGGACAAAACTGAATCAAACCAATTCAAATTTGATTTTCATGCTTTCCATTTCCTAAAATAGATTACTTAGAAAATAAATGAAGTGAGCAATTGATGCTGATCAATCAGATTCTAAAAATATTTTGAGAACTTCTGCTGGTACAATGGTAAGGACGACAGCACGAGTTTCTGAAAGGAACGAGACCAAAAATGAGACTCACATAATGATGCACACCCAATTTCTATGAATCTGCGCATTTGCCGGGGACTACCAGGTTCCTCTTGATCACAAAAACACAATGTCATCAGTTTTGTCTCGAGACTTAGTACTTCTCACTTAATGGGAGAATTAACAGGGAAAAATGTCATATCTGCAGAAACCTTTAGTCTATTTTTAGTCATTTTCCTTTAAAAAAGAAAAAATGGATGGCCTCCAAACATCGACCGATGAAGGCGCTGGACGCCGAAGGCCTGTCTTCGATACTTTTAACTTTAACTTGATTATATTGGCCTAAACTGAAAAGGGGAGTTTTAATTATTTTCTATAACTTTCTATACATTCAAAGTTGACATTCAAAGTTCTACATTCTATGTAGCCTATAATAAACGTGCTTGCCAAAATATGCCGTGGAGACACATTTTTATTTCACGGAAATTATGTAATAAAGATGTTAGACTGCTCTCATCATTGTAATGAAGAAGTAATTTCAAAGATACCACTATAAAAAATGTATTGAAATAAAATCACATCATGTTTTTTTTGTCAATAATGTTTTTTTATTTCCAACATTTTTAATCGTTCCTATTCAATTGAACAATCTAAGTGTGTCGGCAACCTCAAAAACCGCTTTGATGTGTGAAGAAGCACCTGCAATGTCGATAATGCATACTTGTATCATGCTACATTTGCTGACAGAGACATTTCTTTATGAGTATTCTAATGCTTCGCGTTCGTATCTCTATCAAGTCATGGATAGACAGCAAGATTCCGGGTTCATTTGTCTTAATCTACTCTCGCTGTAAATAAAACATCACGGCGCTTATCAACGAGTCTATATCATGCTCATCAATTACTCGGTCCTCAAATTATGGTCAAAAACATAACGTATTCAAGAGCATTTGAAGCTGGGACATTCCCATAACGACGTCTACATGTTTCATAATTTTAATAAACTTATAGTTAATAAGACTTAACCCACCGGCAGACATTAAACGTTCAAGGCGCGTCAAACTTTTGACTATCCTAGGACTACATTTTAGAGCCAAACTTGACGAGATCGGTGTGGAGGACCTTCCCACTAGTCCATTTTTCACTCAGCGCTTCTAAAGCGGGGCTGGACCTTACCCCTAATGGTCCTCTGACTTGTGATCCTCGACAAATGCATGAATGCATGAAGGTCTTTAAGCACAAAGACTTGACGGATCTGATTGCGTGCTGGGCGGACCTACCCGGGGGTCCATAACATAGCGCTATACGGGCTGGACTTCACCCTTAAGTGTACGAGATCGTACAAGGCCGCTTAACAAGTGATCTCCTTGGTCAAAGTTTCAGGCTCGATTGATTAGGAACTTATATATAAATAGACACTTAGTAATCACCATGTCAACCCCATGGAGACCAGTAACCGACACAGTCCATTCATCACACTAGGGTAGTTAGCGATAAAAAAAAACGTTAAAACAAATAAAAAAATAGCCAGTCGTCAGCAGGTACCCGCCTGGTTGCGTTTCGAAATGTTTGAAATCACACTTGAAAATACTGCTATAAAAATGTGCTTAAAAACAAGGTTTTAAAGAATATTTGAAACCACACTAGCTTTCAGTGTAGCAACACGATTACAACATGGCAATTACAGACACGTAAAACACAAGACATAGTATTTAAAGCCATGCAACCAACTTAATGTAAAATTCATTTAAAAAGCTTGGTTTTAAAACCATTTTTGAAAAGCATTGTTTTGAAATAATCTACGTACAAAATGAGCTCAAAGTCTGTTTAAAAAGCAGTTTCGAAATGTTCAGTATTTTGCTAAAATTGTTGTTTTTGTCCCTTTTTGCGATGCGGTTACTTAATTCATATTAGAGACCTGGCTTCATTTCGCAAAATACTACCTGTGATAATCGCGCCTTACGCTTATATGTGCGTATTTACATGAAGTACTCAGCACTATTACAGAAATGTCAAATTAGTGATTATCTAATCCTTCTAAACACCAAAATAATACTTATAAAAGCTGGGAATATTTTATGAACACCATTATTTGTTAGTTTGCTTCAATAAATCTTATATCGAATGTCATTATTTGTGAATTTCTAAATAAATAAAATAATGTATATTGTTGCTTAACCCGTTATTTAGAGCAAGTCGTGATATTCATAAAATGTTAATTATGTGCTCGACAGTGCCTTACGTGAGGATATCCCACACTCTTGCGTAGATTTTTAAAGAGTTCTCGTGACATCTGTGAATAATCTTCTGATAATTTCCCTGCAATCTGGCTGCAGAATTTAGAGACTTTCCTTAAGAAAAGCGGTGAATTAAAAATAATTGCCTCAATTAATAATCCAGATATAATTTCTATCACGCAGACATGGCTAAATTCATTTCTAATTGTCTCACTGATATTGATAATTTCATTAAGTTTCGGAATGATTTTTTTCGTTGTATGATTTTCGATGAAGTTGTATGATGTAGAAATAGCTTTTGAAATGATTTGAAGACTTCAGTTTCCAAATACATAATTAATAAATAAATTCAATGCCCTGCCCATAGGCACTGACTTGCTTGATCGATGTCCGAGGTCGCCTAGAAGCGACTGTTATTGTTACATCATTAATGAACAGTTTAGGATTGCTTCTCTTAATCAAATGTCTTTTCTCTTTTGTGATCATGATTGATGACCACTAAATCAAATATTTCTGCTGAATTTCACGTCATCATTAGCCCAATTGTCCTGAATGGCCTCATCATTGATAGCTCAATTGTCCTGTCTACGAATTCTGCTTTCAAAATGTCTCATTTAGGCGACAGTTCATACTTTAAAGTACATCTACCTCTAGCATGATAAAGATATGCCCAGAAACCACTTTTATGGTAATTGAGTAGTCCTACAACACCACGTGCATTTTATTTCGGTTGTGCCTTTCATCATTGGCCAAATGGGTTGAAGGTTTCGGGTTAATGAACACCTGTCTATTAGAGCCAAAATAATGGGATGGGGAAATAGAAGCTCAAAATAGACTAAGCGCTTTCCATTTACATGCTCGTCTCTACCATCCATCCGAGAGAACCGTTCATCCAAATATATACTGTTCATTCACAAAATTCTTCTTGAATTTTCGATTGGTGATGCACGTATGCTTCGAATACGCACTGCAAATTTCATAAGTCGAAGTTTCCAGCGGAAGCACATGATGTGCTGATGTCTTTGCTTTAAGACGGAACTTCAAGTTGCGATGAAATTGTCGTAAACGTGAGTAAACTGGCCGAAGCTTTCCTGAAGCAAATAACTTTTGTTTCAGATTTGAAATCAGAGCATTGTGAATCTCATGACTTGAGTACTTACTGTTTGCAGAATGGAATAAGTCAATCCTTCTTATATCCTCATTTAGAGAATAGTTTTTCCAAAACTTCCTGGCAAAGAAAAGTAATAGAAATTCAGTTGATATTCAATAGTATTGATTAATTTTCCTTTGTGACCATCATTTGTTAATCTTTGTACGTATTTGAAAAGTCTGTAAAACAGCATTTCGTCAAATTGGGGAATCTAACTCTGCTGACTAATAATGCTTTTGTGAACTTTTCAACTTTTTACATTGTAAAATATAGCAGGAAAAGGCAATAATTTTTTTGAAGGGATTATTTATTTTACACAGCGTGGCTAATATCGAAGAAATCATAGTTTCAACCTCAATCAAATTGTTTTCAATGTCGATGCATGACAGCTATCACATTCATAACTTCATAGTGATCCTTTAAAGGACATTTTTATCAATTTATATGATATTTGAATAAATTCTTTGTGTACTTTTGGAATATAACAATTTAATTCGTGGTTCTCTCTGTCACCACATCTTTCAGCTCTGTACGAACTTTCTGCCTTGAAGTTCGATCGAGTTTTTTTAAAAATTACATATTATCAACACAAAAACTTTATATCAAGACAAATTTAGAAATTGCTCTTAAATTGCCGTTCTTGAATATATTTTCTTACATTTTTCTAAATCGCAGATTTTTATAGTTCGTAGTTCCTTACTACTATATTTGTGAGTCTATAATCTAGCACAATTCTAAACAGAAAGTGTATGATTAACAAATTATGGTGCAATTGAATAACATCATTAGCTGATGGGCCATACTAACCTACATGGTAAGAGAGATAAAAGCGAATACTCAAAATGCTATATTGAAATATTAAAACAAAACAAAAAACGAATTAATATGTTTACTAATGTGTTCATAGAAATCTCCTCGCCAATGACATTGCGCTGTAATAGGAGAAGTTCAATCACATTGAGACTTTAACAGCATGATTTAATTAACCCATTACATCCGAGCGGGTCTAAAACGACCCAACTCTGTTACAGCGATGTTTCTGAACTGCTAATCAATTAATTCATATGCCTGTTGCCATATACTATATACATGTTATGTCTACTGAGTAATGACACACATTTCAAGATGATCTTATGAAATGTGATCAGAGATATTTGATCTCAAACTGAATCAATTGCTTCTTTTTGTCGATTTTTGAAATCTATAAAAAATGAGGTTTTTTCGCAAATGTCAGAGATATTTTTGCCCGATGTTTCAAAAGTATTCATGGGGATCTTCTATTTCGTTGTCACATTAACTTCACTTAGAAATGCATCTATAATGCATTTCCTAATGAGTTTTTACACTGCTCTATGCAAAACTGATGTTGGGTCGTTTTCGACCCACTCGGAACAAATAACCCTAAAATTCGCATAAGATTCATGAAATCTATGATGAATAAGTAGACAAAATTTTGATAAAATCATGCTATATATAACATTTTTCTTTTACATGTTGTGGTTTTGTTTTGATATTTCAAAATTTTTAATAGTTCTTTTTTTTCAAATGGAGGATTTTGATTATACAACATGGCGACAATGTCAAAGAAAAGGTAAGAATTATCTTAACTCTGTATATCGATAGAGTAAATTTATCATTTGTAATACCATATTTCAATCTGTACTTTTTGATTCATTTGACTGCTATCTATTCAACTATTCAATTTGCCTATTCAATAATGCAAATTATCCAACTACCTTTCCAAAGCTCTACAAATATATGTAGAAACATGCGTATTTTAATAAGAACTATTATAGTTAGTATTTCATGTTTTTTAAATTTACCAGTAACGTATTGCACTTGAAAATAATTCAGCTCACGTAATGACGAAAATAGGAAATGCAAAACAAAAACTGGACCATATCATACATAAAAATTTAACTACTTTCTTTACTCAGAAATATTCAGAAGAATTCACTCTTCCTAACAGTGTGATTCTTGGATTTGCAGACTTTTTGACGGCTGGATCGCAATTATATTTTGATAATTATTTTTCTTCTGTTTCTCTCATGGACGAGGTATCTCACCGAAAAATTCTTTCGACTGGGACTCTTAGAGAGAACATGATCATGAGATGCCCAGTCACTCGCAAAGGTAAGATGAAAAAGCAGCCAAGAGGCAAGTTTGAGGTATTTCATGACCTAAAGGGTGGCTCGAATCTGATCCGATGGTTGGATAATGCTGTCGTCACACAAATATCAAATTTCGACAATGCGGATCCAGTAGGACAAGCTCAACGATGGAGTTCCAATTTGAAGAAAAGCATATCTGTCGATATACCTCATTCCGTTTCGGAATATAACAAGTACATGGTAGGGTCCGATAGGGTGAACCAAAATACCAATAAATACAAGGTCCGTATACGGAGTCGAAAATGGTGGAACCCTGTGTATCGATGGGACATTGAGATCTCGTTGAACAATGCCTGGATTCTATTCAAGGAATCAAAGGTTCAAATATGGATTTCCTGGAGTTCAGGAGACGCGTTGTGCTGGAATATTTACAAAAACATGGCAAGGATCGCAAACCGAAGAGATATCGACCTTCATGCCTGACCGAGAATACAAATCCTCGGTACGATGGCAAAGTACATTTCATTTGCTCCTCATCTCGACTTCGATGTCGAGTATGTGGAAACAAAACGGTGAAATCTTGTTTGAAGTGTAAAGTAAATCTTCACGAGGATTGCTTCGTAAGCTATCATACTTTATAAACCATTTTTCTATATATATGTATGCACTTGTAATTGTTTCATTTATCTGCAGTCAGATAAGTCAAAATTAGTCGAAGTACGCAACTTGCACGTATGTACCGGAACTTTTATAGCAAACTACATTGATAATTGTGTATATTCTTGCCACAGAAACTGCTGTAAATTGTCTATTTTGGTTTGTATATTCTTGATAAACGGTTTTTTTGATTATTTGTTGAATGTTGATAGTAAACATTTTTAGGGTTATTTGTTCCGAGTGGGTCGAAAACGACCCAATCCTAAGAATCGATCTGATTGTTTATCAAAATGTTTCTAAGGGAAATGATAGTTGTTTTTCATGTTGTTGGGGTTAATAATGTTCAAAAATAATTAAATCTACAAAAATTAATTCCGAGGCACTAATGGGTTAATCGCTAAGATGCGATCAAAGTAAGTATGAGTGCGATGAGTATGAGTGCGAGTTTGGATGCGATGCTGGGATGCTAGTCAGCAGCGTCCCAGCCAATGTCACAACGTCACACTTTGACTATCAGTCACCCATCTCCTTTTCCATTGTTGTGACCTACCTAATCAAATTATCAATTAACGCTTTATTAATCACGAATATTGAATGAAAATAATGCGGCACACGCAGTAATTGAAAGTATTCAGGAAAATTTGACTGCAACCCTTTTAATAAATACTAACAAAAGGTTCGGCCAAGTCGGTTCAGTTTGGATATGACGAACTTCTCGTTAGTTACATGCAGGTTCGGCTGTACCTCAAAAATCAAGGTTCGGTGCGCCCTTCTTATAAATACATGTACTTTTTTCTATCTTCATGACAAAGCTGCCTCAAAAAAAATTACTTCACTTTGATTCAATTATTGATGGCTGGTCAATAATGTTCTTCACAGTGCGAAATTAACTTAAATTATTTACTCTAGCATTTGTAAAATATGGTCAATGGAAATTCAAAAGCAATGGAATGTACTCGAAAGCCAAATCTTCCGTCACACATACTGACTGACAAACATGCATGCCTATATGTATACTATGGGCTTTATAATTTACCATGACGGTTATAGGCTCAACAGCTTTTTGATTTCATTTGTAAAAGAAAGTTGCAAAGGCAGCAAGATTGATTCTCTATCAAAACATAACTCCGGATGTAAACATGGACAATATTAAGTTGCAATATTAATACACTTAACAATAGCACAAACATTGTCTTATGAGGATTAGGGACAGATGCAAATGTATAGCATTTGCTATGTGATGTCGATTGCAACTTAACTTATTATTCACATGATGAATAAAGAACGTAAATAATGCTATCTTTATAAGCAATGTCACATGAAAATCGTACAACATTAATGCTTCGAATAAAATTTCCAAGATATAGGAAAATATATTTACGAAATATCAGCTTTCATCATTATTTTGTACAAAATTCTTGCTATTATTTTATATATAGAGGCAAGAACTCCATTCACTATATGAAATATCTAATGACTGTCGGTCATTGAACATGAAGAGACGTCCCCTCACAGACCGTGTCATGTTTACATTTTCTTTCGACCTAAGAGAAGGGGCGAAGAACACGGGTTGACAGATATGCGACTGCTATGTGCGGGTTGACAGAGTGAATGAAGCAATCAGTTGTAAATGTAAAATGTGAAAATTAGAAAGTATGAAGTATGTGAAAATGATGAAATAATATTGTGTTTTAAGATACATAAAAGGCCAATTAGCTTTTTGATTTTATGTAAAAATGGCGATTCTTTCATAATGATTATGCTTCATTTCTAGGAAGGAGATAGCTTCACTAGTAATAACAGTGTTAGTGGAGACCTCATATTAAGGTGGGCAATATGGCCTAGGCCGCAAGATAAACTCGCGTGACCCGTTGAAGCAGTGACGTCTGACGCAAAATCGTAATCTATTGCGCTTGTCATCAGTCCTATTAATCCAATTTTGTGTTGCGAACCTAACTGTAGAAGTTGTATTTCTAAATTCGATTCCTAAAACGATTCAAGACTGAAAATTCGAGACATCAAACTCGCAATCACGATCATGCATCAAGCCTTATTAAACATATGTCATAACAATCCTGTGGTTTTAGCACTTGTACCGGCACACTATTTTTCAAAATTGAGTAGTCGGAAACTTTAAATTGCTCACATCATCAAAGACAAACAAATCAATTATATCTGCTTCAATGATATCAATAATGCAATGCAAGATGTGAGATTAGTAAAATAGATTTCATTATAAACCTAATGGACTGTTGATGGTGCGACCCTAAACACTAGTCTCAAGAAACAGGAAAAGACACATTTTTCACACTTCAAACCTGTGCACTTTCAACAAAATTACTTGAAAACTTAGTCTCAGCTATCAATGTTTTTCAATATTTTTCACACCTGATTTTTTTAGCCGAAATAACATTGTATATAAAGAAATAGGCTTGCAATATGATCAAATGCGCACTAGTGGGGGGCAGATAGCTAATTACATGTTGCATGCATGTCTCGATGTTCAGCATGTTTGATTGTTGAGTCTGACTTGGCATTCTTTTTTTGGCATCACTGATGGATGGATTCCTGCTTCTCTGTTGAATGGGGTCATTTTGCTACTTTATGAGTTACTTTCCCAGGGACACTAGTTAGTTACTATAAGAAGTGCTTGTAAACTTTAGCGTACATTTTTTATTTGCTTCGGTAACAGACTGCCGCATTTATTCTACAGATATTTCATTTTATTATCCATATTGCCTCTGACAATCGACCATTTTCTAACACTGTTAGCACAGCAGACATGATGAGCAGAACTTTCTATCTTCTGCATTTAAATGTAAACTGAATATGTATATAATATGCTCACTATACGTTTTCTATGCATTGTTAAGCAGTTTTCTCAATTTAATAGAAAATTTGCTTTGCTGTGAATCTCACACAGCATTCAATACGGATGATATCAAAAGAGTCTCTTTTATTGACGCTTCTACCTACGTGTGACAAAATGTAGAATGTGTTTTCCTTCTTGAATAGGTTTATTCAAACATCTGGGAATAATGTAGGTGACGGAAGTGTTCGCTGAAAACGATTGTCATTTACTTCAGTAATCGAATAATGAGAACATCGTGGCTTCATCTGCAGGTTAAAGTACAAACTGATGCGTACTGTAATGAAGAGCATTGTCTTTGCGATTGCCCTCATTGATAAGACTATGTACTTGCTTACGTCACAATAATTAAAAGATGTTGAACGCAAAAAATATTTCTGCTTCTAAAAGCTCAATATTCAAATATCAAGTTGCACTTTGTAGCATGCACATTATAATCAAAATGGAATAATATCACAAATGTGATAGTTGAAAGAATGATACCAACCAACGCAACACCTGTTGAATAAAGCAATAATCATGCCTCGAAACTTTGCTACATGATCTTAAAATCATCGCTTAAAGAAGAAAAAATTAGTCATTCATTTCGAAAGCTGAATTTCCATAGAGTTTGATTCTTAGGAAATCATGTGTTTCTACAACTGTGAGTTGATGATAAACATGAAAAACATTTATGATGAAAAGCATTTATGATCTCGAGCCCAATTAACAAGATTAACTTGGATTATAGACTCTAAAATTAAGCTAGTTTGTTCACTAACTTATAAATTTCAAATGTAATCACAAGCTAGAAATCGTGGGGCAACTGAGACATTTTAAACATATCCAATTTCACAGGCTCTCGAGATTTTTGCAATCTGTGCCTGTTTTCTACACCAGCAGGAATAAGAAGTTGCAATTTGAAATATTTCCTTAAAATGCCTTATTTATGTTCTCAACGATTAATTTTGTTTTTAATCAACAAACAAGATTATATATAAAAAACTAGAAATAAATATAAATATATAATTACTAAATATTCATGTTGAATATCTTGTGGCATATTCAGTATGATAATTTTTACCTGCATCAGTCCTCTTCAGGAATAATCTCTTTTCTACTTCATCTATTGATGAGCTGATGTTCTCTGTTCTTTTTTCGTTGAATAATTCGACACTTACTCCCGAATTATTACAGGGACATTCTAATTTCTAGAATATTTTAATTTTCTTGATTCTGGAGCTTGACCATTTCAACATTCTCGCACAACTTTCTAGCAATTCAATTTTCAGACGAAATTGCTGTGACTAATATGAATGTACCTTGTGATGTTACAAGAAAACCAATGTTATGCATGTTTATTCGAGCATTACTACTGATTATGCTGATTACCCATATGGCCTTCAAAAGCAAACAAAGTTATACTATTAATCAAAAAAGAGGATCAGAAACCTTTGGATCCTTGCATCAACTGTATCAGCTACTATCTTCTCCTGCAAAATTTTAGAAAATACGCAGATCAGCTAGGTATACATGTATACCTGACATACACTTAACATTTACTTTTTCTTTGAAGTAGTTTCTCTATTTTACTTATCACTTTTATTGAACATAAAAGTAGCAACCTTGACTTGCTTTAGAACATCGTGGACATCGCCAGCAGGATCATAGAAGCTGCAAGTGACAGTGAGTTGATATCTTTTGCGTCAATGTGAGATGCGCCAGTCTGCTTGCATCACTCCCTGTTTTACATGCTTGAAAACGGGTGAATTTCCCGAAAGCTCGTGGAATATATTAAGAAGTCAAACCAGAACAAACTTTTTAAAGTTCTAAAGTCAACGAAATGTCAAGTATAAATAACGTGTTGCAAAATTCACATGTCAGGTGCTACTTCGACCTCGACGATATGAAAGTTCTTAAGATTCCTAATGCTTCTTCTCATTAATCCGATCATTGTAAGCTTCGTTGCCACTTTAAACTGCATTATCGCCGACTCCTAACTTTTAATAAATGATGGCAATTGATATCAGGCCCCATTCTGCTCATTTCATTTCAATATCCCAAATATTTATAAACCGTTGTTATAAATATAAAGTACCCTACCATGTAAATTAAAATTTGCTGCTTATTTGACTGACATAATACCAAGCATGCAACAAAAATTATTTTACTCACCAAAATCGTTCATATTTTCAAAGGACATACTTTTTTCATGCATGTTTTCATTCTTTTTGATAGCTGATGCGTATGTCATGCTACTTACACAGAGGTACCAAATCGCTAGTAGTCTATATAAACACGGGAATAATATGCAAAGAATAGCTTCTTAAAAATTAATTAAATATCCTTTAGGCAGCAGGAATGTTATCTCTGCAAAAAGCTGAATCTTTTGGTAAAAAAATTTTCACTGTATGCAGACATTTGTTTTGAGTCGATACCAACTATAGTCTACCAACTATGTACTTGCTCCATGGGACTTACAGTTTATATGATGCAAACCTATAGCAGTGTCTACCAAAGACCCATTTAAATTTGGCAGAACCACATTTCCCATTTAGTGGACACAGAATGCAGTCCTAATTCGATATCATAGAAACAAATAAGAATCTAATTTAGTAGTTGAAACAATAGACTAATCTGCCGAAGCATCGAGCCTTTGACGCTGTGGCATTTTGGGAAATGATCACTCTCCATCCGGGAAGCCTGCGTTCAAGCCTTAGTGGAGTCAAACAAAAGAATCAGAGTAGGGCAAGTAGAAGCTGGTCACATGGGATAAAAGCCCCGCGATTGTGCTTCCTAGAAAAAAGAAGTTTTATTTATTTCCATTTTAACATAACTTATCGCTTACAGATGAAGCAGCTTCTCACATTATCAACAAAAGTTCCTTTATTAATGTTTTAAAAAATCGATTCCTTCTCATTCATAAAAGTAAAACTCTTCAACTCCATGCAGCACCTAACACCGTCTACAATGCAAAGGTGCTACTCGTATTATTTGTAACACCGTCTAGCGAATTCTACGCAAATACTTGAAAAACTTCGTAGAAGTCGGCCAATCTTTGAAGTGAACATTGAAAAGGCTATGATATTTCTCAACACAAATTAACAAGATGAGATAGAATTTGTAAGAGCTACTTTCAAGTCAGAACCCTTTCAAATATTTTCATGGTGACTCAACTTCTCTAAAGAGTGAATTAGTTAGCACTGAATACTCAATAATGCAAGCGCTCTGATGATGAAAAAATTGAGTGGTAAGCGACAGTTTAATATACATGCATGTTTGAGAAGAAGTTGGACATTGGGGGTGACATTGGGTGTCGTACCCATGACTTTGAGGTGCGAAAATAATCTTGTCCCAAGCTTGAAATATGGTTTAGGCTAATTATTTACAAATTATAATCTTTCCGATCAGTGACACCATCAAACAAATTCCCCATTTTCATAACTGTGAAATATGCAGATTGTGCAAGCAATCCCCGAGATTCGTCACTCATAACAACAGACCAACAATCAAAGGCATCACCAAATGCGAAGAATCTAGATGTGGATGCTTTGATGTATTAATAACGGGTGATCAGATAAGTTTGAAAAGTAATGAACCCTTCAAGATCATGACTAATATGAGTTACCTATCAAAAAAAGTGATCTACGTTCTTCGGTGTAAGTCTTGTGGCGACTTCTACATTGGCCAAACCGGCGATATTTTTCGACCTGGGCAGCAAATCGAAAATGCCGTTTATGGGGTTCTGACTGTCAGCAAGCATGTAGCCCAGTGTGCTCGTGGTCCACATAACATCAGTGTTGATGTGGCACCAATTTTTCAAATGAATCCCAGCGCCAGCATGGACAAAGAGATTAAAGAAATACTTCATCTTTATGCTCCGTTCATCTTTCAATGCGTAGCTCATCTCTATTCATCATTTACCTTGTTGATTTTGATGTCAACATTATGAATGTAAACTAATGTTGATTTTAATATAGCCATTTCAGTTCCAATAAGTAGCCTCCCGAGAAGAGGCGAGACCGGAGACTCATAACTTTTTCTGAGATAAATGAATTATTATTATTATTTAAATGATAAAGCTCAAATGGAAAATGATAATACGAAATTATATCCCACAAGAAAATCAAAAGCAAAATTTTGCTATTGTCGATCGATTTCGGCCGCTGCGGCGGATTTGGATATTGAACAAAATTTACATAAAAATGTAGATATCAAAATAATTTGAATAAAAGACATTAAGAAGCATTTATTGAGGGATGGAAAGCACGGATAGCTTCTTTAGATTCTCTGTCTAAGCTATTTGAATTTGGAGGCACCTGATAAAATGGCATGGCTTTAAAGCTGCCCCTACATATATAGCAGTGAGAGAAGTGTATATCACATTATTGATTTGCTGTCTGTGAGCTGTCATTCGATGTCTGGTTGTATCCCCAGATTGTCCAATATATACTGCCTGACATAAAAAATGCTCCACTCAAATATATGAACTTTATTTCACTTGCACTCATGAATTATAAGATAGCATTTTATATAAAACACTATATTTGAATAAATGGGAGACATTAGTAACGAGTATGTCCTCCCCGCACTGAAATGCAGCTTTGAAGTCTCATCGGCATCGAGTCGTAAAGATGATCAAGCCGTTCCTGATCCAGCAATGACCATTGATCGATGAGTCTCTCTGAAAGAGCTGTCAGTGTTGATGGCGGATGATCATATGCATCTCTCACTTTCCGACCAAGTTCATCCCAAGCATGTTCGATCGGAGACAGGTCGGGGGATCTCACTATCGCTGTTGTTACACAATGAGCTCTGTGTGGTCGAGCGTTGTCATCCTGGAATATGAGGTTGAGTTCCTTTACCTTTGGGATGACGATTGGAGATATGATATTCGATAAATATCGCTCTCCGTTCAAGTTCCCATTCACAATGACTGCGACAGTTCGACCTCCGTACCAGATACCGGCCCAGATCATCACGCTACCACCACCATAGCGGTCATGCTCAGATATGCAGCAGGGTGAATACCTCTCACCAACCATTCGATGCACTCTAATGCGACCATCGTGAAAATCCAAAGTGAAACGGGATTCATCCGTCCACATCACTTGACGCCATTCCTCTGTGCTCCACGACAGATGCTGCTCACACCATTCCACACGCTTTCGCTTGTGTTCGAGACCTGCGGAGAAAAAAATTGGCAGTGAAACAATGTCATTCATTGTGTGAAATTCTCGCATTGCTTACTTAGATGAATTCTTACAGCAGGTCGGTATGACCTCAGGCCCGCTTCTGCTAGACGGCGATATGCTGTTCGTATACTGCATGCAATTCCTGCTGCAGCTTTCCAGCTGATGGCCAGTCGAGGAACACTCTTAAAGCGATTGCGCTTTGCTGAGATAACCAACTTCCTGTCGGTAGCATTGTTTGTCAATCTCGGTCTCCCTGATCCTTTCCTTCTTTTAACATTTCCATCATTGTTCCATCGACTCCACTCCCTGCTCACAGTGGAGTGTGACACACCCAACTTCCGTCCAACAAACCTACAACTCTTTCCACATCGTAGCATTCCAACAGCCATTCCTTTTACAAACTCTGATTGCGACACTTTTGCTTCAAAATTTAGTCAGAAAGAATTGCTTGATGGTGATAAAAGGTCGAATTTGAAATGCATCAACTATGCCAAAGATATCGACAATGGACAGCTGCTTTATATTAGCATGACAAATTTGATGCATAGACATCCTGGTCAGTGCAGTATGAAATAAAAGTCGTCTACTTCCATTGAGATTTTCTATATCAAGTGGATCGTTTTTAATGTCATAGAGTATAGAACTGCTTACAATTATCGCAAATTAACTTATAGATGATATTAGACGAGTAACAGTTCAAATTGCATCGCAAATGAAAGATCTTAATACCATCGTTTGTTTGGAACTCAACCTGACTGCCCTCCACGATCACTTCGCAGCCCTTACATCGAGGTTGTCCACAACGAGTTACTCCGTGAATTGTTCTCTGGTTATTATTTGAGAGAGAAACTGCAATGAAGAAATAACGCCATCATTTTCTTATGTTGTTTGATTTCCTGATAATGCTTTTCACTCGTCTATGTCGTGGGTGAGCGGATTCAAAAGACAGGCAGCACATTATATCTGTCACTTTTCTGAAAATATCAGTGCTTATTCGTGGCGAAACAGGTTTCATGGTTACTGCGACATCTAGGAAGTTCTTTTCATGGATATTCATATTTATTTTAAATGTGATAGCTGGATCTAAATTATTCAGTAATTCGAAGAATTCCATATAATTTCCATAGTCAGTATTCCATATTAACCAACAATTATCGAGGTCTCTGGTCCAAGAATCAATTATATTGACCGCATTATTGGTGAACACTTCCATGACATTCTCAGACAATGCTTCTTCTATGAATGCCATTACCAAAGTTGTTGCCACTTTGGTGTCCATTGCTGTGTCGAATAATTGCAGATACACTTCGTATTTGAAAGAGAAGTAATTATTTTTCAATCGGAAATGCATCGCCCCTATGATGAAAGAGTCATTTATCCGATTGGGCAAGGAATCTGCACATTTATGAAGCCAGAACCGTAGACCGAACTCGTGGGGAATATATACATACAGAGAAATCCTTCAGAACTCCTGCAGAGAGGGAATAAAAATTCACCCCAACTCCGAGACGCAATGTAGAAAAGCTGCAAGTGAATTTTAAGAAATTCACACGTAAACTCAGATTACAGGATTATTTTAAAGACACTGAAGAGATATTTGATGAATTTAAGTTAAGTTATCAGCAATCAGACTTTCTGCCCAATGAAGGTAGCAACCCTCAATTAGATAATCTTATTGAGATAAGGGAAGTAACATTGAATAATTACTCCACGAATCTAGTAGTGGTAAACCAAAAGCTAATTTATCTCGTGAGGAAAACAAAGCGGATCTAATCTTTGCTTTACCTCGGAGGATAAAGGTAGTGCTGTGGTGATAGTGGACCATTCCTTCTACAAATCAAGAATTCTGAATGAGCATCTGTAGGATCCGAATACATGTACTTATCTAAAGGTCGAAAATCATGGTGTCTACAAAACAAAGAAATTACTTTTAAAATTATGTGTAAAGCATCGTGGTTCCCGTACGACAAAAGGGCATGATTTTTTTATTAAATTCCATCCTAAATTACCGTTCATTTGTGGATTACCCAAGCTCTATAAGCACAGTAATCCAAATTTGAACTTGATAGCTTTGGCTGCATATAATGCGATGCAACATCACATCTGAAATTCAAACCTATTGTGTCGAGCCAAATTTGAACCAACCAGTCGCTTGAGTGATTTCTTAGATGAAATTCTGAAGTTGATTATACCTTCAACATTCTGACCAGTAATGGAGGTTGACGATATGATCTTAAGAATTTGCATTCTGGAAAGGAGATATATGCTTTAGGATGTTGGAAGCTGGTCTTATCACCGTACCATGTATAGTAGGATAAACATTATTATTATTGTAGGTACAAATGTGAGTTATAGCTTTATCATTAAATCGTTCACTAGTTCAGTTATCACCACGAGAAGTACGAGGAAATGCACATTCAATATGGCCCGAAAGATATTTCAATTTTAGCAGTTTCTCTTTTAGAACTGATAATTGTGAAACATTCATTTGTTTATTAGAAACAATCAGATATATACGCTGTTTAATGGAGTCTTTTAATTATGACTTTAAATAATTTAGTCGGAATAGTTATAGCCTTCATATTTATGTGATAGAATATAACACACCAACAGTGGTAATTGAACATAAGAATATCAAGGATCAGATAATTCTATTACTTGAATGATTTTACTTAGTTTACAGCGTTTTTGCGTCGCTCACAACTGCTCAACAGTGATTGAATCATGTTACTCAGTAAAAAACGAAGAGCGAGCTCCTGATTGATTAAAAATGACATGATGCCAAATTCGCTCATTTTTCACAAGAAAGCAACAATAACTGACGCAAACATTCAGTTTTGCGGGCACATTGAGCACAACTGACACATTGAAAACAGTCACATCTGCTCATCGAATCATTCGACGAGCCGACCAAATGAGTGCTGTCATTTTGAGAGTGTGCATGAGGAGTGGCACATTTACAGAGCACTGATGCTGAAACATCAGTGCTATTTATCAATTACTGCAATTTATTCCAGTATGAAGGTAAAGTAGTAAAAAGCTGTCCCTTCTTAACTTATTACATATAGTCCTTTTTTAGATATTTAAAATTGAAATGGAATTGTACATCATAATAAAGTGCAATATAATTGTGCATGCATCTAAAATAAATATCTGATGCCATTATTCCATATCTGTTGCGAGCATAGTATATGTAAGCTCTTTTTCTTCATTATACTGTATATAATCTGTATGATGATTTTAGAGACCCTATGTAAATATTGCTGTATTAAAATTGTAAGAAGTAACAGTGTTCCAGATATACCTGTTCGATTGGGTAATCAAATGACTTGCAACTACCCGAAGAGAAAGAAAACTTCCTGAACTGAAGTTTCAGTTGATGTCTACTCGAACACCAGCTGGAATGTGCTGATTTAAATACATTGTATTTGCACCATTTATAGCACAAATTTTAAAAAAACATGTGCATGTATTTCCCAACTCCACTCAACCGACTTTGTCATGTAAAAGGATAACACTTTGGTAGTACATGCTGCTGAAACCGGTTGAATGCCTTTTCTTATAATCATTCTTTTTTTTATACACTTCACAACTTGGTAAATGCTTGATATAATCATCTAGGGGCACCATCTAAGTGATAACAGTCATATCAGATATGCATTGCAGAGCTTCCTGTCGCTTAAAATCTTGATTGCGCTATGGACAGAAATTCAGCTCTCCCATGGAGAAATGACTTCAAATTTTCGCAAAAAGATACAAATAAAGCTCTGTGCTTTGAGTTACTGGCATGCAAAATAGTCGATAGAACATACATGTATGTCCTTCACAGCCGGGCGCTATAATCGTCAACATTTTAGACCAGTTGTTATTCTTTTGGATGGAGTATCCGCTGTTTTCTAACATAAATTGGTTCGGTAAATCACACTTAAAGGAACTGCAACCCACAGATTTTCTCAAAAATTAGGCCCAAATAGAACGTGATAAAATGCTACTAGGAAACTAAAGCAGACAATGAGAATTCGGAAAATGTGAAACTTTGAGTGAAAACTTTGATTAAAAAATGAACCGGAGGATTTACTTAGCTATTTCTTTGTTAGATGACGTGTGAATTCTAATTTCAGTGGGTGAGTAGGTTATCAATAATACTTATTTGTCTTTATTGAAGTGATGATGCTAATGTGACGCAATTCAGCATCATCAATCATGGAGCAATCATTGAATGCGGAATATATGATCAGTTTGCTTTCAGAATTCTTAACACGAGGCCTTGAGGTAAATTTCTATCAATTAAGGAAAGTTGTCATTTGGAATCATTTGAAATGTAAATTTGCTAGACTTTAATATTGATGTCATAGTACTGGCGCTCTACGAAGGAAGGAAAATTTGAGGGTTTCTATAACATTGATGCGAAAACATTATATTAAAAGACTCATACCTGCCAGGATGGCTTATGTCCCAAATCGGTTTCCTTATGTAATCGCAGCTTATGTGCTTTGGATTGCGTGGCAGAATCAAGAAGCATAACTAATAGCTGCAACATGATTGCAACTATGTGTTATACTGCAAATAGCAGATTCAGCTGCAGCATTACTACATCAAAAGTAAACTTTCTTCCGATGTCTATTTTGAACTTAATTGCATTGTTGACAAAGTAATTATGTTGTGATTGCGTAAAGTTGTAAAATCAATGTCATCGCTTTGAAACAGTTTTGCAGTCAATTGTTTACGAATAATAAAGGAAATAACCTGACCTGTTTTATCTCAGTTGATGCGCTAATGTGTGAGACACGTCGACCGTTGAACTTCTTAAGCTGTAAACTGTTTTGGCAAGTGACAGCACAGATACTTGCAAAAAACCCTTGTAATTCAGGCTATACTTTCTTTGCTTCTTTCGCACCAAAATGCTTTCCTCTATCAGTCCATGTGGTTCAAAATGCATTTGAAAATTTGGATTCTAAACTTTTACGATTCCATGCATCTCATTAGATATATGATAACCATCAGAATTGGGAGCGGTCCACACTTCCCTATCCATGCTGGTGGGAGCAGCGGTGGGGTTCTTCGCCTGTACAAAGCCTATGTTCGTCTCCATCTGGAGTGCGAAACGTGTGTGTTGAGTCCCCTTGCTGCACAGGACATTACCTTAGTCGAAAGGGTCCATCCAGCGTTTTACTCTATGTGTGGTGCACTTATCATCGGGGCTACCCTACGATGACCGCCTTCATATCCTTAGTTCTCTAACGCTTCATCTTCGCCGCCGTGCTTTCGACTTAATAGCCGTGTTCAGAATTTTTCATTCCTTGCCCCTGTGTCGTGGCCATGACTTAAAAATCCTCAAAAAACCTTTCTGGGTTCAATTCAAGCCTGTGAATATTTTTTCTTAGCGTGTCATTGACGACTGAAATTCACAAGCTGCGAATGTCTCATCGGTGCGGGTCACGACACACAGATGATAATATGAGAGTTGATCGCCGTCAAGAACAAGGAAGTCGCTCAATTGAAATGCCTATCACATACCGATATTCTGTTAATTTTGGACGTGAATTTTGACACTGTGATAATAAAAAATTAAAATTTATGAAATTAAGAAGTCCTTTCTCTCATCAGATTCAAGTCCTTGCTCTCATCAGATTCAGTATATCACCGCGATTTATTTGCAGTGTGAATCGGTTGGGTAGATCGAGAACAATCTGAAATAATGACTTTGGTAATAAGCGTCTGTTAACTGCCGCCCCGCACACTTAAAGCATGAGGTTTGTTATCAAATGATTTCTTTGATCTAGTTTTCTCAATTCTTGACCAAAATTACCGAAATGGACTTCGTTTAGATCGAAATTTTGTGGAGAATGCGATGGCATTATTCATTTTGCAATCAGAAGCAAAAATTTTTCTAAAATGAAAAAACCGCACTTGAAATGGGTTCAGATCCATTTCAACTGCGGCAAACTGTATCGTGCGTGAACACCATCTGCAGTTTTGTGCTGAGTTTAATGATAGAAATCGAGAAGCCATTTAACTCGGCAGATAATAGTCGCAAAACCATGCTCTGTCTGAACGGGCCTTTACGCTGTGAAATCTACATCCCTCTACCGAACTTCAAGAGAAACTTATATAGTTTCCTATACTGAAAAACGAAAGTTGTAACTTTCCCAGTAGGCCTGCCTACCTGTATATATGATCATTAACCAATATGTTGACATTACTTTGTACACATAATTGTTGCAAATTTGCTTTGCCTTGGTGCTTTATGCACTTATGTGTGCAATAAAATAATAATAACATGCAATATGTAGAATCAATTGTCCTATGTATTCTAGAAATAGAATTTCACCTTTCAGTTCTGGTGTTCAATTCCAGGGGATTCATGGCTATAATAAGATTGCGAAAGTCATGGAATTCTATATTCTGGTCTAAAATACTACTGCATATATTTTTTACTGCTACCTCTAAGAAAGCATGTTTTTGAGTGATCGAAATCTGATTTGAGGTATTGCACTCACATCTGTCTCGACTTCTAGCTTTAATGATTAACTTTTGACAGGTGTTATTTAAGCAACTAGCATTTAATTGTCTTGCAATTCTGTTTGTTATGTTAAGAAAATACATTGGCATGCCGACATCGGATTAGAATAAAAATTGCCAATCCGTCATTTTTTTCTGTACCGAATGCTTTCTGATGCCTCGACAAGTGCTTAATTGCTTAATTAGAATCGTTCTCATCCACAATTTACTATTTAAATCATGTGTCATCACCTGTCAAAATTGCCTATCAGAGGACAGGGACCTCAAAGGGCGTATACAGATTCAACTTTCCGAAATTGCGAATGCAGAGATATTTTTATTGAGCTGCGCTCCACGTTCTACATTGTCAATTACGAATATTGCAAGTTTTATAATTCGTTCAAGAAGGCTGAATGTTTATCAGTGAAAGTATCCACAACAAAGATTTGACTCGACTGTTATATTTGAATGATGTATGCACTGAAGCGAAGGTTGGTTTTGGTGCAGTCTTGATCAAGTAAAGTCTTATCAAGAATTATAAAATAAAATGGACTGCAGAATCGTCCCTAATTATCAAATTCGGGTTTCTATATGCCTTCAACCATGTACTTGCTTCAATCATGAAATTCTATGTATTAAACCTTTGGACAGGAACTCTGAGTAGTAAGTAAAACTCCACCACTGGACCGCGCAAGATGGCCGCCGTCGAAAAAAGTCGCTGACGTCCCCCCCCTCGAAAACGACAGAGTGTGAGACTCGGGTGAGTTGGCCTCGTGTGGGTTGACGTGGGCGACCGCCTAGGTTGACGTGGGCGACCGTCTAGGTTGTCGTGGTGGAATGGTAAAACGGACTTTAGATTCGTGATCAGCGTAAAATTCTGCATCGGTATGGTGAATTTGAAAGCAATCGGCGAGAAAAATGTTTCTTCAAAATTTTGACAGAGTTAAAATTTTGGACGTTTTGGGTTGTAGCGCCAAAACGAAGCATCGGATGGGAAAACGGAGGCCAGATTCGGATTCAGCGTGAAATTCTGCATCGGTATGGTGAATTTGAACGCAATCGGAGAGAAAAAGTTTCGCTGACGTCCCCCCATCTCGGGAGAGCTAGCTTCGATCTTGGCTTCCAGTAGACGGATTTTGTCGTGCAATGGCTCGTTTGACAGCTAAGAGTGAGACAAATTCACTGAAAGAAACGGCTTGTTCATATCTGTCTTCGTTTAGATGTAAGACGCCATTTAAGATTTCGGTAGATTGTCAAAAAATGACAGAGTTAAAATTTTGGACGTTTTGGGCTGTAGCTTCAAAACGAAGCATCGGATTGGAAAACGGATTTCAGATTTGGAATCAGCGTGAAATTCTCTATCTGTATGGTGAGTTTCAAGTCAATCGGCGAGAAAAAATTTTCAACATTTTTCGGAAAAACGACAGAGTTAGAATGTTGGACGTTTTGGGCTGTAGCTTCAAAACGAAGCATCGGATGGGAAAACGGATTTCAGATTTGGAATCAGCGTCAAATTCTCTATCAACATGGTGAGTTTCAAGTCAATCGGAGAGAATTTCTGCGATAGCTGTGGGCTGTAGAGCCAAAACGAAGCATCGGATGGGAAAACGGAGGCCAGATTCGGATTCAGCGTCCAATTCTACATGGAAATGGTGTATTTCCAGCTCAATCGGACCTCTAGAATCGGCGATAGAAGCGTTTTAAGTTTTTGGATGATGGATATTACGTCATCAGCTGATCGCCACACACTATATAAGCGGAAACCGACAGAGACTTTTCATTTAGAGGAGAGCGATTGTCAAAGGTAGGTCGTCTCTCTGAGCTCCGATGATAGCTTCGGACATTCCAAATTCCAAGTTTCTGTAAGAAACCGACTTAGAAAATTTCATTGCTGAAGTCAGCTAAGGCGTCAGACTTAGAGGTTCGTCAGGAGATGGCCTTCGTCTCCAGGCCATAAAAGACTCCAAAACTTTAATGGCTTGTAACTTTGCTTCTACAAGTCCGTTTGACTTGATTCAAAAAAGGTTCGGTCGCTATTGACCTGCCCTAAGTGATAGACTACTTATAAAATTTCATAAGTAGTGCTAAAAAGTTGAAAAATTGAAATTCACTAGTTTTGGAGGTTTTCTGGGGTTTTCGACCCTGCTGAAGTCAATGAAAGCATTTTTAATGATGTCTGAGCCAGTCTTCTCATGGTATAAGCGGCTTTTCACTGAAAGCGAGCAAGACACGGAGAGTTTTGCTGTAATATTCCACTGACAGGGTGTTCCTTCGGGACGGCGGACGATGCCGTAGTGATAAGTGTGGCAAGGGAGTGTGTCATAGTTTAGACCGAAACCGCTGGGGCAACTCATGTCTCATGTTGGGCATTTGACACAGTTCTCAACGTAGCACTTTGAACGCCAATCGGTTGAGTCTTAGCTATCTTGTCATGGGTGGCCTCTAAACATCTCCATTGCAAAACGCTGGTGAATCAAGCTCTCTACGGCTTGCTATCAACCTGCTCAAAGTCTGTCAACCTCTTACCAACTCTACAGGTTTTCATGTCTGGCAATCAAGTCATGGACGGTGCAGGTCACGGAGATTTTCGGTGTGATACTTCCTTTCGACGAGCGTTCCTGTAAAGGGCGGCGGTGAAACCCGTAGCTATGTATACCGCAAGGGACATTCGGCAATGGTCAATCTTGTTAAACCTCTCTGCGTCATGTTTGCAAGTGATTGCTTCTGTCTCAACGTAATATGCATTCGCGCCAGGGCGACATTTAGCCAACTGTCGAAGGTTGCCTTATAAACTTTCCATTGCATACGTTATGAGAACCATGAGTTCTACCTGTCTCTATCAATGAGACGAATTGATGAATGGAATGAAATGGGAGGACACTCACGCGCCACACGCAACATAACACACTTCTCTCTTCCGTAGTCTAACAAAGTCTTTACACATGGATTGCAGTCGATTACTATCCCTGTATCAGAAGTGTAAGCTATCTTAATTTTATTTAACACTATTTCATCTACCATCATCGCCCATATGAAATGTTATAAGATTTACAGGTTAAACTAAGCGTGCTACTATTTCCAAATGAAAAAGTATACGTGGTTAAATCATCCACTTAAGCCCATCCGTAGTCTAACAAGCTCTTTACACATGGATCGCAGTCGATTGCTATCCCTGTACCAGAAGTGTAAGCTATCTAATTTTTATTTAACACTATTTCATCTACCATCATCGCCCATATGAAATGTTATAAGATTTACAAGTTAGACTAAGCGGGCTACTATTTCCAAATGAAAAAGTATACATGCTTAAATCATCCACTGACGCCCCATTCAAGTAAGTCAGTATGAAAGCAAAGATAATACGAAATAAAAATTTATTATGGCATGTATTTCAAAAGGTCTTCATCGTCAATATCGTCCCAGAGTCTGACTTCACATAGATCGCAAAAACAGTTCACTTGCTTCAATCGTTCTTCTACCGCGAGCCTCACTTTGTCGATGTACTCCCACTCCGCCATAGTTCGTGGCTGGGAGTTAGGGGTGTACCATTCCCATAATTGGTGGAAGAATTTGGTGCTGGTGATCTCCATCACATCATCAGTATCGTACTGCAGATACTTCCACCTCACGCCTGTTAGGTCGGGACACTCCTTCTCACATACACTCTCCTCTTCGTCATCCGCTGGTAATGACAACTTTCTAATGTTGTCGAGTCGGTATAATTTCTCCACCTTCCCCTTCGTTGGAGCGTTTGGTGCAACGAGCGCCTTTGGCGATGAGCATGGAGAAGAGAACTCCAATTTTGTGTTCGGTGTTTTTGGAGGGCTTGTCATGTTGACTGTGAATAATGACTTTGAAATGTTTTCTAATTCTTAAGTATAAACAAGCAACCAATCAGAATGAACAGCCAATGAATGATGAATATTAAAGTATATATGCAAACTGACATTCGTGTCATTTCACTCTGTCTTTCAGACGTATAAGTGAAGTGTTCTCTAGCGAATTATGTTATTATTTGAGGCGTACAAGTGAACTGCTCTCTCGTGAATTCCAAATTTGAGACGTATTATTTGAGTGAAGTCTCTATCTTGTTGAAGTGTCAACCTTAAACTTGATTTCGTTGAAATGGTAAGTTGAAAATTTCTTCACTCATCTCCCTCAAACGTGTGGCTAATAGCATCTTCCTCAATTTCAGGCATCAACTTCATCATTAACGCCCTCCCTTCTCGAGGAAAGTTTAGAGTTGTTGAGTCAAGGTAGGTTGTAACAATACACTGAGACTTGAACAGAGATGATAGAATGATTTCTCTTTCAGGTGATGTGAGTTCCAGCTCAGGACTCTCGCGACAAGGCAGCGAGTGGGAATGTGCCGACTGCGGACATATGTTTACAAGGAAGCACAGTCTCCTTCGACACATCAAACAACGTGTGTGTCAATGCAAAGCGGCATCAATCTCCGGAGGTGAAGTTGATTCTGACGATGACATCTCCTTTCCTTGCGATTTGTGCCCTCTTTCTTTTGATAGTCACTTTCAGCGATCTTCGCACAGACTTCAACACACGCATGCAAATGATCACTACACCAACGGTACCTCTACCATCTCCCTCATTAATGTTTCACATAATAATTTAGTACGCGACTACTGCATGGAGTCCAATACTCAAATAATAGATCTTCCTGAGTAGCTCCTTCAAAATTCTAACATTATCGAAGCGCTCTTCAACAATTTAGACAATTTTAGAATGAAGGCGCTCATCTACCTTAAACTAAAATATATTAAAATAGATTTTCAAACGGGTCAAGTGACGGAGAGAATACAGTTTCATGTTCCTTCCTCTTCCGCAACCGAAGTTGTAGACTGCGAGTCTTGGCTAAATTTTCACATTCAATGTTTAAAATCAAATGTAGATAAATTCAATCAACGCGACAGCGTTCTCATTTTTGATGGTGTGGACTCAGCCATATTCAAAATTTCCCTATTAGAAAGTCATACAGCTCGAGGCACATTTAAACTACCAAAAACGTTGTATAATAAGAAAGCTGTCATCAATGTCGATTGTAAATCACAGTGTTTCAAATATGCAGTCCTATCCATCCTTCACTATAATGATATCAACGCGCATCGAGATCGCACCTATAGCTATAGACAGTGGGAGGATGAACTAGACTTTGAAGGTTGTGATAGTAGCAACATGAAAATCAAAGATGTAGAAACGTTCGAAAAACATAATCAGATTAAAATTGTAGTTCACGTGTGGGAGAAGGGGTTGAAGGGTGCCCGCTATAATTCATGTTCAACTTGTTATGAACGTTGTTGCTGAATTGTTTCTTCCCCATAGTCAAACTTTGAAGAAACACTATCCAAACTTAACGGATGAAATAATCACTCGCAAAGGAGTCTTTCCCTATGCGTATTTTAGCTCAATGTCTAAACTAAATGAAACAACCCTTCCTTCCATTGACAAATTCCAAAACGATTTGATGGGTCAAGATTGTCCAGTAGAGGACTATGAACATGCTCAAGAGGCATGGTTAAAATTTGATTGTAAAACGTTTGGCGATTATATGATCGCTTACTTAGAATTAGATGTCATTTTGCTGGCTTATGTCTTTCAGGAATTTCGACGAGTGGCATTAGAAGAAGACAAATTAGATCCTGTCCACTTTGTCAGTCTACCAGCCATGTCCTTTAAATCAGCCTTTAAAATGACTGGTGAGACCATCCATCTCTTACAAGACCCGGAGATGTATAACATATTTGAGCGCGGAATACGCGGTGGTCTCACATTTGTGAATAAACATCACATAAAATCTAAAACAGTAGGTAATGATCATATCCACCTAAAATACTATGACCAAAATAATTTATATGGCAGTTCACTGTCTAGACCACTACCTCATTCCGACTTTAGTTGGTTAAATCAAGATGAGCTTGCGTATTACTCCAACCCTTCAAACATTCTGAAGATTCCAGATGAAGGTGATTGGGGATATTATTTTGAAGTGGATTTGATTTATCCAAATAGTATTAAAAATAAAACTGCTGATTTCCCACTCGCACCTGAATCTGGTGAAATGACTGAAGATATGTTTTCACCATTCATGTCACAATTTCATAATAACTTAACAGAGTGTGGACAGCCAAGGTACAAACCATGCCGCAAACTTTTACTCACCCAATATGATAAGAAAAATTATCTCGTACACTTCTGCATACTAAAATTCTATTTAGAAGTGGGCATGCTTCTAAAGGCAGTTCACCGCATCATCAAATTTAGACAGAAAGCCTTCCTCAAACCATATATTGATAGTAACAACCAGAAACGTGCACTAGCCCAAAATAATTTTGAAAAAGATTTTTATAAGTATAAGAATAATAGTCTATTTGGTAAGACGATGGAGGATGTTAGAAAACGCATGAACTACAAACTAGTCATTGATGATCAAAAATATCACAAATTGACCTCATCACCTCTTTTCATTGATAGAGACATTATCGATGAAGACCTTGTAGGTGTTAAAATGATAAAATCTGAAGTTGAGTTGTGCAAGCCCATCTATATTGGCCAAGCTGTACTAGATTACTCTAAGCTTGAAATGTACCAACTCTTTTATAAAATACTAAAACCATGTCCTCTCGTAAAAGAGGTTCGTTTGTTGGGTGGTGATACAGATAGTTTCTTCTTAGGTATCACCACTCAAAAAGATTTAAATTTTAATGAAGTAGCTAAGTCATTAGAAAAATATTTCGACACATCTAACTACAATCCCACTCATCCACTCTATTCCATACAGAATAAAGCCAAACTTGGTTGTTTTAAGGACGAAACAGCAGGAAAGGAAATAGATGAAATGATTCTCCTCCTTCCTAAAATGTATTCCATGAAATTAAAAGAATGTGCAGATAGTATTAAGCGTGCTTAAGGTATATCAAAATCCATTGTTCACAAAATGAAACATCGGTCCTATAAGAAGGCCTATAAAAATAAAACTATAACGTTTGTCAATATGACAATCTTAAAATCGCAAGTTCATACTGTGAAAACGCACACGTTCAAGAAACGAGCGCTTTCAGCATGGGAGGATAGGAGGTGTTGGATAGGACATAACACATCTCTTCCACATGGACATCCTGACACAAACATACCTCCACCGAAAAGAATAAAACTCACGCTACCACATTCAGGAGATGTATTGACATAATCAACTTTAACTCAGTATTTTGATGTTGCTTTTTGTAGATATACATGGTTGTTTTATGTATCGCATGAGATCGTTTCTTCCTTATGAATATATGCCTACAGTCAGCCCATTCCCCCTATATCTGTGAAAAGACTTTTTCATACACATATTTTTATTTCAATAAACATATCACAATGACTTCACTTTGTTTTCCGAAACACTAAAGTTACGAGGGATTTAGTATCTTTCACATGGATGCACTCTTGTAAACCATTGGTAATTTTGATAGCAATCGAGGGTATAGTTTGTTTGACGACGGGGTGATAGAAAATAGATTCAAACATCTTCTCGACTATTCCATATGAAGCGTCTTTATCATGAATGAAATCACGTAAAATGTATTCTTTTTTCTCACCAACAGAAATAGGTAGAATCAAATCACTTTGGGGCGATCATATCTTTTTCAAATGACTGTGGAACATTGATTTCCATGATGAAGATTTAAACAGTTAGATTCGATGACGAACAAGATTTAATAGTTTGCAAGTTAAACTAAGCGTTCTATTATTTGTAAATGAAAGATATAGTTTCAACAGTTTACAGATTAAAAAATAAAGTTTCAATAGTGTATGTCAAGTTCATTTGATTCTATCAAGTCAGTACTATACACATTTGATTTACAAAACATGCTTTGAATACTCATACGATGAAGTTCTTACTTTCATTTTAAAACAACATTCCGATAAAATGATCAACTTACATTCTCAACTATGTATAATACTAAGATATTTGATGATACAACCTATTTTCAACTTGGATTTTTATTTACTCGCTCAGTCTTTGTCGAAACGTATAAGATACAACCATAGTGTCATAAGACTCATGTGTGCGTTCATCGTAAACACATCAAGAACAAACCGCAATGATGATACTTCAAATATGTACAAAACTGAAATTTCAACAACGGAGTAAAAATTTGAGATGATACACTCCTGGCAAACTAACTCATGAAGTAGCTTTGCTGTGATACATTTCTATCTGTAAACATGTGGTAATGTTAAAGTGAATCTAAAGCTTCTCAGCTTATTAATTGTTGATCATCGGATCAACGCTTTAACTTGTAAACAGTTATAATTTTATTTTTAATTTACAAATAGTAGAACGCTTAGTCTAACTTGCAAACTAGTAAATCTTATGATCTTATTTTACAAACAGTTATACCTTTCTTTCTAGCATATAAACTGTTATACCTATATTTCTAACATACAAGCAGCTAAAACTTTATTTCTAACATACAAACAGATAAAACTTTATTTCTAACGTACACACTGTTGAAATTTCATTTTGTTTCTAACATGTAAACAGATAAAACTTTATTGAACACTGTTGAAGCTTTATTTTGATCTTGTAAACGGTTGAAACTTTATTTTATTTCTAACGCGCAAACGACTAAAACTTTATTTCTAACGTACACACTGTTGCATCTTTATTTTTAATCTGTAAACTTTTGAAAGTATATCTTTCATTTACAAATAGTGGAACGCTTAGTCTAACTTGCAAAAAAATAAATCTATGATCTCTTAATTACAAACCGATAAAACTCTATTTCTAACATACACACTGTTGAAACTTTATTTTGAACTTGTAAACGGTTGAAACTTTATTTTATTTCTAACGCGCAAACGACTAAAACTTTATTTCTAACGTACACACTGTTGAAACTTTATTTTTAATCTGTAAACTGTTGAAACTATATCTTTCGTTTACAAATAGTAGAACGCTTAGTCTAACTTGCAAACTAGTAAATCCTACAATCTCATTTGACAAACAGATAAAACTTTATTTCTAACGTAAACACTGTTGAAACTTTATTTTTAATCTACAAACTGTTGAAACTTTATTCTATTTCTAACACACAAAAACTTTATTTTTTTTAATTTTTTTACACACACAACACTCTTTTTTTTTCTTTTTTGTAATTGAAAAAATATCTTTCATTTACAAATAATAGAAAAATTAATACTACTTCTACTAAAACAATAAATCCCGCAATCTCATTTTACAAAACACAAAATACTATTCTTTCTAACGTACATACTGTTGAAACTTTATTTTGAACTTGTAAACTATTGAAACTTTATTTTATTTCTAACATACGAACAGCTTAAACTTCATTTCTAACACATACACTATTGAAACTTTATTTTTTAATCTGTAAACTGTTGAAACTATATCTTTCATTTACAAATAATAGAACGCTTAGTTTAACTTGCAAACTATTAAATCTTGTTCGTCATCGAATCTAACTGTTTAAATCTTCATCATGGAAATCAATGTTCCACAGTCATTTGAAAAAGATATGATCGCCCCAAAGTGATTTGATTCTACCTATTTCTGTTGGTGAGAAAAAAGAATACATTTTACGTGATTTCATTCATGATAAAGACGCTTCATATGGAATAGTCGAGAAGATGTTTGAATCTATTTTCTATCACCCCGTCGTCAAACAAACTATACCCTCGATTGCTATCAAAATTACCAATGGTTTACAAGAGTGCATCCATGTGAAAGATACTAAATCCCTCGTAACTTTAGTGTTTCGGAAAACAAAGTGAAGTCATTGTGATATGTTTATTGAAATAAAAATATGTGTATGAAAAAGTCTTTTCACAGATATAGGGGGAATGGGCTGACTGTAGGCATATATTCACAAGGAAGAAACGATCTCATGCGATACATAAAACAACCATGTATATCTACAAAAAGCAACATCAAAATACTGAGTTAAAGTTGATTATGTCAATACATCTCCTGAATGTGGTAGCGTGAGTTTTATTCTTTTCGGTGGAGGTATGTTTGTGTCAGGATGTCCATGTGGAAGAGATGTGTTATGTCCTATCCAACACCTCCTATCCTCCCATGCTGAAAGCGCTCGTTTCTTGAACGTGTGCGTTTTCACAGTATGAACTTGCGATTTTAAGATTGTCATATTGACAAACGTTATAGTTTTATTTTTATAGGCCTTCTTATAGGACCGATGTTTCATTTTGTGAACAATGGATTTTGATATACCTTAAGCACGCTTAATACTATCTGCACATTCTTTTAATTTCATGGAATACATTTTAGGAAGGAGGAGAATCATTTCATCTATTTCCTTTCCTGCTGTTTCGTCCTTAAAACAACCAAGTTTGGCTTTATTCTGTATGGAATAGAGTGGATGAGTGGGATTGTAGTTAGATGTGTCGAAATATTTTTCTAATGACTTAGCTACTTCATTAAAATTTAAATCTTTTTGAGTGGTGATACCTAAGAAGAAACTATCTGTATCACCACCCAACAAACGAACCTCTTTTACGAGAGGACATGGTTTTAGTATTTTATAAAAGAGTTGGTACATTTCAAGCTTAGAGTAATCTAGTACAGCTTGGCCAATATAGATGGGCTTGCACAACTCAACTTCAGATTTTATCATTTTAACACCTACAAGGTCTTCATCGATAATGTCTCTATCAATGAAAAGAGGTGATGAGGTCAATTTGTGATATTTTTGATCACCAATGACTAGTTTGTAGTTCATGCGTTTTCTAACATCCTCCATCGTCTTACCAAATAGACTATTATTCTTATACTTATAAAAATCTTTTTCAAAATTATTTTGGGCTAGTGCACGTTTTTGGCTGTTACTATCAATATATGGTTTGAGGAAGGCTTTATGTCTAAATTTGATGATGCGGTGAACTGCCTTTAGAAGCATGCCCATTTCTAAATAGAATTTTAGTATGCAGAAGTGTACGAGATAATTTTTCTTATCATATTGGGTGAGTAAAAGTTTGCGGCATGGTTTGTACCTTGGCTGTCCACACTCTGTTAAGTTATTATGAAATTGTGACATGAATGGTGAAAACATATCTTCAGTCATTTCACCAGATTCAGGTGCGAGTGGGAAATCAGCAGTTTTATTTTTAATACTATTTGGATAAATCAAATCCACTTCAAAATAATATCCCCAATCACCTTCATCTGGAATCTTCAGAATGTTTGAAGGGTTGGAGTAATACGCAAGCTCATCTTGATTTAACCAACTAAAGTCGGAATGAGGTAGTGGTCTAGACAGTGAACTGTCATATAAATTATTTTGGTCATAGTATTTTAGGTGGATATGATCATTACCTACTGTTTTAGACTTTATGTGATGTTTATTCACAAATGTGAGACCACCGCGTATTCCGCGCTCAAATATGTTATACATCTCCGGGTCTTGTAAGAGATGGATGGTCTCACCAGTCATTTTAAAGGCTGATTTAAAGGACATGGCTGATAGACTGACAAAGTGGACAGGATCTAATTTGTCTTCTTCTAATGCCACTCGTCGAAATTCCTGAAAGACATAAGCCAGCAAAATGACATCTAATTCTAAGTAAGCGATCATATAATCGCCAAACGTTTTACAATCAAATTTTAACCATGCCTCTTGAGCATGTTCATAGTCCTCTACTGGACAATCTTGACCCGTCAAATCGTTTTGGAATTTGTCAATGGAAGGAAGGGTTGTTTCATTTAGTTTAGACATTGAGCTAAAATACGCATAGGGAAAGACTCCTTTGCGAGTGATTATTTCATCCGTTAAGTTTGGATAGTGTTTCTTCAAAGTTTGACTATGGGGAAGAAACAATTCAGCAACAACGTTCATAACAAGTTGAACGTGAATTATAGCGGGCACCCTTCAACCCCTTCTCCCACACGTGAACTACAATTTTAATCTGATTATGTTTTTCGAACGTTTCTACATCTTTGATTTTCATGTTGCTACTATCACAACCTTCAAAGTCTAGTTCATCCTCCCACTGTCTATAGCTATAGGTGCGATCTCGATGCGCGTTGATATCATTATAGTGAAGGATGGATAGGACTGCATATTTGAAACACTGTGATTTACAATCGACATTGATGACAGCTTTCTTATTATACAACGTTTTTGGTAGTTTAAATGTGCCTCGAGCTGTATGACTTTCTAATAGGGAAATTTTGAATATGGCTGAGTCCACACCATCAAAAATGAGAGCGCTGTCGCGTTGATTGAATTTATCTACATTTGATTTTAAACATTGAATGTGAAAATTTAGCCAAGACTCGCAGTCTACAACTTCGGTTGCGGAAGAGGAAGGAACATGAAACTGTATTCTCTCCGTCACTTGACCCGTTTGAAAATCTATTTTAATATATTTTAGTTTAAGGTAGATGAGCGCCTTCATTCTAAAATTGTCTAAATTGTTGAAGAGCGCTTCGATAATGTTAGAATTTTGAAGGAGCCACTCAGGAAGATCTACTATTTGAGTATTTGACTCCATGCAGTAGTCGCGTACTAAATTATTATGTGAAACATTAATGAGGGAGATGGTAGAGGTACCGTTGGTGTAGTGATCATTTGCATGCGTGTGTTGAAGTCTGTGCGAAGATCGCTGAAAGTGACTATCAAAAGAAAGAGGGCACAAATCGCAAGGAAAGGAGATGTCATCGTCAGAATCAACTTCACCTCCGGAGATTGATGCCGCTTTGCGTTGACACACACGTTGTTTGATGTGTCGAAGGAGACTGTGCTTCCTTGTAAACATATGTCCGCAGTCGGCACATTCCCACTCGCTGCCTTGTCGCGAGAGTCCTGAGCTGGAACTCACATCACCTGAAAGAGAAATCATTCTATCATCTCTGTTCAAGTCTCAGTGTATTGTTACAACCTACCTTGACTCAACAACTCTAAACTTTCCTCGAGAAGGGAGGGCGTTAATGATGAAGTTGATGCCTGAAATTGAGGAAGATGCTATTAGCCACACGTTTGAGGGAGATGAGTGAAGAAATTTTCAACTTACCATTTCAACGAAATCAAGTTTAAGGTTGATACTTCAACAAGATAGAGACTTCACTCAAATAATACGTCTCAAATTTGGAATTCACGAGAGAGCAGTTCACTTGTACGCCTCAAATAATAACATAATTCGCTAGAGAACACTTCACTTATACGTCTGAAAGACAGAGTGAAATGACACGAATGTCAGTTTGCATATATACTTTAATATTCATCATTCATTGGCTGTTCATTCTGATTGGTTGCTTGTTTATACTTAAGAATTAGAAAACATTTCAAAGTCATTATTCACAGTCAACATGACAAGCCCTCCAAAAACACCGAACACAAAATTGGAGTTCTCTTCTCCATGCTCATCGCCAAAGGCGCTCGTTGCACCAAACGCTCCAACGAAGGGGAAGGTGGAGAAATTATACCGACTCGACAACATTAGAAAGTTGTCATTACCAGCGGATGACGAAGAGGAGAGTGTATGTGAGAAGGAGTGTCCCGACCTAACAGGCGTGAGGTGGAAGTATCTGCAGTACGATACTGATGATGTGATGGAGATCACCAGCACCAAATTCTTCCACCAATTATGGGAATGGTACACCCCTAACTCCCAGCCACGAACTATGGCGGAGTGGGAGTACATCGACAAAGTGAGGCTCGCGGTAGAAGAACGATTGAAGCAAGTGAACTGTTTTTGCGATCTATGTGAAGTCAGACTCTGGGACGATATTGACGATGAAGACCTTTTGAAATACATGCCATAATAAATTTTTATTTCGTATTATCTTTGCTTTCATACTGACTTACTTGAATGGGGCGTCAGTGGATGATTTAAGCATGTATACTTTTTCATTTGGAAATAGTAGCCCGCTTAGTCTAACTTGTAAACCTTATAACATTTCATATGGGCGATGATGGTAGATGAAATAGTGTTAAATAAAATTTAGATAGCTTACACGTCTGGTAGAGGGATAGCAATCGACTGCGATCCATGTGTAAAGAGCTTGTTAGACTACGGATGGGCTTAAGTGGATGATTTAACCAAGTATACTTTTTCATTTGGAAATAGTAGCACGCTTAGTTTAACTTGTAAATCTTATAACATTTCATATGGGCGATGATGGTAGATGAAATAGTGTTAAATAAAATTAAGATAGCTTACACTTCTGATACAGGGATAGTAATCGACTGCAATCCATGTGTAAAGAGCTTGTTAGACTACGGAAGAGAGAAGTGTGTTATGTTGCGTGTGGCGCGTGAGTGTCCTCCCATTTCATTCCATTCATCAATTCGTCTCATTGATAGAGACAGGTAGAACTCATGGTTCTCATAACGTATGCAATGGAAAGTTTATAAGGCAACCTTCGACAGTTGGCTAAATTTCGCCTTGGCGCGAATGCATATTACGTTGAGACAGAGGCAATCACTTGCAAACATGACGCAGAGAGGTTTAACAAGATTGACCATTGCCGAATGTCCCTTGCGGTATACATAGCTACGGGTTTCACCGCCGCCCTTTACAGGAACGCCCGTCGAAAGGAAGTATCACACCGAAAATCTCCGTGACCTGCACCGTCCATGACTTGATCGCCAGACATGAAAACCTTATAGAGTTGGTAAGAGGTTGACAGACTTTGAGCAGGTTGATAGCAAGCCGTAGAGAGCTTGATTCACCAGCGTTTTGCAATGGAGATGTTTAGAGGCCACCCATGACAAGATAGCTAAGACTCAACCGATTGGCGTTCAAAGTGCTACGTTGAGAACTGTGTCAAATGCCCAACATGAGACATGAGTTGCCCCAGCGGTTTCGGTCTAAACTATGACACACTCCCTTGCCACACTTATCACTACGGCATCGTCCGCCGTCCCGAAGGAACACCCTGTCAGTGGAATATTACAGCAAAACTCTCCGTGTCTTGCTCGCTTTCAGTGAAAAGCCGCTTATACCATGAGAAGACTGGCTCAGACATCATTAAAAATGCTTTCATTGACTTCAGCAGGGTCGAAAACCCCAGAAAACCTCCAAAACTAGTGAATTTCAATTTTTCAACTTTTTAGCACTACTTATGAAATTTTATAAGTAGTCTATCACTTAGGGCAGGTCAATAGCGACCGAACCTTTTTTGAATCAAGTCAAACGGACTTGTAGAAGCAAAGTTACAAGCCATTAAAGTTTTGGAGTCTTTTATGGCCTGGAGACGAAGGCCATCTCCTGACGAACCTCTAAGTCTGACGCCTTAGCTGACTTCAGCAATGAAATTTTCTAAGTCGGTTTCTTACAGAAACCCGGAATTTGGAATGTCCGAAGCTATCATCGGAGCTCAGAGAGACGACCTACCTTTGACAATCGCTCTCCTCTAAATGAAAAGTCTCTGTCGGTTTCCGCTTATATAGTGTGTGGCGATCAGCTGATGACGTAATATCCATCATCCAAAAACTTAAAACGCTTCTATCGCCGATTCTAGAGGTCCGATTGAGCTGGAAATACACCATTTCCATGTAGAATTGGACGCTGAATCCGAATCTGGCCTCCGTTTTCCCATCCGATGCTTCGTTTTGGCTCTACAGCCCACAGCTATCGCAAAAATTCTGTCCGATTGACTTGAAACTCACCATGTTGATAGAGAGAATTTGACGTTGATTCCAAATCTGAAATCCGTTTTCCCATCCGATGCTTCGTTTTGGCGCTACAACCCAAAACGTCCAAAATTTTAACTCTGTCATTTTTTGACAATCTACCGAAATCTTAAATGGCGTCTCACATCTAAACGAAGACAGATATGAACAAGCCGTTTCTTTCAGTGAATTTGTCTCACTCTTAGCTTTCAAACGAGCCATTGCACGACAAAATCCGTCCACTGGAAGCCAAGATCGAAGCTAGCTCTCCCGAGGGGGGGACGTCAGCGAAAATTTTTTCTCTCCGATTGCTTTCAAATTCACCATACAGATGCAGAATTTCACGCTGAATCCGAATCTGGCCTCCGTTTTCCCATCCGATGCTTCGTTTTGGCGCTACAACCCAAAACGTCCAAAATTTTAACTCTGTCAAAATTTTGAAGAAACATTTTTCTCACCGATTGCTATCAAATTCACCATACCGATGCAGAATTTTACGCTGATCACGAATCTGAAGTCCGTTTCACCATTCCACCACGACAACCTAGACGGTCGCCCACGTCAACCTAGGCGGTCGCCCACGTCAACCCACACGAGGCCAACTCACCCGAGTCTCACACTCTGTCGTTTTCGAGGGGGGGGACGTCAGCGACTTTTTTCGACGGCGGCCATCTTGCGCGGTCCAGTGGTGGAGTTTTACTTACTACTACTCTGTACTCTTCAGATAAACAGATGCATATGACGAAGGGCATGCAATACTTTGTTGTTGGATATTTTCGATATGTAGGCAAATACTGAGATACTGGATAGCCTACATTAAAAAGCATCAATCTAGGATAAATTACGATCTGTCACGAATATGGCGAAACAAAATTTTGTGAATCACGTCGATCAAAGAGGAAAATTTCTTCGATCGCATCTTATAGAATATCTTGGCCCTACATGTAGGCTACATGTAGATTTCAGATAATTATCCATAATAGTCGCCAAGAAAACAATGGCGTGGGCCTCGACATGGATGTGTTACCCTCCAATTACATAGCCACGAGGATTAAGCGTCTCCTAGAAAAGAAGAGGATATCTACGCAATGATCCATTTCGTGATAAAATAGTAACTCATGATTGTACATGTGTATCTCATTTAAACAGTTTGGTTTATCTCTATACATTATTACAATTAGGATATTTACGGATGCAAGCAATGCAAAGTTTGAGTAGGGGGGTTCGTGGGCACCACACGACATCCACAGGTGCTCGTTGGAAGAAAGGGTTTGAAAACCACTTGACATAGAGAGATTAGCATTTACATTTAGCTACAGGGAGTAGATGTTTAATCAACAAATTTTCAATTTCAAAGTGGTCTTTATTATAATGACTCCTGTCTGCATGCTGATATTTATTTCTCGTGCTTTCAGCGGCTTTCGACTCGCCTTCCTCAGGATCTCACTTATTTTTATTTAACAAGGTTCATTTATTAAGATTAGCTTATTTATTACATGTTTGCATCGGAGAGGACGTGAATAATCCAGAGTAAGTCTACAAGTTTGCATATGCAACATGCTACGAATTTACTCATCAGATAATTCCTCTGCCTCAAAGTATTGGTCATCTAAATAAGCGGTGATTTGAAAAGCTATGCTGAGATACAAAGAAACTCACAGATTCAATGGGATGAGATTCACTTAAGCATATCAAAACTTACTCCGATCTCCAATTAGAATTTAGCCTTCTTCTTCTCTGTTCCCCGATTTCATGCATTGCCGGTAGGTAGTTTGTTTAAATCTGTGTAAATCAACGGTAGCATTCGGAAGAAGATAACTTATTGCTTCCTACGGAAATTTATGCGCTAAGTTGCGGTATTTTATGGGGATAAAAATGTATTTAATTTTCATCTACTGAAAGCCAAATGCACGAAAAAATATCAAAGTTATCATATATAGTTATCAAAAATATTTTAGGTTCATTCGATTTCATACCTTTTTGGTCACACATGTATCAAGGCATCAGGGTAGAAATATATGAATGTTTGGCTCTAGACAATTTAATAGAGGTCTTTATATGATCTAAAGCTGCTCATTCTCATGAGTCCTTCGTTGTTCCTTTAAAAGTGAAGAAGGCTTTCAGGGTTGACCTCTTCAATGATTGACGCATCTTGACCACCTGGTCTCACCTCTTCTTTACCGTGATTCCGGTACACCACTTCTTTACAAAAGATTATTGTTCAGCTCCGGCAAAAGATCGCATAGTAATGTCTAAGACCTCAAATGCAGTGTGATTGATCATTCAAAAAGGTCATTGTTCATCATCAGTTTGCGAATAAAACAACATCTATCTTATTATTAGAAGGTGGAAATTTTGAATAAGTGTCCGGTAGATTGGGTTGTCCGCAAGTCAGCGGTCCGTAATTCAGGAGTTTTGCTATCATGTCGTAAGTAACCAATTCAACACATCATCCAAATTTCCAGCACATTTTATGCTGAAAATTTAGTTGAAATCCTTGGAAATTAAGTGCATCAAGCTAAATATCCATCAGTTGTTTTACATACGTCGTATTTCTAGATTAAAGAAGAGAATATTTGAAGAGTTTTGTCTTATGCAGCAAATGCATACGATAGTTAATATGTTCTCAGCGTAAAAAAAGTAAATGACTTAATAAATGTATTGAACAATTAATTTAAAGCAAATCTATAAACACGCTGAAAGAATTTATCTAGAGCATATCAAGAGTTGAAAAACGGCAACCGAAAATGGATTTAATACACGGCATGCTAATTTTTCAGTCAGTTAATTAGTGCTGCACATTCAACCTATCTTTTAAATAGGCAATCCATAAATATCAAGCATAGAAAAATGGTGTTATGGTGCAAAACATGCCATAGACGAAATAGAAAGCTATGAGAATATCGGCTGATACCTATGCATGCACGACTATTTACCTAAAAACAGATCTGAAAACGTGATTAATGCAAATTTACCATCAATATGATAAACACAAATTATAAATTGCAGAGACAGAATTATATGTGATAGACGGCTGACATAGCAACCAAAGAAATACGAGTATTTATGGACTGATGGGGCTTTTCTATAGTATGAAGATTTGAAATTAATCCGCGAGCATCTCTTTTGAGTAGGCCTATCACGCGAAAATCTAGAAATAGACTCAACCATTGCCTTAACTCATATTTGTAAATCCGTTTTTCACAAAGCTGTACCCATAGACAAGTCATTTTTTAGTGTTAAATGCATCTAAGGCTCTGTTTGAGATACCTTCAAAACCCTTTCGATCCTGTTTTTCACCTATGATTTTCCCCTAAGTGCCTGTAAAAAATCTAAAATTTCGTGATTTTTTTAATAAGAGCGCATTCGTTCAAAAAATGCTGTCATGAACAAAATAAATATTACTCTGACTCCATTGTAATTATCAAAATACTTACAGTGTATATTCCCAACTTCCCTCATGGTGGGGAATTAGTTATGATTAACCTTAGCTAACCTTAGATCACCCAAGCAAAAGCCAGACTAATCTGAACACGAACTGGAACACTATCTTGATTCACGTCTTATTCCGTTATTAAAGCACACACGCAAACGCTTCATTGGATTTCTCTTACCATCTGTAGTATGGGGATTCTTTCTTGGAAATGTGTATTCGTGCGTTGTTCTTCTGATGGCCGTCTCTTTTTTCTTGGTCCCTTTGGTGAAAATTAGTCAAAAGCTGTATGGCATCCATTAGAATGTCTAGAAAGCTCATGTTTTTATCTTTCTCTTTTCTGTATACAGTCCATACATTGAGAAGTAGCCGAAGAATACAATTGAAGCCGATATTTTTGTACCATGCATGTGATTTTCGAGTATAGTTATTTTGAATCACTTGTCTGCAATATCTCGCCGATTTCTTGATTCTAATTCTCAACGATAGATGGGTTCTGGATTTCTGATCGAATATTGCCCTTAGCAATCCTCTCTTTTCTGTTCCAGAGAAGCAATATCACACGTAGACATAACCCAGTGGAAACGTTTTGATAATATGATGCGCGGCCAATATCTTCCCGACAGATAGCTGTTGGCAAGTTGTCGGCAGATGAAAGCGTGCGCTAATTTGTCTGTCCTGTCGGCGAAATGTGGTGCTCCCGATCCTTTTTGTCGCAAAATTTTGCCGCGATTGTTCTGACCTTTTTATCAAATGCCGATGACACAGGTTGCAATTTCTTTTGATCAAGAATTTTTGGAACTCCTCTTTGAGGTCTTATTGTTCCACGAACACTCGTATTTCTGAAGAGAAGGAATTCTATCAGCTGGTAGCTTGTAATCCAATTGCCTTTATTCAAGAGGTATCCCCTATCTAACACGCCAGCCTTTGAAAGCAATCAAACAACTATTTTTTCATTATTTGAGAGCGTTTCAGCACCAGACTCTCCGGTTTCATAACAGGTATATTTGCCAACGCATACTTGAGCATAAAACATATATCCTTTTTTATCAGTATGAATAAACAGCTTAACACCAAACCTGGATCTTTTTGTTCGAATAAAGATTACAGATTAACGTGCAAAAGACAGACGAAAGTCATTTACAGACTCGTCGTCATAACAGCAGCAGAATTTTGCTTCTGTTCTCAACTCGACTGTCTTCAATGCATTTGATGTACTATTGTTGCCGTTTTAGATTATTAAACTATCGTTTGGTAGTAAAAATTAAAACCTAAAAGCAATAATTAACACGCTTCAATCTACCGGAATAACTCTTAAGTTAAATAAAAGGCCGCATGGTTAATGAAGACACCTTCTCGTCACAGCGCATGGTAGGTGACGACAATGCGTCGTCATTAGGATCGAAAGGGTTAATTGTACTATTTTATACTCGATTTTTGAAATCTTGCCTCTTCCTTTGAAGTGTTCAAATTTTCATTCATATGAATTAATGAAGAGAATTTCGAAAGGAAGCTTTAAAGACGAAAGCATTCACTCGCATGTGTGGTTTTCATTTACCGTAGGCCTACATTGTTTAAGTCCACAATTAGTATTGTGGCATTGGTAATCACAATTCTTTGGAGCTGTTAACTAATAGAGGACATGAAGGCGGATTGACATTGAGAACATGCATTTAATTTTTTGCGCTGTATGCATGTAGGCCTACGATATTTTGTCAAGCAATGTGAGTGGTAGACCCAGTTTGGGTAATTTATTCAAGATTCTCCATCACTTAGAAAATAAAATTTGTGCGGAGCCGTAAACCATTGAAGAGTGCAGTGGCCAACAACTAATCAGTTAACAGTTAATTGGTTAATTGCTATACTTAGATCAGAAGTGGATCATTGCTCAATGCTCAACATCTGATGAGCATTGATTAAGTCTGATCCATTACCTCAGAGTGAAACAGTTGCAGCATTGAGAAATGTGTTTGCTTATAGTACATCGTGTTACTTAAGTACACCAACGCAAATTCTCGGTTTTTGATATTCAATAACTTTCAGTTAGTGGACTTTACCTACAGATTAGAAAATAGTGAGTTTTATCGAATGTTGTTATAACGATTATTTTGAAGATGAAGCTATGGCATAGTTGTGACTATTTTTTTCATCTTGTGCTGTGAATACTTCTTTGGCTAATTTCTCAATATTTTGGGTACCTACCCAAGATTACCCAAAACCCAAGATTTTCATGACATCAAGATCATGAAGATAAATTAATATAATTTACTAATAATATTATGGAATGATTGAGCACCAAAAGTTATCTGAATCAAGCGCTATATTCTATGTTAGAAAACCCATTAAATGAATCATCTCGACTAACAAAGTTTAGAATTTGAAGAACGATTTCAAAAAAAACATGAACGAAAAATACTCATAAAATTCGAAACTAAGACAGCCTTTAAAAAATACCGAAACTATCAAGGTCAGCATTGAAAGTATATAATTCTTTTGTATGATGAGTAGTCCCGCAACTTGGAACAGGAGACGGTACAAGACATCTTGACGTGACCCAGTTGCCTCATCAACTATACTGAGGAATATGAACGCTGCCTTCGAGAATGACACTTATCGCGAAAGGAAGTTCATCATGAGGACATCTCTAATAATTTCCATAACTTGTGCCACATAGTTCCTAACTGATTTGCTGGTTTCGCTGTAAACACGAGCGATTATAAAGTCACCTACAGCTGTTTCATCTTGTTCCAAGTCGCAAGAAGCATCTTCTACGTCTTCGTGCTCAAAACGTGGTGGTTTCTCCATAGGTTCATCGTCGCTACTCAGGTCGAGAAAGCTGCTGCTTGTCCCTGGTAATTCAGGGAGCTCGGCCGGCCTGAAACTTCTGCTTCGACTAGCCCAACTTAGAGGCTTCTCGCTCTTCAAGCAGAAGCTTTTCGGTACTGGACGTCAGCACTAATGACCTACCCTTCTTGGGCCAATTCTTGCGTTCGGCCACTTGGAGGCGTGGTATAGGCCGGATTGACTCTGGAGTGACTATCTCGGAAGGCGATGGCACATTTTCCTCCACGTCGTGGTTGATGTTTGAAACGGGCAGAGCTTCCAGATATGTTAACAGCTGCTGACAAAAAGTTGGTGTCACTGAACACATCCTTATTAACAGGAAAGATTCCTGTCGCTCGAAATCAACTTATGATGTTAATTCTTGCAAATGAATGGTCGAAAACTCGTCCAAAAATTCCTCCCACGTCGTAAAGTATGACTCGAGTTCCAGGGTGTGTCGTCTGCCAATCATGAAGAGCACTTTTGCACGCTGTCTTCATGGGCCCGTAAACTGAGACATCCAATCGCTGCATCTTATGTGAGCAGTGTGGAGGAAAAGTCAGAAGATGAATACCAATCTCACGGCAAAAACAAAACGGTTTCCAGGCTGATATGACTTGCATGATTGTCAAGCAAAATTGGAATTGGGCTGTCTTTCGATGCATGCGTGTGCATTGCGATGTGTATAGAAGAACTTTCTTAAAGAAGATTTCGGCAGTCATCCATCCCGAGCCCGTAGTTGAATTAATTCCCAAGGTCCCGACGGGTGCTACGCGAATGAGTCGAGTAGGAGGAACTTTTTTTAGAGGGAAAATCATTACTGGTGGAACAACGTTCCCGTCAGCCGAAATGATTCCCAAGAAAGTCACTGGTAAGCCCTTCTGCAGCTGCTACCATTCCCACTTGCTTTCGTCCTGTCGGGGCGATCACTTTGGAACAAACGTTTACATTTGCTATTCCCGTCCCTTAAGTTAAAAGCTCGATCACACCCTATTTTGAAGGCATGCGTCGTAGTGATTAGGTTTTCAAACGCTATTCTTTTCAAGAAGAGCTTCTTGACCATGTCTGTCTGTACAAGAGGATATTGAAACCTCAGATAAACAATAAAAGATCATCTTCAGTAATAGTGCAATAAAGCAAATGCCGGGAGAACAAATAGGTTTCTACGAGTATGTTTATTTTATCTAAATTCTCGTTATCATGCCACCTTATTCAGAGCACAAGGATCTGTTGAGTGAGCAGTTAAGATGCTTAAGTGCCAGACTTGCAAGCTTGGCATTCAAGGCTCGAACCCCAGCTGATTAAGCATTTTTACTTTTATTCGTACCAAGACAGTAAAGTGTCGTAGATTTTATACTTGCATTGACAATGAAATTTTCTTTCAGTTCATGATTGCTTACATATTTTTAATACTTTTTTATTTATTCAAACATCTTATGAGTCGACAAATTCTTAGATATCTGACTATTGGGCCTTATAAAATATAGGCTACAAGCCGTGAAAGTGTACAAGCAATGAATGTTCAGCCTAGCTATTTCAATCATTTTTTAAAATGAAAATGATAACAGCTGATGTGACAGGTAAATGTCCGTTTTGTTTACATAAATGCAATTTCAAAGTTTACTTACCGGTATTGTTGAGATTACTATGAATCAGCACACATAAACTACAAATGATATCATGTTTGAATTTTAAATCAAACTATTAAAAATATGATTGAAAAAGTCAATCTAATGCATATATATGTCACAAAACCAACGATGTTTGATCTTTTTTCCAATATCATAGCATTCCCATCCATATAACTGAGAAAGTTTAACACATTTGCGAGTCGCAAAAGTGAAATGATGAGTAAACACAGTGGGCGGCCAATGAACTCTACCACCAACCGGCCAATGATCCCAACCTCAAGTTATTCAAACAAATCGCTCGACATTTCACAGATTGCGAATATATTTGCACAAAAAAGCAATGCCAAGCGAATGTAGGATTAAATACGTACTAAATAAATTTGCTTATTGAACTCTCAATCTGCACTAGGTGACATGCCACGCGTGATTCACAAGTAATTACGGAACACCCCAAACGTCCGTGGTTAAGGACATTCTATTCTTCTACCCGTGTACATACGCGCTGCACTAAGAGTCAGAAATCACTTGATCTGATGCTGTTAAAACATGGGAAATGTTTATGAATACGCGCGGGCGAGCGTTTATAGTTTGCGCGTCGTCTACGGTTGTCTGCGCTGCCGCTTGAACCACGGATGAACCGCTAAGCATGTTCTGTCTTCCCTGAGCATGAAATTGAGGTCCTACCACATTGTTTAGCCTCTATGATACATGCAGACACATGAGACGCAAAGTCTATATAACAGGACTGCCAACTAAACAAGCTTATATAAGAGATATGGATCTTTTCCGTTATACCCCCTCCAGATATTAAGCCCCCTCCACTGTCATTCCTCTCAAACTTTATCAACAATTCAGTCCAATAGAAAATATAAATGCGTAAATACTGCCTATCCTTCTTCCGAATGTCACTGCAATAAAAAATGACTCATATCGGGTGCGCATACACAAACAATTGAGTCAATGTGGCACTTGGCCAAAATGCGAAACAAGAAATGTGGCACCCATCGCAGCATGATTGACAGTTACTTATGCGAGTTTATGTGGCGTCGACGAATGTTAGCCATTAATGAAATCTGTTTTCAGCATATTTTGGGAGACATCATCTCCTTCTGTCCTCCTTCATTCGAAGTAAGGTATATAAAAGATAATTTGGATTAAAGTTTCGTGTTTTTTGAGTGGAGGGGGCTTATTATTTTGATTTCAAGGAAATGTATTAGTGGAGGGGGTATAACGGAAAAGATCCAGAGATATTGCAGCAATATCCCGCATAGCCACGGATGTTTGGGGTCATGTGTAATTACGCGTGGTTCACGCGTGATTGAGCGTGGCATTTCACCTATGTGGAAACTTCCGGTTTCTCTCACTCATCACTTAGTCGTAAATTTTTCAATACACAGGGAAATTTCCAAAGATTTTGGTGGCTTTCTGTAGTCTCAGTCCATGCCTTTTATTATTCGAGGCACATCGTGGTGTTGCCTATACATATTCCCTGAAATTGGACGTTGGTGCAGGATAAACCGTTTTCGAGAAAATGCAGGGCGGCCAATGATCCCGACTCTCCCCTAAGTCACGATAAAATTGATAATTGCATTTATGCAATAATTACCGCTGAGTAGTGATGAAAATTTTCCGGAAAATTTTGAATCAAAATTTTCCATGGAAAATATTGGAAAATTATGGAAAATTTTGAAAGTTTTGATTTTTGTGATACGCCCTATAATTGGAGCGCTTCCGCAGCCGAGGCAGGTACATGCCAATAGAATGGGTCTAAAACTCTTGATTTCATCATTATTTCGATTAAAGCGATCGTAGCACTGCGAGTTCCGTCCGCGGATTTTTGAACATTCCTTTGCCACCAGTGGCTCGTGCTAATTTGTTAGCATTTTTGATTATCACACAGACACCGTTTGGGATAACGTGAATCTTGCTTTAGAATAGAGGTATAATTTCATGCAATGTGAAAGATCTGGAGCAAAAATAATTTTGGAGTTTGCTAATTGTTAGCTTGAAAGCAGGGGCGACGGCAGGGGCGGGCCAGGCAGGGCCGCGGCCCTGCCAAATTTCATCTGGCCCTGCCTGTGGCCCTGCCAACTTTTTGAGAGAATTTTGAACATTTCGTAAATTAACAGTGTAGCAATATTTTATTCATTTTTTTGTATTATTCTTATTTGGTATGGTTGTTTTGCAGCTGAGAATACAGATGAAATATTTGACACGTATTTGTTGTAACGACGACTGTTCTCACTCCATTGACAAACCAATTATTTTTATCGGTTTTTTTAAAAACGGACAATCTAAATTGGATGTCCATGACCTTGACGATCAGCTGTGATATTTTTTTTCAAATTGTTTTACACTCTTATCATCTTGCACTCTTATTAGGCTAATCATTCACCAATACCTAATTTATGCAAATAAAATAAACTCTATAACTATAAACTGAATTCGTAATTACAATTTTAAAGAAAATTAGGACAATTAATACGCTATATTTATCGGAGGGCCAATACGGCCAAAATCTTATTTATTTCATTTTTTGGCACAGGGCTGCCGACAGTCCGGATTTCATGCGGACGTCCAGATTGACCAGATTTCAGAATCAAGGAAGTATTTCCAATTTTACAGTAGTAGTTAATAGTATTGCGAAATACGCATTATGTTAGAGCAACCTTTTTAAAAGGTCGTATCATTGACGCATAGGGTCTATCCTTTAGATTTTTATGTTGTAAGATAATAGGCCTACTTTTAATTCTACATTTGAAGTATGGTAACCAAATTTGAAGCTTTACTTACGTTGTGTAACTTGAAAATGCTATATATATGCTTATATTGATTGATTTTAATTAGGCCTAATGTATTAAACACTCAGCTTCAAAAACACTTCTCTCACACCTGCAGTACGGCAGCATTCGGCATTCTCATTATACTGGCGATCTTATTTTTATGTGACAGAGCACATCATCCGTGTGCTAGATATGCGAGGTGAGACTCGCTCAGTTGATCAGGATATTTAATTTCTAAGTTTTTCAAATAAGTCTGACACAAAGATATTTTGACGAAAATACAACCAGGCAACGTTGCAGGCTGGTTGTTTCTTTTCTCAAGGATAGACAGACCTGCAAACCATTTCCTAATGGGGTTATCAATGGTCCGTAGCTTTCAACTGTTCCAGTGTTTTTCATTCTCGACTGAAAGAAGATAGTGACCAGCTAAATAATCAAATAGCAAATTCTACTTTCAAAGAAAATGGCACCATTTCTCTTCTAGATCAGGGTGGATAGAACGAAGGACTGTTAGGCCTAATAGTTTATAAATTCTTGGCACAAACAGTAACATTGAATAAATGGAAGAACAGATGTCACTGGCAGTGCAGTGTTAAGGAAGGTATGTGATTGGACAGCGCCTCAGCCACTTAGGTGCCACAGAAAGTCTAACAGTCAAATTCTGTAAAATGAAGGACTGGTAGGTAGTTATGTGAGACGAAAATGTTTGGCTATCAATTGCCCTGAATGGAAGAGTTGGTACGCTATCAGAGACTGTGAAATCATGTCACTGGTTTACAAGTGAGAGGACGCAAGGTTACAGACGCGGATATGGACGATTCTAGCAATGTGGCCGCTAGAAGCCGATGTAAATTTTGCCTCTTCTACACAATTCAGTATCAAGAGTGTCAAAATCCACGTTATGCATATTCAGACGCTGCTTTTATAAATATTTCGGTTCGACTAGACAGTCATTTTGGAAATTTTTGATGCATGCTTAGTCTAATTAGTCCTATTCAGGCGCGTAGTTAAAATTTAGAATTGAAAGGGGCACAGGAGGGCCAACTTAAAAGGGGCGCCAAGGCATTATTGATTTTTTTGTTCCCGTTTATCTGGAGCGATTAGTTTCAGATTTTCATGACTTTTTCTTTCACAAGATACTGCTATTAAAAGAATTTATTGTACTTTTTTGTTTTTCTTCAAATGGTTTAATGAATAATTGCCTCAATGAAAAAAATAATCCTCTAAATATGGAACCTATACATAATACGAGGTTGGCTTATCTCCGTATGTATCATATGTAAATGATGGTGAGGATTGCGGGATATGAATTATAGGACGCCGCTTATATGTAGAAGTAGAAATCTGCCTCATGTCATCAGAATATAAGCACGAATTGGCATAATTGGCTAAGCATCAGTAAATTTTGCTACTACCGTTTCGCATAGTGATAGGGCCACATAATACAGGCCTCTTGGTGACTTACTGATCTCATTATATCTGTAGGGAGTAGGGACCCCAAAAATGTACTTTTCAACATTGTTTGGAATGACCTTGGCATACATTTATGCGGCCCTGCCACGAATCTATTTGGCTCTGCCTTGGCCCTGCCGAAAACAGACGGCTGGCGTCGCCACTGCTTGAAAGTTAAGCTTTTTTGTGCAGCCTTGATCATAGCGATACAAATTCTCCATATGTTGATGAATATGTGAAGAATACTAGCACACAGTCCACGCAGCATTATACATGAGCGACCATATTGGAAGACTGTAAACTCGTGAGATATTTGGAAACTAAAGATATCTGTGATGAGTAGAAGAATATCTATGACAGTTCCAAGTTCTGGCATATTGTCCGATCTTCGTTGAGGACAAACTGCATGCACATCTTCCATTTCCACCTCATGGTTCAGATCTAGTCCCAAATCGATTTCAGATCTACCCAAATGAATTTCAGACATTTCCAGATGAATTGGAGATTCTCCAGTTGAATTTAAGATCCTTTCAAAGTTGGGTTTCTGATAGATATCTGAAATTCAATTAGAGAAATCTGAAATCCATCTAATATCTGAAATTCATTTGGGATGATCTGAAATAGACATGGAAAGGGTGCAGTTGGTTCCAAAAGGTAACATGCAGGAATGATAGAGAAGCTTTCGGTCTTTGCATATTGCATAGTCTTTTCAAACGACTACAACAGATCTCCAAAACAAAAGGAAAAAATGTCAATCACCAAAAAAAAAATTGGAAAATTTTCCATTTGCATCACTACCGCTGAGTAAAACTACTTCATCAACGGGGAACTATAATTGCTTGTCTTCGTTTTGTGATCGCTTGACGTGACTATAACAGCATTCGAAAATGAATTCCGTTCAAATGAACTTGAGACATCAATTGGATATCCAAGTCAAATCTCCAGAATAAATTGAAAAAAATTAGGAGCGGCTTTGTAAACAGCATCAGAGCACCTACGCAGCACCAGAAAACGGTGTTGTGGGCACTGGCTTACACTATAGGCCTATATTTCGTCTAACGGCTGCATTCATTAACGGTTTATCGTGTCTTATCAATCATTTGGCTCATCATGACAAGAAATTAAAATGGACCATGACCGTATCAGCTGCAAAACAGGTTTCATTCATATGAGCTTAACTTGAAGTTTTGAATCATTTTTTTACTGTACACATAAAACGCCAATAATTCGTTATAGTGTCACATTTCTCATGTGTGCAATTCTTATATTTGTGCAAAGGACAATCATCAACGATTTGTCATAATCGCCACCGATAGCACAAGCTTATGCACATTCATTCTTGAAGTTCAGCAATGATCAATTGAAGCGGTTATTAAGCGATGCTATAGTAGCAAATTGACGCGTTTCGAGCGCTGTCACGGCAAGCCTCAGGAAGAGGCTGAAGAACTCAAATTAACCATAATAGTCCAGCCTCGACTATTCTACAATCCTGGCTGTTATACATACATTAAAAAGTCAAGCATCATAAACAAATGAACTTTATATAATTGAATCACGTTATTATATAAGAAGGTATTAGAAGTACAATCTTCATACCACATTCAGAGCTATAATTTTCATCTGAATAACAATACCGATCGAACATAATATAAAAGGCTCTATTCATTTGACATGTACAAGCAGTTTGGTCATGGATATTAGTCAATTGGCATGCAGGAGAATCAGTTCTATGTTGGGAGGAGGAAGGGGGTAATGAGTTGCTGAAATAGGGACTTTGTACACATCGTACGTGGTAGAAATGCACTTGATTAAAAATGAAATCAAAAGATACTAAAATGTTCCTAGCAACAGAAAAATAATGGATCGAGCTCTAAGGATATCCAAGAAGGATATGGAGTAACAATCGGAGATCGTTTTCATTCGAAGAGTAACAGTTAGGGATCTCACTGCTTACTGGCGACCACCAAAAGTTGCAACACACATTTTGGGATTCTGAGAGAGATTTTAATCTTCTAAATGAATAAGGAGATAAAGATAATACATAAGATCTATAATACAAAAATACACCCCATCAATTGACACTGAAGAAATCTCTAAGGAGCAACAGTCATCAAGACGATGATGCTTCTTAGTTTCAAATGTCTTCACAGACCAAACTATGGTAGATGTTGGTGACGTTCAGATATATTGAAGCGTTTTCAATACGGTTCAAAACCGCCTCCCACTTTCAAACTACTAATAGCTACGAGATTGCGAAAATCAAGATTGTGATAAACCTCGTTATGTAGACTTATCTATTCAAAACGGAATTCTCGATAATAGAAATGTCATTTCACGGTGACCAAATCAAAATTATGCAAAAGTCGTCCCAAAATAATACAGCAATTGAATTTGTAATCAATGTAGATATGCAACACTATTGGTTCATTCTTTAAAAAATCAGTTATGAACAAGTAAATTGATACATCGATGCAAGAAATGTGGCAAGTTAAGAAATATAATGAAAAATAGATTGACATCTGCTTGCTGACACGTGATTGTAAAGATTGACGAACGAATATTACACTCTGTAAGTTGTATTACATTGCAGCACATTTCAGAATTTCTTACAGCTAACATTATGTCCATTAATTTTTGATTTGTGTTTTGGAGGCACTAAGTGTGAAATAATTTAACCTAGATGCTTGCATATTCAAATAAAATTTGCAGGCAATCAGCATTCTTTTGTGGCTCAATGCAACAGGGATTAAATAATAAGTCAACTAAAAAAGGCCATTAAGCCAATCTAGCCCAATGAATTTAATTTGAAACTCGAAGACGATATGGAACCAAAAAACGCTTTACCAAAGGTTGATGTTATCGAGAATGAATGATTATTATATATAATATGTAGTACGAAATCCAGTAGCAGTGAAATTAACGACGAATACTGGAGCAGGCGAAATACTTGCACGACAAATTGTGTACTAAGTTCGAATGGCTACAACATGCATTTGATGAAGGTTGGAAGAACAATGCGGAAGACAAAAAATTGTCTGATGCTGATTACAAATGAAACGAGAATGACAAGGAGATATTTACAATAGCAGCGTCCACTGTACAGAGAGGGAGAAAAAGAGGCACAGATAATGTCAAAGAAACTCCACGTAATTTTCAGGAATTAGTCCCGTTTTTCCATCCAAAACTCCCCACAGCCAGCCTTCTTCTTCCGATTGTCGAACTGAAATGAAAAATTGATAGAAGAAACAAAAATATACGAGGTACAATTTTATTAGGGTGAGCTGCTAAAAACCAGAGCAGCGTGTGGATCACGTGGGAGATGTCACCACGCTGCAGATCCTCACAAGAAGTGATTCGAAGAATTACAAACATGCATGAGGATAACCTTGGAGCGAAGTAAGTCAAAGTAGGAAGTCATGAGGGCGAAACATTGGGACGGAGGATTCGCCCTCTCCAGACCTACGAAACAAGCATTTCAATTCCTAAACACAGTAGGCACTATACAATTCGAGCATGCTTCCTCCGATGGTGACTTTTATTTACCAATTTGAGTCGGCCTTTTTAAAAGAAATAGCGTTTTAAACTCGCACTTATGTTGAATTTCATAAAAACTGCTTAAATAAATGTTTCAAGTCTCGTCACACAAGAATGCACTTTATAAAACATCAAGATTAAGTAATGCATATTTTTCTCCTCCAATCATACCGAAAATGCATCATTAAAATTGCAGAGTGTCAATTCGCCTAGGTAATGAATAGAAGGATGTCCTAAGACTATTTTCGAGAAAAGAAGGACCCTGGTGTTCATCCTTATCCCAAAATGTACATGTAATAATGACATTTACAAGTTAGTTACATGTTCACAACAGATTGTTTATTTGTTCATTTGTCGGGAACATGGCTGGAGGACGCTGGTCGAAAACGTTCGACAGCTTATGAATGTCATTACATCACATTAAAAAAAGAAACATCAATTATACCTGGGTCCTGCCGCTTTTCGAAAATAATTTAATATGACTCAGTCTCTGCTTGGAATGTCATCATACTTGAAATAGACCCGAAGGCGGCAATAATTACGTGTATGTTCCATCTACACAACTCTCAAATAACTAAATGCTTTACTAAATACCCGATCTATAATGAAACCGTTTACAAATTTTTACAATGTTTTTTACAAATGTTTACTTTTCGGCTTCTTAGTATGACTATCTTAAATTGAAACGTAATATGATACTAAATACACATTTTACTGACACCGATATTCAATCGATTGATTTGCGAATACTATTTACACAAGACATTTATGTCTTATTCATCTGCATACTAGTAATTAAGGCTCAACACTTTGCAAGATGGTCCATACTATACGTACCTAGTATATTATGCACGCAAGATTACCGCCTGTAACGAAAGCTAGAAGACCAACAACGCAAATCGTGATTAACATTACAGTTACTTAATGATTAATTTAGAGCAATTGCTAATAATGAGGAAGTCAAAGAAAGTCAACTTCGGTCTCTGAACAGCTACTGTCCTCTCATTCTTGCTCTAGTTCCGAAGTCACGTCCTTTTCTATTGTAAAGAATTCAAAAAATATACCGAGCGTTCCAAAAGTCTTCGTCGCTAAAATAACGTTCTATAAATCACCTTTTAATTTCAAGTAAACGTAACTAAGCTTATCATGAGAAGTTTATATTTACGCAAACATTATAAAAACACCTTTCTGGCATAAAAACAAATGATAAAAGAAAGAAAAGCAAGTCATCGAACTATAACAGATGTTCGATACGTGCACCATTTTCTTGGATACACTCACGACAGCGACGATAAAATCCCTTGAAAGAATTTTGTATCATCTCAATAGGAACACTTCTCAACATAGTTGCGATGGCTCGTTTCAGTTCGTTGTTAGTTCTGTAGCTACGAGCAAAAACTTTGTCTTTGACATATCCCCACAACCAGAAATGTAGAAGTGTCAAATCTGGGGAACGAGGAGGCCTCTCTTGAGGTCCTCTCGGACTGATCCAAAGGTCCAGGTAAATTCTCGTTCAATCAATTTCTTGCTAATAAACTGACGTGTGGAGTGGCTCCATCATAGTAATGTCCATCTGGTACGAAGGGTATGATCATATTCTGTAGAATTGCAATGTATCGATCCTTAGTCACGGTGTGGTCTGAAATATCGAGCACGATACCGTCATCAAAAGAAACTGCTGCTCAAACTGCAATACCAGCCGACTTCATCGGAGTTTCTTTGAAGAACTCGTTTTCCGTAGAATGATAAAACAAATTGTGCTTGTTGGCTCGACCTTTCAGGTAGAAAGTGCTCTCATCAGAAATAATAATTTTACGGCACCATCTTTCAGAATGGGTCTGTATCCAATTACAAAGTTCAAGTCTCCGATCCGGGTTATCTTCTGCCAGTTCTTGTACAAAGGTATACTTGAGGGCTGTAGTCCAGCTTCTTTCAAACTTTTGTACACGCTTCCCAGTGAAACGCCAACTGCTCGCGAAATTTCTCGTTTTGTACAGCTAGAATTTTCCGTTGCGTATTCTGTCACAGCAGTCTTGGATGCTTCATCGAGTGATGGACGACCAGATCGAGGCTGGTCCATAAGAGTTCCTGTTTCTAGTAATTTCTTCTTCCAAGTGCTAATTGTTGTCCTTGGCGGAGAAGACATGGTAAATTTCTTTTCAAATTCTTCAGCTGCTTATCTACAACTACCCCTGACAATTTCATGCGCAACCAAGATAACTTTCTGTTCAATTGATAATTCTCTATCACCAGAGACTCATATCTATTAGATCACAAAATAATGTAGTTTTGTCCGCAGATTATGTGCTGTATATTCAATTGAAATATCATGATTCAAATATTTGAATCTGATTGATTATCGAAGTGTTTTACCGTAATATCTATCTTTGTAGATAATAATAATAATAAAGACGTTTATTCAAGATACTGGCCCCAATAATGGAAATCGTGGGGACAACAAAGAAATACAACATGCATGCATAAATGATCAACATAAGACACTGTTCTTAACGACAAGAAGAAACACAAAAAGTTCAAAAAAGTCAGTCTGAAGAAAAAAAGGAACGAGCGTTCACAGGAAACCAGAATTGAATAATCGCAGAGAAGACCTCAAAACTGGAAGTTGATATTTCCTTGAATGTCTCAAAATAGGTAGCTCAAGATGGTGGAGAGGATGAGTGGCGTCGTGAATTAACGTCTGAAAATGGCGATAACCGATGATTTTTCTGCGGCATGAAAGAGGCACAAATTTAACACAATCGCAATGCAATTTTCTGCAGATGATGGAATGAGCACGGCGTTGAATCTTTTCGATTTTTTCTGATAGACCAACGTTCAATTCAACAAACAATGGAGCCGCATATTCCATCATGCTCCTCACGCAGCTTTCATATATCAAAACCATTTTCTGTTTTTCAAGAAAATCGCGGAGTTGGTGCAAGACGAACATTTTGGAACTTGCCCTCTTACACATGGTATGTACATGAGTACTCCTAGTAAGCCTTTCATCAAAAACCACACCAAGTACAGTCATGCAAGTCACTACGGGAACATTAGGAATCTGAAGCGAAGTCCTGTCGAATGATTTGGAGAACGCTATAAACAGTTGCTTACTCTTGTCTTTCTTGATTTCCATTTTGTTTGAAGCAGCCCAAGTTCCGATTGCAGCGTAGACCTCTTCTACAGGTGAAAGTGATGAAGACTTCTCAATTTTGCTTATGATGATTAAATCATCGGCATACTTTACCAATGTCGAAGTTTCTGTGCTTCGCCAAACAAGATCTGACACAAAGTATCCGAACAACAAGGGGACTAATGATGACCCTTGTGGAATGCCACTGGATAATTCACTATAAGTACTGCATGACTGCTTCCATCAAACTCTAATTCTTCTTGAATTCATTTAATTTTTCACAAAGGTCAAAAGGAAGCCATCAAATCCATCTCTTGACATCTTTTCCAGTAGTCCGTCATGCGGCACTCTGTCGAACCCCTTCGCTAAGTCAACCGAGACTACATGACACGCGGCAGCAATATTGCTCTCTTGTAAATACGATGCTACACTATCTTCAATTTCAATTAACGCACAAGTCGTGGAACTCTTAGGTCGGTAAGCGTATTGCTGAGGGTCAAAATGACTGATAAATGAGCTTCGGATTATTTTCAATAAGCATTTCTCCAGTATCCGCTCCGGAACGGGCAGTAGTGAGATGGGACGTACATTAGTGATGGTCGGTGGCGCTGACTTTGGCAGAGGTATCACATCAGCGTCTTTCCATAGTTGTGGGATGTTAGCTTCGCGGAGACATTGGTTGAAGAGAATGGATAGTGGTTCACTCAAGACTTCACTAAGAATGGACCAAGCCAACGAGGGTATATGATCCGATCCCGGTGATGTCCGTGGAATGACTTGCCTCAGAATGCTTTCAAGTTCGTAGGCTGCAAACTGAAAGGGTGTCACAAAAGGATGGACTGCAGGAGAGGCACTATCAGTCTTGAGATCACTTCCATAAGATAAAAAATCATTTTTCAAATCTTCAAGTATGTCTTTTAGTTCTGAGTCCGGTCTGCTATTTGGTTACCAATCAGTTTTCGATTTGTTATTGCCACATACTGTTTTGTAGATCTTTCAAACAGAGGAGTTGTTAGAATTCCTTTCCATTATTCTGTCGCCCCAACTTCTCTTTGATTTCAAGATCTTAGCCTTCACTTTATCCCTAAAGTGTCTGTACATGTATAAAGTCCAATTCCTCTGTCTATAAGCCTTGTATCTTTTATTGATGAGGAATTTTATGGTGTTTGTAATCCAAGGGGAGTCACGTGTAGATCGCTCTATGAGGTCAGAAGGCAGCAGGGACAAGCCTCTGTTCAAGTGATGGTAAAACAATTCGCACATGCAATCAATACTGGAATCTTCGAATAAAAGTGACCATTCAACATTACTTAGATAGGTCAGTACATCAAGTAAATTCGAACTGCGAAAATCGAAAACTTTAGTATACTCAGATTCGATAGCGATATTACACAAAGGGTTGAGTATGATACAATTATGATCACTAGATGCAATAGGAGGCAATATCTCTGGAGTCTTATACAAAGCAACATAATCATCAGGTAACAAAACCAAATCCAGACATGCATCACTTCTTGTTGGTTGATGCATAATATTTTGTACACAAAAGCTTTGCTCAAAAATGGCAGGTTCAACGTGATTGAAATCACCAAGGATACATATTGAGTATTGTGGAAGACGTTTCAACTCATGATCAATAATGTCCGTGACACAGTTACAAGCGCTCACTTTACTATTCTCGCTCAAAACCCCTCCATGAGGAAAGTACAAAATTACAAAAATAATTTTGAAATTTCTGCAAGAAACTTTAACGATGAGTGTTTCTACATCTTCATTCACATAGTCAGAAAAAAGAGTTCCAGAGTCAAGAAAAGTCGCGACATAGCAACATAAGCCACCACCTCTCCTGTGACTTTTCCGATCGCCTCTATGAATATTGTAGTGAGAGAAAGATGCAGCATTGTTACCTATGCTATCATGAAGCCAAGATTCAACGACGCAAAAAATATTTGGGGAATACTTATTCAGGAACACTGCGGTCTCATCCAGTTTATTCTTAAGAGATCTGACGTTCGATAATGAAATAGACGGAAGAACATTATGGTTTTCTCTGACAGAAATACTACCACTCTTTTTTGGAATGACTACCACTCAGCTTTGCGAGTATGATTGTCATTTTTGGGATCAGTATCGTGTCGTCACAGACCCGGAAAGATATTGCCAATAGGTCTATGCCAGTCAACGACATCATTGTCCACAAAAAGCTGGCCTTTCTCGATGAAAACGTCACTATTCGGATTTGTCAAGCGCATCATTTTGAGACGCTTCCGAAGTCTTTGGTCCTCTCTTCTATCAGCAAGACATCGGTCAGGATTGATGTAAACTCCAGTAAAACTGGGAATTTTCCTCAATTTCTTTGACTTGGTAAGAACCTTTTTGAATTCGTCAGCACTTTTAGTTGCCACTTTAATCATTCGTGTTTTGCCCCGTTGACGAGTTCCAACTCTAGCAACTGACTCAATGGAAACATCAACATCGAAATTCTCTATCAATGTATTCACAGTTTCCTGAATGTCAACTGTGGATTCATCTTGTGACTCCTCAATCCCGCTGATTACGAAATTGGGTGCCAATTCTGAACGCTTTCTTTGAATTTCAGTTTTTTCTTTTTCAAGAATAATTTCTTTTAAGCTTGATATTTCACTCTATAACAATAGATAACGATTTAAACACGAATGCAGCCATTAAATTACCTTGAATTGATAGCGACGAGGACTTTTGGAACGCTCGGTATACAGTAAACAAATATTTGCCGAAACATAAAAATGGCGGTCTATATTGCAGGTAGGCAGCCTATTGAAGCTGACGATATACTCGTACATTAACACCTCTTTATTTTTAAGTGAATTACGCAAACACCATCAAACACTCGATGTTTTGCCCTACAAATATCAGAAGCCTTGATTACTCAATTCGCCAAAACAGACTAGTCATTTTTCAGTAGAGCATTTCCTTTCAACTTCCAACCTACCGTTACGAATAATTCGATTTTCTTCAAAAGATAGTTCGTTGTCTTCTTCTCCAATGCAACGATATTTCGTTCGAACGGATCTGGAAAGCAAAAATGGGCAGTGATTAAAGTCATCATTCTGCAGTAAAGAAATGATGTATGGAAGTAAATCAATCCCAAACCATTTCAACACCAAATAAAACATCTTTAGCTATACATCTTTTAAATGGACATGCTTTTCATAGAGACGTGTGGATGAATGACACTTTGCTCGTCCATTTATGAAGTCACTTAAAATACAGATAAATATGAATAGCAACAGATTATCGATGAGGTTGAAAAGACATTATCATTTCACAGAAATTGACATGAGTATAATTATGAACCCAAGGCCTTGACAGCCATGAATAATAATACAATTACAATATCATATAATAATTACAATTTTGCCGATAGTATAAAATCGATAATTTTGGTGATAATTCTGGTTTGTAATTCGGAGTTCAACATGTATGTAAGCAAAGGTTGCATCTTGGGCACCAATGATTCTTTGACTGCACCCAAAAAATGACAGAACATTAAGGTTCCATAAACCCTACCACTAAATGCTGTGATATGAAAGTTGGAGGTCGATCGTGTGCTTTCACACCAGTTCACAATGTTTGTTCGGAAAATTTTCATCTGTTCAATGACATGCGTACATCTGTTCTATATTAAAAATAAATGAATCTAATTACAAGTCATGCTCTTTTTGAATTCGAAAGTATAAACCTACGCACATGTTAATTCTAGTTAGGTTATCAAACATCTGTTTGATAAACCAGCTATCTGTATGTCATACATGCATGCCATTTATGACCATAACCTTGTGCTTCAATATACCATCAATACCGCTAATGTGTTATTATTGTCATTATTCTGGTATACCGGTATAATGCATGCATTACAACTGCATGTCATTATTGCGCTATAAGAACACCATGTTTACATACATGCACAAAAGCATCGAAAAGCCTGAATTATCATAACTAACTCCTATAATCATTAAGAGCTTGATGTCTCTTTGTTATGACAAAATAAATTTGAATTATTTTCTTGATATAGAAAAGAAAAATAATGACTTGGAATATTATGCCATTATCTTCGACCACGGTCATATGTTCATCTCCTAGGAATCATGACATATCCATTTTGCTGAAGGAGAGAAGGAATAATCAACAAAAATACGAGACTTTCCCTCAATACGCAACAAGACATATTTATTTGTGAATTGTGATAAACAATTGAATAAATATCACACGAGTGTATTTGTAAATATGCCTAGTTGCAGCGGTTCGTTATTATTTATTTGCAATAAGTAGAAGAGCCTTGTTTCGTAAGTGCATGAATTCTAACGTTCTCACTTTGTATACAAAACGACTTATTTTTAAGTGCACGCATGTGTGAAAATTCAGTAAATGTTGAATAACATTCAAGTCTAGATTGTCGTAGCTATCAACTTGCAATGAATTATATTACCTTGCATCGTAAGTGCATGTATTCTGACTTAAATACAAAACAGCCTATTTTAAGTGCACGCATGTGCGACAGGCAAATGTTGAATAATATTTGAGTCTACATTTTCAAATAAATTGTGTATGAAATTTGCACTTCACTAAAAAAGTGGTCACACTTGAGATGTTGGTGAAATTTAGGGGTGCATCCAAATGTCCAAAGAGTAATCTTGAGCTTGGGTTTCAGGGTACACTGACTAGACAAGGCTCAACATTTCATGATACGTTGATAAAAGATGCAATTTCTGGACGAATAAAAATTTGTGATCCCATTCATGATGAGCTGTTAAGCTGAACAAGGTTCACAGGGGAGATGGAAAATTATTTTGCCCATTTCCTTTCTCTAAGACTGCTCACTGGACCAACTTTATGATGAACCAATCAGAACAGCCTGTCAGGGGTTCACAAAGCATCATTGTTCACTGAAGGACATCGCTCATCTAATTCCATCTTCTGCGTTTATAGTCATAGATTGAAGCCGAAACTAATAATTGATACATACCGATCGAAATGCTTCATTGATTGGTTTCAGATCTCGATGAACTATAGGTAAATAGTGAGATCAGTCAATGATATGTGGTCAAACAAATCAAGTTTTATTGTGACAGCTCAAGAAACAAACAATGCTAATTTTGCTGAAATATTGAACATTCAGATTCAAAGCTTGTTTTGTGTAAATATGACGAAAGTAATGACCTAATTAAATTATCTTTTTCTCGAAAGGTGTGAATTAGCACAAATTCAACTCCTGAAAAGTTGGAGTCATTGGCTCTTCCGCTTTCGATTCATTAAGAAATTTTTTTGAGTTCGTTTCACATGCCACTATTTTAAAAATTCGTAATCGCCTAAACGAATGTTTGTTGATGTATAGAATATTTACATACACAATTGATTATGTAACTCTGCTGGAAGCAGAAAAATTACCGTTCATAGACACTTAAATAGAAATCAACAATGTCTGTCTATGATTTTTACTTTACTAACTTCTTATTTTATTAGTAGTCTTGAATTTCTTAATTTTCCATTCTTGTAAATGAACAAGTCTTCTTGAATTGTTATCATTTCGTTCCGTCTGCAATAATGATGAATAAATTCACTTGCGCATGATTATGGTGGCCGACGGTCGTCGAAAGCGCTCGCGAGAGACTGACTGATTTTGCTTTGTACTAATGTGTCAAATATCTGACATGGGGAGCTTCCAAACAGATCATGAGATTAACTCCCCAATATTCTCATCGAAATCAACAATGGTGTGGTCACGAGTAGTATATATTTCAAACCAACTCAAACTGCTGTGTCGATGTCCCGAAAACTGATCTTGTTCGTTCTAAAGTCTAGGCGGAATCGAAATTCGCAGCCATCAAACGTCGAAAGCCGTGAGAAATGTACTTGTGACAGTGTAGTGAAGCGTGCTTTGCTTGTGACTATCATGTCAGAGATTCACGCCAAAAATTAATAAACGCTAATTGAAGATAATGAATTTTGGTAATTTTTTTCATAAAATTTTGAAGGTTGTCCCGAGAGCTTATAATTGTAGTCCGATTAACTACAAAATAATGCAATTCGAGCCCTCTATACACGATCTCAATATCTAATACAGTCACAATTTTTAAAAAAGAAATGAGAAAAAAAGTGAAAACAATTTTTATGAATAACGGCTATGCTGATCGCGTAATTGAGACAGTTTTTGAACAAGTTGATATGAAAGTGTCTAATACACAGAACAACTTGAGAAATGACTCAGATGAAGAAGAACAAGACAAGCAACATTCATCTTGGAAGCTACCCTACAAAGCAAACACATTTAAGGAGGTAAACAAGATAACTTCAAAAATGTGAAAAAAAGTCAAATAGAAAAACTGCACACAACAAATGGAAAACGCAAAATCTTTAAGAAACAAGTGTCCTATATAGTATAGTCAACAAATAACTTGCACTATTACAAAAAAAGATGAATATCAAATCTTAATAATGAAATCCACATTCGCATGAGCTTTGAAAGTCGTAGATATTTGGAGATTCAGATGGAGCCAATAAAAAAGATTAAACATGTCCACAAAATTGTAAGGTTTGTAAAATCGCTGCTATAAATACCACTATAATATCGCTGCTATAGTTATTGCCTCAAGAAATTATCTATTTATAAAATACACTGTATGAAATACATGTTGGTATACATCATATAATTACATCAAGAACATTGAGAAATAAAATATCAGAAGAATCAGCATCTCAGAACTCGGCAGTATTCAGACACTTAAAAGAACACACTTGAAATAGTAACGAAAATTTGATTAAAAGGAGGGTATTACAAGCTAATCGTGACTACCAGAGCCACAGAATTAAATATTTTGTTTATCTGCTTCGCGGATGAATCTAATTCTGTGACCAGAGCAGATTATCAGTCGAATCTCGTCATATTTCTAGGTCCAGAAATTTGATGAAAGGCTGTGAAGACAAAAGCGGCTATTACCATTTGTGAACTTATGTCAAGCAGATATTTTGTAGTTTTTTCTGTCGATATCCGATAAATGTGCTGAAATATCCTGTGTTATGGATTTTGAACTGTCTTCATATGTTTACATAGTATTTAGTGTGGTATTATGTACTTGAAAGTTGTCACCTAATGAATTATTTGCGCATACTGTAAATAAGGCATTCAAAACGTGTATGCAAATATTTAATACATCAATCTACCTTAGCTTTGGCGACATATTTACAAAAATGCCACGTTATTGAGAAAAGATGGGCCGTGATGGGCCTCATGGCGTAACAATGGGACGAGGATTAAACAGGCATATCAAAAGTCCTGCTGAGGAATAATAGGAATAAAAAATCCGTCTCAACTTTGGAAATTGTGATTAACTTTTTTAATGTTGACTGTGTGAAATGATAAATCGATCTTTCTTTTAGTGAGAACAAAATTCACAGAATGTCAATTTTAGTAATTTCTCATTGTAATCTCAGTATTGTTGCATTGAACATTCACGAAATATGATATAGAGAAATATTTTTAAATCGCTAGATGTCTCTAAGAAAGCTATCTAACGTTTGTCACAACTGTGTCTGTACATATCCATGCATGCTTGCAAAGTAAAACGCATTTCTGATACAGCTTGCTTTCATACATGACAAACCCTGCATTTCGCCGACCACTTTGTTACAACTGTGGTTTCAACACAGAGAGCAATTAATTTAGAAGTATTTCAATGTGTGTTGAGTCATGGATATCAAATCACCTGTGGTCACATGCCCAACTAATCACAAATGAGCAACCGCATTTCCGTTGGAGGACATCTTTTAATAGAATTCATCTACTTTAATATCTTTATCAGTGTAATTTTAACATCATCACCACAACCGTAATTGTAATGGCAGCTTAATTTCTTACGAAAGCATCCCTGATGATATATTGCTTTCATCCATGCCAACAGTATACAAAATTAGCCTCTTCGAAAAGAATGTCAGTAGTCCATGTCATTCAAATGAAAGATAAAGGCTTTTGTTAAACCATCACTTACTAGATGTCATTCTCTGTTAGGTAATCACTTCTACAATGCAGTAAAGAATGAAATGTTCAATGAATTTCGCATTTCAAAAATAAACTGCAGACAACGTAATACATGGTAAGTATCTTATTGAGACGCTACTGCAAGGTATACTAGAATAAGAACAAGGAATTATATAATGATAATGCACATTCTGCATTTTTACTAAATGTTTTGCTTAGCATTCAAGAATTAAAGATTATGTTTATTCAGCAACAGACCAAGGACCTGTGATAAGAATGCTGAACACCTGTGTATTTGACTAAAATGATCTTTCTAGAAAAACGACTTTCAAACCTGAAATTCACTGCCATACTGATTTTGAAAAAAATCATATTAATTATCATGTAGCTACATGTGTAATACATCGATTACAAACTAACTTGTACACATAGCCGTGAGAAAATGTTTAGTCATTGATTTTTAGGCATCACTACCAGAAGAATTTACGAATAACTAATAAAATCATAAACAGTATTTAACAATTGAAAAATTATTTTGCTCAGATGCTAGCGCTGAACATGTGAGAAGCGATGTAATTAATATCAATTATAAGCAGTAGTGATGGAGTGAACGTAACCACTGAAATTATATCAGTAGACGAAATTCTGAAATTCAGTTCTTTCATTGATCTATCGCGAGTATCTTAATTTGGTAATTTAAGATGAAACTTACATAACTTCGTGATGAAAACTCATTTGTTGCCATTTACAGCAACATCACAGAAAAACATCTCCTTCGATGTCAAAAACTTTATTGAGGTAATTCATTCTATTGTTTTGTCAAATAAACAAATTCTAGGTGCAAATCTGATTTTCTATTTTAATAATATCCTCTTTTTCACCCAGCTAAAAATTGTTTGTTGCACTTACATATAGCACTGGTAGGGTCAAAAAAGATCTGCACTATTTCTTAAATCCATGCTTTTACTTTGAAAAACAGGAGTGATCATTATCATGCATGAAATGACATGTTTTGAATGCTAACAACAGACCTTAAGTCTCCTTCCAATTATTCCTCAGGGACTCGTAAGACATTTGCAGCAGTTGCTGTGAAAATATCGGCAGGCAAATAATCCTCGCAGGTATAATGTCATAATATCTCCAAACAACAGGTGAAGGCGATGGAGCAAAAATTTTCCAATATTAGTCTATGAGATCCAAGATTATTACTGCTACATCTAATATACCGTTCTGCTTTGCCTGTGTTAGTTGTGAATATTCACATTCACTGTCGTATATAATCACTTCCCTTTCGTATCAGGAACAAGATGCCGCTGTGGTTTCATATTTTATGAATATCACTACTGATCACAATTTATAAATAGTAAGATTATTAAATCAATGGAGACAAGAGAGTGAGATAGATTGATAGCAGCGGAACATTACAGTGATAAGTCGGATATCCGTTTAAGTACACATATTTCAATCGACGGGAGTTGACCTTGGTGTAGAATAGAAAACCGCTGCATGTTATGCAATGATTCTGTGGAGGTTTGAAAAAAACCTAGCATGTCAAATAAGCAAAATCGTTAATACAGAGATGGATCTATTTATCATCGACATAGAGGCCATTTCACAAGGCTATCACACAGGAGGTCCTCAAGAAATACCCTATGCCGATGACCTTGTTATAATATCTAACTGCGGAATACCTAAAAGTCCGCTACACATGCTGGGAGACAAATCTGGAGACCAAAAGTATGCGAGTCAACGTCGGAGAGACCATTTGTCGAAGTACCTAAGCCCCACAAAGGGATGAAGGAGAGCTCCCATGTGCTGCATGCAGGAAGGGAGTTGAACGGAACGCGATCAGGTGTTCAGGCCGTAAGTTGTGTGTAAATTCGCAAGAGATGCACGAATTTGACCTATGTGGTGACTAAATTTAAAGTGTCATTGATGTAAGGGCGAGCTTCCAGTGTTTCGAACAAAATTGACTGAGATTCAAATAGGAGAAGAAGACTCCTTTGAAGTGGTTGATGACTTCTACTACCTGGGACTAAGTAATTCCGGAATATTATCAATTGAATTAAATATACCAAAGTCATAACAAAAGATTGACACAGTCAATCTAAGCTCTGGAATTGACCATAGCGCACTTGCACTTCGGATTTCGAAAACGATTAGTGTTATAAAAATTCGATTCAGAGTGTAAGTGAGCAGCACAGTACATGAAGGGGAAACGATATTCAGAATCTCACACGCAAGCTAGGGCAATGGGTCTTTGCAAATGCAAATTACCGACGTAATTCGCGAATATTTAAGATATTCTAGAAATTCGTGAAAATTTAGTAAAACTCAATTTAAAAAAGTATTGAGGGCTTATTGCTTTGCTTTCTTATTGTAGACATGAACAGCAAGGATGACGAGGGATGGCATATATTCTCAGATATTATTTGCACTAAATCAATCACTATCACTACTACTTGCTAAATCATTGTAATATAATGTAAGCAATGGAGCAACTGAAATTTACAATTCTACTCTCAGCTGCGTTAAGACTGCTATAAAGATTGAAATCTATCAAGAGACCCTGTGGTCCCAAAATCTAGAAGATCATGGTATCCAAAATGCATAAATTTGCTAGATATTGCTGTAGGTTCACATTTCTACACCAAGTTTTTAATGTGTCTATGCACATGACTGCTTCTGTAATAGCATTCAATCCTCTTCCCTTGCAGCTTCATCACTGCGCTAATGTCACAGTCTCGTGCAAGTGAAGTTCATTTAACTTTGAATTCATACGAGGGACCACAGTATCTGAGCTTATTAAACTACAACTTTCTATTGGATGAACGGAGATCCTCTAAATTGGTTTTAAAATACTTGTAGAGATGAAAAGATTGAAGGATTTTTTGGTTTTTTTGAATGCGAAATTTGATGAAATTATTCACGAAAAACCATGGACCTATCACGTCAGGACAAGAGTACACATCGAAAACATAAACCAAAAGATTAATCGGTTTAGCATTTGTAGGTTAGTTGTCAAAGATTAGAGTCTGAGTTGATGATGATGAGGTGTGTCTGGAGGAAAGGCGTGACGAAACATAGTTCCAGTGTGATAACACAGTTCCTTCCACTTTCATCAGTTCTTTTAAAAAGTAATTCTTGTACGAGTATGTATCAATGCATTGAGAAATCATTGGATATCCCAACGATTCTCTTCGCATTAGTGCAATAACTCAATATAATGCAGGAAATATAATACTACACAGCCTACCGTGATCCCACCTGCAATTGAACTCACTGTCTGTGTTGCTTAAGACACTCGACGCTTCGCGTCTCGTGTTTCAGACAACTGAAAGTTCGTTCAAGTATGGTGAATGCACTGCAAGCTATGATGCGATAACATACATTTTCTGTAGTTTGCAAGTGCATGAGACTGCACAGGAATACCGAGTATAAAACTTGTAGACAAATAATGAATGTCGTGTAAATTTCAATTTAATTCACCCATTGTCTTTCGAAATATAAAATTTCACGGGCTCTGCGAGCAATAGACTTGGTACTTAATTATCATTGATTATACGAGTATTGAAAAGATAAGGGTATACGAACGAATATAAGTCAAATGTTCATGTAAAGCAGGACTACATTTCGTTGTATATTTAGCTATCAATTGTCCTAGAAGATATTTTCAATACAAGAATGAAATGTAGTCCTGCTTTAAATGAACATTTGACTCATACTTTTGAGTCACCCTGTATTTAGGACAAAATTAGAAATTGTTTGTTGAATAATTCAACAGAGGGAAAATATCTCCGCGTCTTGGTGGATTTCAACTACCGACCTCTGGCATTCTTGGCCACCGCTTACCTACTGAGTTATCGACGGGCGAAAGTCCTCAAATGTACTTATACTCGAGTACAACTGATTGGCTTAGTTTTGAATAGCATTCTAGAATGAATAAAGCTTGCTTTCAATGAATCTGAATGACTGTGAAATATATTGCTATTTATCATGACTTGTTGAAATAAGGCCTCCGTTTGGGCAAACTTCACTTTTAAGAAATGTGAGATGCATTTCGCTGAAGCTAGCTCGCGTAATGCTTGAAAGCATTATTTGCTATAAAGACAAGCATATTTAATATATAAGTGTATACTACTATGGTATACTGCTATGCAAGCATAGTATAATTGAGAAGATAAATAACTCTGCGGCTGCAACCATCAATCGATCAGGGGGCATGTGTCAATGATAGGTATCCGTATGGTTTGATAACACTGGGTCACATGTACGATCGTCTCTCGTTCAATCAAATCAATAACAGGAAACGCGTTGGGGATATTTATCTTGATAAATAGAAAATCGTCTATAAATTGAAGAAGAGATATGTTTTTTCTTGCATCGCGGAAAATTGAAATCAAATTATTATTGAAAATTTCAGAATTTGATTTTCAGGTCTGTCCCTAGTTTGTTCACGCTTTGAAGACTTTCACTGCTAACAACTGATGAACCCTAAATATTCACCTGCTGTAGGAACACAAAGTTTTCTTCAACACTGTTATTCATCATTCTTCTGGATTGTAAAAACCTACAAATGCTATCATAATACTTTGACATACAGTTATACTGTAAAAATTGTCTAGTGTCAGACTGCTTTTTCCTTGACTGAATTGATGGTTCAATGAACGAGAAATGAGGTATCTTTAAACAGAAGTAAAAGTGTAGGCATCATTATCAGTCTACCTTGCGTTCTCCATAAAACTGCAAAATATCAATAATTGAAGTACTTGAAATGTAATAAAATACATTCGTAGAAGAAGCAACTTAAAGCATTATCAACACTTACAAACTCTTCATTGTTATAAACACCGTAAGACAAAAAGGCACAACTATTAGTAAAAGGACATTTCACAATGTAAGAGGACATGCTTGAGGAAATGACCAGACCACAAATGATAACACCTTACGAGTATCATACGTAGAAATATTACCGTTCCCCTATTCAAGATCTTCTTCAACAATCTTCACGAATTCACTGAATGAAAAACACAAATATTCAAAGTTGAGATTCATGTCAAAATCATTTCAGTGATCTTTAACAAATGCAATTTTTTTTTGAAGATATTGACTATCGATTTTTGCAAGTGAGACTCTTAATGATATGTGCGAATATTACTGAACGGGAATGTAAAATTCAGATCCGAATGATAAGTAATGATGTCACATAAAAACAAATGTTTCATAATCCTTCCAACGGACTTCGACTGCGCCACCATTAATAGTAACAATTGCGTGGGATCAATTAGATTGCACACTTATGCACGAGAGCGTCAATTTAAATGACAACTAGTTACTGTTAGTTGAATCCAACACGCCACGGATACTTATTGATGTGACGAGAGAAGATCGAGCATCGTTATAGCACTCTGGATATTAGGACTGGCCTTCTGAAGGCACCAAACGACCATTATCATGAAAGTACATCCACAATTTTGAAAACCCTTGCCGATATAAGGGTGTCATGCTGCAGGAAATTTCTTATAAGTTGTGAAGATGTTGTTCTTTGACACTTCGTTATCGTTCAAGCCAATAATGGTGACGATTTTCTACCCACATATCACATGTTGAAAACTACCGCACTCTCGTCAGAGAATCAGGCATTTTTTAGGTAATTTTAGTCATTCGCATACACTATGACATTTTTTGCGACGCAATCAACACTGGTGTAACCTCAACGTTCCATCTGCATAAAAAACTAGTTATGAAATTATAATTTGATTCTGAAATCACTATTTCACCAAAAATTATATCGGCCTAAATTCCATAACTTTTGTAGTTGCTTCGGATATATTGACCAGCATTGCGGGTGAGATATACAAGTGCGAGTACATGTGATGTCAACTTGATCGTTTACAAAAACGTGCCGGACAACCTCAGAGCACTCAACATCCATCTCCTTCAACTTGTGCAATTTCCTTCTCTCGTCAAAAAACCAGTTCGATTCACCAATGTACAGCAATGCACACCAGGTATCACCGTGAGGCATGTGTTGTTCATTTTAACTCTACTTACAACATATTTCGAGTGGTACGAAGATACCTTGTTTTTTTTCTTTTAAGGTTCAATACTGCCCTTTTCTGAAGTCCTATTTCCGAGTCACGGGTCATGTGCAACTGATCCTTATTGCCTACGCTCTTGGCTTGCAGGGATGTGGAGTCCTGGAGTCCTAACATTTTGGTCGGAGTCCTCAATCAAATGATAGGATTCCAGACTACAGTCGAACTCGAATTATGAAATAAACAAATAATTTATCATTGTGTATAATTGTCGTTGTCTTGATGTCAAATCGCACCTGAAGAATTCTTCGTTTTCTAAAACCTTTGTTCTTTTTACAGCAACCATAGCCCGATCATGTTTGCCGCATGTGTGGCCCCTTGTAGGTGAATAGTCCACTCTCAATTGTCAGTTGTTTCGAAGTTCCTGTTAGTGAGCAGTGAGGCTTGTCCTTCTTTCTTGTAAACAATTCTCGAAGTTGCAAACATGGGGTTTTATCACATAAAGCGGGAGGAAAATCTAAATCACACTTACATTGACCTGATGACTGTAACCAGATTGTCCCGGTGACCCTGAGTACGTATAAACGTAAATATTGTTGGCTCTATGATTTTTTTTCACGACAGGTTATGTACTAAGGAGTGAAAATAGTCTAGATATATGCTTGAATAGTGCAGTTGTGACTCATAAAGCCAAACATTATATTCTTCAATGTTGTGCCTTTATTTGTATTTCTACTAGTACTTACTACCCAGAGTTGGAGTTCTAATCAAACTACGGAGCCGAGTCCTAAGAAAAGGACGCATCCCTGCTGTATAGAACTTGTGAAATTTGTTTTCATTACACCTGCGATTGACAATGCCATAATGCGAAACAGTGCAGCCGCCTCGTTCTATGACTCTATGATCCATATCAGTTGTGGCATGAAACTCTGATACATACATTAGTGATTGCACTTGCCTGATAATGGTAGTTTGGTTGGTCCCCTAAATCTTGATGACACAAGCGCTTCTCTCCTCGCATCAATTTCCAATAACGCCAAGAGAGGAATTGTGAAAGTAATAGTGCAATACTTTGAATTACATGAAACCTGCATTAACATATAAACGTAGGTTTTGATAAATATCCGAAGTTGCCTCTCAAGTCATACATGACTTTCTACAATTTGCTTGTTTGATGAACCCCGATAGTCTAATGTCAAGTAATGAGCGAAAATTGAATAGAAGTACATCTGAATAATAAGTCGTTTTTGCCAAATTAACATATGGATAATGTCTTGTGATCCTTCAACAAACAATACATCAGATTCATGGTACCTCACTCTTTAAGGATCTGCCATTTGTGAAAGAAGGGAATTTCCCAATTTCCTAAACAATTGGAGCTTCAATAATTGCTACAAGCAGGAACATTTGAACACTATCGAACATGTTGTTCTAAAATTGTAGTTGTCATTAGCATTCGTTAATACATTTTTAAGCTTTGACGTCACTACCTCCTCTTTCTGAGGCCTTGACGATTTTGACACAGCCAGACTTTCGTTAATACAAAGTGTCAAGTTAAGTACGGACTTTCAGTCGATTTCAGTTTGAATACTTGCGCTGATTAATTAGGTAATTTTATCATACTTACCTGTATTTTATTTTTTCGTTTCGTTTCGTTTCTGCTTCTTCTCATGTCATACATACAATTGATTAGTTAAATTGCATAATTTGTAATACAAAATCAGAATTGTGAAGTGCGTGTCGTTAGAAGGCTTGTCAATTTGCCAGTGCTCTCAAGATGATCATGCATCAACATCCTTGAAATTAGTGCAGATAAGCAGATAATCCACCTTTTTAGTTTTGCCGTCTTTAGCACAAATAGCAAGTATAGTATAAGAAACAGATTCTAGTTTATGTATAAGACTGCTGTGTAACTACTAGCAGCGGGGTGGTTCGATTTGATAAGGAGTAGTGCATGTAGATGCAGTTCAAAGCGTTGAGTGAAATATGTTATCATGTTACTATACTGCATTGTTCCAAGCTGCCCTATGACTTTTGTAAGAGGCACACCTCATGGTATGAGACACACAAGATTCTTTATTAATCTGCAATAAGTGGTGATGAAACATTGCTGACTGACAAGGCTCGACATGAAGCTTCGGAATACAAATACTGATCAACTACAAATTAAAATTGCTGCTAAGAGTGGTACAACTTTGAGCTTTTATAACGTGATAGACACTAAGGAAATGTCTCAGGATTTTATTTCAAGTCCATGACGAAAGTCATTTCAAAGAATAGAAACAGCAGCCGTTTGTTGTTGAATGATTAGAACTTTCAGTACTCATTCGTAACTTTATTTCCTCATCAGAGTAATCAGCAGAAAATAGATTATCGTACTCTCTTGATAAAAGATCTCACGCCGCTAGTTTATAATCATGTTACGCGCAAATTACTTTCGAATGATCAGTCAATATTCCTGCGTCCTGAAAGCTTTCTCACTGACTTCTCTTGGATCATCGACATTGGATTGTACTTCAGACGCGATAGTACAAGCGATGTAGATTTTCACTTATGTCTCTTGTATCTATGTTAAAAGTCGATAGGATTGAAATTTTTGATCTGCTCAATTTCATATCACTCAACTCGTGTTTTGTGCTTAACGTTTCCTTCAACTCAAACCTACACAGCTCTATTTATATACCATTTGGTCACAATGGCAGTAGATAAATATGCCACATTCGAATATATTTCACCTGGCTGCAACGTATCCAACCAGGTGAGCAAGCTTGGAACTAATTATAGAAATTTAGTTGCAATGATTTCAGCTCATTCCTCAATTACAGTGATTGTGGAAGGTCTACAACTTGGGAATCTTAAATTGGATTGGTAATTTTTCTATGTACTGATAATCAGCATTTTTCATCACATACTTGTTTTTCGGGTGACAGGGCTCTTCTCATTTGCCAGATGGCGCTGCAGTGATCTTCCTTCATTGATACCTCATTCATTTGCTTGAATTGAGATTTGAATTCCTCATCTCCAGATCGCCAGTCCATGCTATTAGTCACTCAGTAACAGGACCAAATAATCAGTAAAAATGATTACAATTAAAAAATTACAGACCAGATTAAATGAATTCCTAAACACACTGACTATTTCTGGAGCGTTCGTTGCCTCTCGCTTCTCTCATTGTGCTGATTTCATTTCCAGCAATCACTGATAAATTCTTTTGGATGTTCAAACTTCAGAGCAGTTGTACTATTGAGACCCATGCCAGTGGCGCCTGAGCATGTAGCTGCTAGATCAACGAGATCAATTTTTTAGTGTGTTCATCATCTGAAGTAACCTTTCTTGCATGTGCACGTGGTTGAATGTCACGAATTTGCAATTTAATTTTTGGTACTGAGTGTGCCGATTTCGAGAGGATTACGTAAAAATTCGACCAGATGATTGCTGCCCTAACAAAGTCTGCCAGAACTACAATGTATACAGGAAAGTTTTAAAAATAAATTCGGAATTAAAAACAATGAAAAAGCGTGGCCTGTATAGTGTATATTCTAAATACACAATGAAGACAATCATAGAAAAAACCTTGGCCACAGATGTCATGAAAAATAAATTTACGATGTTTTGTAAGACTGTAATCAATGAAATAAGTGTCTGGACTAGTTGGTGGACATCCATCATAGTTAAACTACTTTCTATTCATGCTGTTTCTAACATGAAAGAACTAATAGCAAACTTTCTAGCATTACTTGGTATTAGCTATAGACAAAGCATTCAAGATGAATAAAAAATAAATTTGTTGTTTTATGTGCAGCTAGGATGATGCTGTGTAATGAAACACTATAGAGACTCATCATTATCACATGTTGAACAAAGCGAAGCGGGTTAATGGCTGCCATTCGATACGAACCTCTGTGGAACGACTTGTAATGAGAATCTGTGACTGAAGAAACATCTAATTACACAATGATTACATTGTTACCAATTGTGCCTGACATATTAGCAGCAAAAAGGAGAATGCTTACGTTCCGAATTACATACAAAAATGACGTTCAATCCTGTCGATCGCAGTTCTTCTCGAAAATTCCCGAAAAAGCGAACATTATATAGTTGCAGTTTTATGGCACAATTAGATTGTTCGCATGCCGTAATTCTGTTACTCGAGTCTGCTAATGAGTATTGTGAGCACACGATTAAATACCAATAGGTACTATTTGGTACCTTGTTATTCTTATCCACTTATTTATACTTTCCTATCATATAATTAATGCAATTACTTTCTTGATTATGTGAGCAGTGTGTCCATTGTAAGTGTGAATGATCTTGAAGTACCTAATGAAATGAATTCACATCGTCTTCTGTAGCTTCATTACACCACGCATAACAAAGACGGAAGGTCGAAACGTCGCGCAAATCGTTTCATTTAAATACAGTGCTCGTGGAAGAAAAACTTCGGTTATTTTTGAATTCATAATACCAAAAGGCTTGAGCAATACATATATGCAATTAACGATTTTGTTTATTAGAATCTGCGAAACTAAACATCTGTCATGGTCTTCATCATCGTCTTCATAGATAAGTTTGATGTCTCATGTAACTTATCTGTAAATTGTGAAGGGATGATCATTATGCAATTTCACCCGGATTAACGATTATCTATTCGGGACAGATGCAAGGAATCCGGATAGAGAGAAATTCCGAGTAACATTGCGAAAGTCAAGTAGCGAGGCCGACAGTATAACCACTGAATGTTTCTATGACTACTAGTTTTTCACGTCAGCCTGCCCTTCTTTTTTGTAATGTTTTTGTTCGAATCTTGAGTCCCAAAAAAATACAATCTTACATTTCTAGAAAGAATTTCAACCATGGTATATTTAGTTCCTCAAATGATAAGTTTGAACTTCAACATATGAACTTTATTGATGGCCATTCAAAGGATGCCCTCGACATTGAGAGTAAATACTCTTGATACTCAAAATTATTCATATTATTATTGGCATTTTGCTAGATCAATATCAGATTCCTATCAAGCTATGGCCAAATATTGGAAATAATTTGATTGATTTCTTCGATTGTACTCGTACTTTCTTCTTGTCATAGGTACATGTAAATAACGAACTGAAGTAAAACGAAGCAAAGAAAACTAAACATTACGCTTTGCAAATTAACAAACGTAAATTAAAGCTAGTGTACATCAGATGCAAATCGGAATTCACATTTCACAAGTGGCAGTTCAAGTGTAGATCATGTAAAGTCAATGATGCAGGTAGATGGAGAAGAAATATGCCTAAGTACAAAGTAAGTTTAAATCAACTTTCCATCCTTAAGCATACCTGTTAATCATCTTTAGTTACCAATAATATCCCCACTCCTCCCAGATAACACTTACAAGATCCGGTTAGCCCGGAAATGTGAAAAAATTAAAAGGCCCCTGAAACAGTTTATAAATGCATCAATTTACTAATTCGCATGGACTTGATTTTCATAATGGCCTTCAATCAATTAATCGATATACATGCAATTTGAATCAAATCACTGGCATTTCGTATTGGTGATCAGATCAATAGTGCACACTAGATAGATATCCTACCTCATGTGTTCCGATTCTACATCGTGTCTATTCAATCAAGGAGTGTGCGAATTAATAGATTTCATCGCAACACCTACCTCTTCAATGGACGTTCGGGTTTGTTGTTGTTCAGAACACTGAAACAACAACATGGCATGCAACGAGTAAGTAGTCAAGAGATAATGTAGAAATAATGGCAACTGAGTTAGTAGTATTTTGTGCGAAAGATATTTATGCATAATCATGGACAGTAAGATCAATGAAATCCAAAGAATTCATGCATATTCAAACTTCAAATGACTTCTCACAAAATTCTGTAACCAAGAAATTGAGAAATTACGAATGTGATTGAAACTTGAGTTCTAGCGAAACCAGATATTAAGATAGTATGAGCTAGAGGGAATAGATGATGAAGATACACTTCTAACGGAGATTCAAAACCGACGAGATGCTTGAAGCATGAATATTGAAGATCTGTACACAAGACCATTAAAGATGAACTCGTCGTACACACGGCACCGAGAAAGCCATGATAGGTGTTAAAGGAATGAATAGAGACAAGATGAAAGTTGCTTAAATTCCTACTACGATTGAAATGGAAGATGCAAATGTGTTTACACATCCGTGCCATTCAACATGCACCACTATAATGTCTTCAAGTCGACGTGACTGAAGAATGCCTTCCCTCAAAATATCAAGAAAAAGGCGGTCGCAGCATCACCAAATATATTCTTCGTAGATCTTCGCAGAAATTACTTGGAAATTCAATGATATTGATGCTACAATTGTGCACATGTTATCAACTTATAACGGTGTAAGGGTAGTAATACTCATTCTTTGTTTGTGACTAAAATCATGCAGCGACATGCGAAGGCATTTCATACCACTGATTTTATTTATTTGAAGTCAAATGAACGCTAATGGCGGAATGTATCCGGTGTGAATTGCTATTTCATTGAATAGACATTAAACGATTAAACGCAACCTGCTTCTTTAGAGTGATGATGACCATTTAAAGAATCCTCATATCAAAAACGATCGCTGCATCTTCATGTCATTTCTAATTGGAGAATGATGATTAATATTAAGTTAAATTGAGCTTTACATATCAACTTCAATTGAATTATCACACCGTGTTTTTTAATGCATCCAAAAGCAGAAACGCAATTCGATGTATGTATTCGAGTATTATTGGTGTATTTAAGATCCCGGCATGCCTAGTCAGGCCGTGCATATTAAAAGTGGTAGTTTGTGGCATTGAACCGTGTTGTCAAGTGGTAACCCTATATTAGAGCTTAATCGTCTGTCTAGCGTCGACGAGTTTCTGTGGTGTTTGTGGGATACTGTGTTGCTGAGTTCACTAACAATATGATCTGTACATTATTTTGTATTTTGGCGGTCTGTTTTATTAGCATTGTGATGGTTCTATGGCTCTGATTGAACAAACATTTGTAGCATGGTGGTCCACTAATGTTTACGATGAAAATTTTGCTCTCATATGTTATTGCCGGAAAACCATTATCACGCAAAGATAATGTAATTCACTTTCATAAAAATGTGTAGTGATGACTACACTAACTACTCTATTACTCAGTACCATCATGTAAGTCAGTTTTTCATAAATGTTTTCCAAGAAGTCCTTGATATTTCGTACTGAATAGAAATCGCTGAGTTTCAATGTTTTAAATGGATGGTCAATTCATTCTACAAGAATGAAAATTTGGACGTCATGACATACTTGAGACAAGAAGAATGAAAATAAAGTGTCATTTTGTATTCATCCTCGAAACAGTGTCAACTTTTCCACTTACCTGCCATTCCCATTCAGTGTCGAGGTCAGCGGCTGAGTTTTTAAATCCGTTCTCGTAATTGGTTGACTCATTCGACCTGCTTTTTTTCTGACAGCAGGTACTGGGTGTCGCTCCATTACTGGACTGGACGCGGACTGCCGACCAGGAGAGCGAGGAGGGACTTTCAAGCTAGAAGTGGAGTTCGACATTGAACTAGTCCCTGATCCTCCTGCTCCTGCTGCGCTAGTAGTACTGCTTGTAGAACCTCCTGCACCTCCACCACCAACTGTTGCGGCTGTGTCGCCGCTACTAGTCGGATTTGGGGATGTCTGGGAGGCTGGGGAGGACGATGCTTGATTCCTGGAAAATTGGTGGACGAAATTGTATAAGTACAAATATTGAAATCAGTACTGAACTCCTCGATGGCACTCAATAAATCAATTTCTACGAAACAATGAAACTAATGATGATATTTGCGGTGAATATTTTATTTCAGTGCTGATTGTAAACTAAGAGTACCAAAAAGGAAACTGTTAATCCATTTACAACGACGTAAAACTTCGAGATCTCTCTAATTGCAATGTTAAATTGAACAGAGAGTAACTTGCAGCGCAAATCAAAAAATTGCATTATTCTAGAAAAATGGCAGAATGTCTGCACTTAACTTATACTGCCGACGCTTTGCTCTGATAATTAATCAATAACTTCAGACTTCGCGACAACCGAGCTTCTGATGGATAGATGCATAGTGCAATGAGCTGTGAATATTATGTTATGCTTTATCAATCTGTGAAGTGTTATCAATTGCTATTTTTAGAGATAGTTGTTTGAAACCGCTTCTCTTATCGGTTCATAAAAATGCCATTTTTGCGGTGAGTTCAAATTCATGTATAATAGGGTAAATCTATTTCGTGTGAATGTTTTATATGAATTAAATAGTTTCCACCTATTTTATACATTATATGCATGTCGCAAACGAAAATCATACAAATAGTACGAAAGACCCTTAGTTTCTATGATACTCAAAAAATATAATTTTCGCTCATTCGTCAGCCATAACGTAACTTTTACACTTCAAAATAGGTACACAACCTAGAAGAACATCGTGAAATTGACCGACAACATTCTTTTATGGAAGCTCCGGGAGATGAAGAAAATATGCATGTTATCATGGGCGCAATGCATTTCAGCGAATTTGCTAATTATGTTACTCAGTGGCTTTGCACTGCGATGTAGTCGCGTCACGAATATCTTGAATTTTTCATTATTAAGTTATAAAATACCTACATTCGTGCGAATTAAGTATTCTATGCTACAGACGTAAACGTTTACCGAGTCATCCACCATCACAACCATTGATCAGAAATTATATTGAAATTGCATCATTGACGACCTTTTTTTGTATGTATGATAAGCCATTTTGTTTCTCATTACCAATTTCTCTAATACTCGATGAAAGATAAAAACTCATATTGAAATCCGTCATAAATGAGTGCTGCATGAAGACCCAATCTATCGGCTGACCGCTCCCCACCTTTTGAAAATCCTGCATTCGTCTCTGCTCTTACACCGGACTGAAAGTATCGTGCTAGTTAACACATGACTGGGATGTGATTGGCATAAATCACATCTTCTGGCACAAAATCATTGATGAGTGGCGCAATTATCATAGCAAAGATCAGTATACTGTCTCAAAATGTACATGATATTTGGATTGTCGGCAATCTTTAGCATATTTTGTTATGATCGACGTCGGTCAGAACAATTTAGTGGAACTTTTTAAGAAACTGTACTATCTGAAGCTGTGAATCAAGACAGTTGATTGTCTTTAGGATGCAACGTCATCTCGTTCTAGAGATGTCTACCACTGCTACAACAGCTGATCCTCACCGCTTTTCGTGTGTAAAAACGCAACTAATGAATAATGTGTCAACGGAAATTCGAATACTAAATAAAAGATTTAGTTGACATGAGAAAAGTGACTCGCAAAAAATAGCAGGCAAAGGTTATCGACGAACTACTTTTCTCGCCTGAACTAAACATATTGTATGTCAAAAATAGCCTCTGGCTTTCTCAGGAATAAAAAAAAATTTCTAAGAAAACAAGCTTTCGTATTCCTTCAACAGGGTATTCAATAGAATGCACAAATGTTTTACAGCCGTAAATTGATTTACGTTGAAGGAATACGAAAGCTTGGCATCTTAGAAATTTGTTTTTTTTATTCCTGAGAAAGCCAGAGGCTATTTTTGACATACTACCGGTATATTATATCCAGGAATGGCTAAACAATTACGTACATTATATTTAACATATTGGTCTCTGCCCATTGCTTTAACGAGGACATATCACGGGCAAGAATTCGCAGTTATTGATAAACTGCAGGGATTGATAAAATTTTGTGCACTGGATGAACTTTGCATGTAGCTAAATTGGAAGATTTTTCTTAATTTGAATTTCCTTTCATTGATTGGTCATCGACAGAAACGAATGTGCTTGCTTTTATCAGAAAACTATCAAAGGAGATGAAACTGCGACTTCAGAAAGTTGTGAAAGTGTAAAAAAGTTTCTCGTCTTTAACTCACCTCTTGGCGATCTTTTGTTTCATGTCATGATGTATTAAAAAGTTGGTCACTTACAGGCCTCTTCAGACATCATCACATAATGCGCATGAACGATAAACAAACACATTGTACTCAGTAGGATATGATGTGCAGAACACTATGACAAAACTAAATACAGTGTATCACAAAATAACATGGGTATGTATTACTCCAACCAGCTTTACCTGACAGACATGGCTCACATGATCGACGCAACGCTTGGAAAAATAGAACCATATTCCGATAATGAGAACATCAGCAGCATCAGAATCGAGTACTTTTTTTCACGAAAGCAGTCAATTAAAATGGTAAACCCAGTTCCTCTTGCAAGGTGGTACGGTTTTTGTTACCGTATCAGCAAAGAACATGCTGATAAAACAAGTTTCATAGCACTATTGCGGGATATGGTGATGATTCGCTACTTAGCTACAACTAGAAATTTGTAAAAAAATCGTGAAAGTTTTAAGCATTTTTTTGGATTCGAAAGATAATTGCGGATATAGGTCGAACAGTGTCGGCATTCCGTGTCCTTCTCAATACCAAAAAATCTCATAATCCATGCTCTCTCTCTTCTGAGAATGGGAAGGATACGGAATACCGAAACCAGGCAAACCGAGTCTTTCTACATATTACCATAACAATGTCTTAACATATTTATACTTTATAAAAATCGTATTTTATTTAGTATTATTCATCAATTCTTCTCTCTGTTTTAGTTCGAATTCTAACTTATATGGTGAGCCTCCTGTTTGCCACGATCAATCCAAATGATCTGATTTTCAAAGAGTTGCAGTCAATCCTCATTTATCCTTCCTCGTTCATTCAATACACTTCATATCATGAGTTAACGAACGAGACCGGATAATCGAAGTTCAACCCTATTTGCAGTTTCAAAATCAAAATGAATCAACAATGCATTAATAAGATCATACACGTATCTGTTCCATTAATAAACGCAAGTATTCTATAAAAATCATTTTGTCTGCAGCAATGAAAGAGACTGTTAATTGCAATCATGTTCAATTAGTCAAATATACCGGTATGTGAATACTTTAAGAACATCAGAAAATGCAATTATACCGCAAGCCAATGTCATCTATTGCACTTCATGAGTTTCATTCAAAAAACAATATTGCTGCTTAGTATCAATGCTGCGCATTGTTGCACAGGATAGTTACTTTGCTATTCGGCATCGGATACTTTAAAACCGGATAATTGATGTATTCGTTCGACCCACCCTACGAATTAGATTGAGGCAAGCAATCGTTAGTTAGCAACTCACGCGTTATGCCTTGATGTCCATGCACATAATGAGAACAGATTTAGGCGCATATCACTTTCTCTCTATTAGGATCACGATCATAAAGAAAAGAAATGTAATTTGATTAATTTTGTTGGTTTCAATAACGATTACCGGTATTGAAAGCATTTTGGATATAAAATACCAATTAGTATGAGGGATGACAAATGGAAAGCTTGGAAAGACGCTTGATTGATATTTGAGACTTGCAAAAAATCGAGTGACCCATTACGTTAGAGAAAAATGGATATCTACAGCAAAATATAGTCATTCTGGCCTGAATTATTTAGAATTATGTGGTTTTGAGAATACTATGAAATCATATCTGAATTTTGATATTGAATACAATGACATCAATATATTATTAAAATTTCGAACAAAAAATCACAAATTAGATTTCGTAACTGGCAGTTACGGAAATCGACTGCGCTATGAAGAGCGTTTATGTGAGCTATGTGATAATTCGAAAGTGGAGATTCTGTATCATTTCATGATAGAATGCTCACTATATCAAAATTTACGCCAAGAAACAGCGCCTTTGTTGTGCGACTGTAGCAATACAACAGAATTCAATACATTGATGAATATTTCAACTCCGAAACTGGTAAAATCCATCGCGAGGTTTCTCAGAAAAGCAAACGACTTGCGAACGATGACTAAGGAAATCAGTAATCAATAAATATGAAATCTGGAAATTTATTTTCGTCAATTCTCCTCTCCTTCCAGTTCAGAGTATGTTTCAACAACACCGACCGCACGCTGTTTTCTGCCATCAAGCTAATTTTTTTGCGGATATTATGTGAGCATACATGCTCCTGTTTTCCAATGTTCTTGGAAATAAACATTTTTGACTTTTGACTTTGACTTTTGATTGAAAAAACAGACCCACCTGGATCCACTAATAATCAACCGCTATCATGTTTGCATACCATGTAGCTTGATTTTAAAGAATCCGGTACCGTATATCCGGTGTAGTCCTACTGCTGAGATTACTTTTTGATATTGCTTAAGCAATCTGTCACCATGTTGAATAAAATGAGCGAGTTAGATTGAAAACAAATTCATCAACGCATATAAATATATCAAATGGAAAATAGCTGCTCCACGGTCAGAGATCAGCTTCGTACCCAAACTCAGGAAACATGATAATGTTGAAGTACACAGGGTTCATACAGACTCGGCATCCAAAACTTCATGAGTTTTTCGAGGGTCTTTAAATATGTTTTAAAAGTATTAACTAATAAAAATGATCATGCAAAAATTTCCGTGATTCGGAATCAAGAATAACATGAAAGATTCATGCGAAAAATTAATGAAAATTATACTGAAGGAAATTGAAGTAGGTTATTATTATTTCATTCACTCACGAAGTTTTCGAGTTTTGTGAGTCTGCACGAACCGTCAGTAAAAATGAATAGGACAAATCACAGCACATTGCTTTCTTGCGCTATCACGTATTTTTTTTAATCTTGCCGAAACATACCAAAAAAATCGCCTAAGTCGTGTATGATAAAGAGGTAAATTAGTCTAGAATAGTCTCCTAAGTTACACTGAACTGATCAGAAAGAGTGTTTCTTACATGTCAATCAGCCAGAGGTGACTAAAAGTCAACTTTCGAAAAATGAAGCTTTAACATCAAACGTAGCAGACAAATTTTCATGGAATATTATGATGCTTTCAGCCTGGATGGATTCGGGGCTTGCCTTCTAGATAGAGGCATCGCTAAGCCAAACTCTTAACCACAATACCAGATAGACAACAATTATTTTCGGTTACTCAAAAATATGAGATGAATGATCTAAGAGTATAAAATTAAGATACTTTGTGCTATGTTAAATAACACAACCAAAGCTCAAAGTATAAATAGTCTATCAAAATGACTCAATGTTGTGGTACGGAAAAATAAGGCATTTATTAGATAGAGTGTCTTCCGATCAAAATCACTTGCTTTAGTGGACACTTGGAAAGTATTTTGCATGAATCAAGTTAGTATAAAATCAAGTGATTGAACATTGGGAGCTTCTTTAATTGCGTCGAATCGGTAGTTTGCGATAAAAATAATGGTATATATCATTCAGTGAATACAACACGCTTTGAAATTTTGGCGATTTTGAGGGTGTTTCATCAAGATAAAAATACATGGTGCTGTGTTGCTGTGGGCTAAATACTAGTTTTACAGGCTTAGTTCTTAAATTTTTCATCTTTTTTAATGACGGACTTCATTTTCAGAAAGCACCACTTTCACCAACTGAAGGGATTTATAAATTGCGAAAACAAATTGATTTATAGCACAGAAGCATCACGGCAAACAGAAGATCGGATTTCTTAAATTGACGATTGAAATGTAAGCTTCCTTTGCACCATATAAAACTGCTATGCAAAGCTTTGACATCGAGGCACGTTCGTCAAGGATGTGTTATTTGCTACGCCATCTATTCACACAAAACAGGCATATTAGCAGCTGAAAACTATTTGGTTTAATGAACAAAAATGCTTGTATATCTCGATTGTGGAAGGTGTCACGATACAACAAGAAAAGCAATCCATTACGAATATAACGAAACGAAGAAACGCGAGTTTGCTGTTATGTTGTTTTTGTTAATAGCATCGAGATTTAATATACACTTGCAGTTTCTCGTGAAGAATTCAACAAGCATTCCCAACATCGATTATAGAATATAATGAATTAATTATGATACTGGCATATACCGGCATTTATTATTAGTTTCCATCGAATGCTAACAGTTGAAAAGCTATTAATGTTTTCATATAGCGGATCAATTACACATTTCATTTTCTTATTAGTCGTCATTTAGATGAAGATGATATTCCGAGGAGCTTAGCTAAAGACTACAACTAAAGTGAATGATGGAGTTATGATGTCAAGAAAATATTATGATTGGATACTTTGATCATACGTGAATGTCCGGCGCTTCTTAGTTCTTCAAATTTCAGCGCGAGAGAATCAAATAGATTTAAACATACAAAAAGAAAATTTAAAGCTATGAGCCACAGATGATAGTGAAGACGAATTTGAGATACACAGTTAGAAAAATGCTATGATTTTTAATAGCCATGAATTTAAGGATATCTTCACAATATTACAGCCACTGAACAAGGAAACTTCAATAAATATATTATCAATGTCGTAAGGCCAAAAGGTTCTCCTCTCCACAACCGTTGATTAACAAAGCTGTTTCTCTTCATGTAAGCAAACTTTCTGCCTATATTGTCATTGATTCATTCTTTAGTATTTTGAAGACATCCTTAAAATTCCCTTGAATCTATAACTATCATTTTTACAGTATTTCCTAAATCAATATACCTAGTGTTTTTCTTCATTGCATAAAAAATTATAATAGCAGGAAATTTGATTGATTTTTCACATGTTCAGATCTGCTTGATTAATTTCCGCTGAAGATTTACGAACCGCCTGGCATTCACTTAAAGCTGATTAACTATTATTGAATAAGACACGACACTTATTCCCTTAAAAGCTTCATTATAAGCAAGGATGCCACGCTAACTAAAAATTATGAATTTAACTCTCTTAGCAATAACGGGGGAGATCCATGTATCTTTTATTGTAATCGTTTTGCAACAGTTTGAAACCCTAACATCTTGAAGAGCATTCATAAAAACAATTTAAGAGAGTGAAGCATTATCAGGAACACCGCTCTAGAAATCAAGATACACACTTATTTCTTAGAGTAATGGCAAATCCAATTTGGACAGCCGTAGCTAATGCTGTCAGACAAAAATGCAGATTGATACACATCATGCTGAATGCTCGCATGGTTATGAAAATGCCGATCAATTGAACGTACAACAATTTGTATTAAATTTTTGTTCGCCTCACTTTTTAAGCGCATTAGGCAAGAAGGTAAATTAATTAGGATGCGTTGCTAAGATTGATCAAGGACAACTAGATGTCAATAGGCTACTTATAACTACTTACACTACTTATAAACATATGTAGTAGTCCTTGGATTGATTGAAATGTCTCCAGAATATATCAATCCAATCTGCAATTACTACTTTCAGGAACGGGGATCACTGAGGATCGCAATAAGAATCCTCACAGAAATTCTGCGCTGGAGAAGGGGCATGCTGATTAAAGTCTTCCCCCATGACGGCTCTATAAACAGTAGATTCTGTGAAATTACGAAGGAGAAATGTGAGAGCGCCATTGATGGATAGCGCACATTTTTCAGGAAAGATAGAATCCTCCACATCAGACCGAGATTAACAGAATGTTTCACATCAGACGCAGATATAGAGAATCCTTCACATAAGACAGAGATGAAAAGAATCCTTCACATTATACGGAGATATAGAGAATCCTTCACATCAGACGGAGACTAACAGAATACTGCACATCAGACGGAGATTAACAGAATCCTGCACATCAGACGGAGATATAGAGAATCCTTCACATCAGACAGAGATATAGAGAATCCTTCACATCAGACAGAGATTAACAGAATCCCTCACATCAGACGGAGATATAGAGAATCCCTCACATCAGACGGAGATATAGAGAATCCTTCACATCAGACATAGATATAGAGAATCCTTCACACCAGATGGAGATAAACAGAATTCTTCACATCAGACAGAGACATGAAGAATCACTTATTCTCTTATAATCAGTTTCGCTTTCCTACTTCATTACCTTTAATCTTCAACTGAGGGATACCTTCGGGATGTAGGCTCATGATCTTCCATCCAACATTGGTTAAGAAGAATGCGCTGTAAAACAGTTTCTGTTTCCTCAAATACGTTAAAGAAGTGAAGATTATCAGATTCAAATAGAAGGCTATATAGTAGAAATCTTCTTAACTGGTCGACTATATTCATCTCAGATAAAATACGTGCTAATCATACTAAATGGTATGTTATTTCTGCTGATAGTTGTACAATGTATTGAATATTCGTGGGCTTGGAGGTAGATGGATTGTTCCCAATCACATTAAATGTATTTAATTCACAGTTATTCACATCCTGAAAGATGTCAACAATCCCTTGCATCCTACAAAATATCAAGTATCAACATCAAACGCCATTCACATCGTACACGACAAGATATGTAGAACGTCATGTGCTATTACCGATTTACATTTAATTAAAAGCTGAAGTCATGACGGCACATTTGGCCTAATGTAATTGATCTTTTATTATCTGCAACCATAAACGTAATTGAAGAAGTTACACTGATAGGTGGATATTGCAGATATTGCAGAGTAAGAAAAAAAATCCTTCGCCGAATCTTATCTCTACATATTTTTGTGCATCTTAAAATTTTAGCCAGCTGGTCTGTTCAGGCTACTCTCTGAAGTGATAGAGTGAAAAGCGATGTCAAGAGGCTACAAATTACGATGCAACATCAGCTCTACAGCAAAGTCAAGCAAGAAGCGTGAGTGAAATCAAACTTTACCTAAAGCTGCCAGCATATCTGCAAAGAATTGAATTGAGACAATCCATCACCTGATTAAACTTAACATCGGCAGAAACAAAATTTTTGTAAAGGCATTTATCCAAATAACTATTCACACTCATCCTGCGTCCCCTGTAACAGCATTGAATCGAAATATAGAAATTGAAAGGTAATATGAATTAATTGGGAATGAGAAAGATATATAATAGTTCATCAGAATTGAGAACCAACCGACCAATTAAATATATCACACTTTGATGTTATATATTTGACAACAAAACAAGAGATTGATTAATTTTCCACTTTCCGTTGTTCATTGATTTCATAAACTATCAGAAACTCTACAACTATCATCTGGTATGGAAGGACCAATGCTTGCAGTAGAGTTGGAACCGGTCAGGATCCAGTACACCAGGATCCAGTCCAGGACACGGACGAGAACGGTGATCAAATGTCTAGACCGGCGGATTGACCGGTGGATTTTTTGCCTTCACTGACCGGCCTATCAACGGCTGACCGGTTGACCGATCTCTGACTGGCGACAATCTTACATCATCCTGTAATCGTTTTTACCAGCGTTTCCAATTGCTGGGGGGAAAATTTCCGCGCATCTCAAAGATTTTCGCAAAGGAAGTATCTATCAATTGGATGACCAATTGATAGACTTAACCACCGATATACATGTCTGATCTTCTGACGTGTCATTTATTTGTCGTATGAATAATGCAAAATGCCGAAACATTGTGCATTTGTAAAATGAACTATCTGTAGAAACTTCTTGAAAACATTTATTTTTCATCATTGCGTGCCTTGTTACGAGAAACAATAATTTTTCATTAACGTGTAATTATATCAATGATTTTGATTCCTATGAATATCGTGTTGCACGGAACACCAACCAGACAAACACGCTACGTTTTAAGTGGTTAAGTAATTTGCGAGAATGTCATCAATATAATCACTTGAAACAGAATAAAAGATAATGAGGATTCAGATTGTGCAAATATTTCATGATATTATGATGGAAGTAGGTATCACAATAAAGAATGTCCATTTTCGCTTTCACTGTGAAAAATTTCACGATTGTTACAGCCGCTTTTCTCCAGTTACCAGTGGCGCTCCTCAAGGGTCTTTACTGGGCCTTCCTTTTCTTGTGTTTTTCTTTTGTATGTCTTTTTGTGATGACAGGGAAAAAAAGAAACACGAGTATGGCAACTCGGGATTGCTCCATGCGACAAGATGTTTGGTATTATGGAACGAATATTGTCGATGAAATCATTTCTTATTATTGTGACTGAATTACGACCGGCAATTCCAAATGCTCGACCGGCCAATCAGACACCGGTCGGAAAACTCGACCTGACCCGACCGGTGACCAGAGCTGGTCGACCCGGACCGGTTCCAACTCTGGCCTGCAGAAGGTTACATTCCAGGCTATCATTTGAGAACTATTTTTCCATTCGATTATCTTGTCAAATCATTTCTGGGATCAGCAAACGTTCAACACATTCGCTTTCTATTTAATCGCATGCACGTTCCACGAAATCTACAGGTCCGGGGATTTTCTTCTACACTGAACTTAGTTATGAAAAATTTATTTGAAGAAATATAGAATTGGCGTCAGGTAAGTCATTTTGTCAAAACATTTCTATGATCAGCTACATGTCAACACATTCGTTTTCTATTTGATTGAATGTTCCACGAAACACCTCAGTCCAGGGATTTTCTTCCACATTTTCGTATGAAGACAAATACACTAAAACCACAAATATCGACCAAATACGAGAGGTCTATCACAATGAATCAACTGCTGCTCGAACCCACAGTAGGCGCATAGCTCCTCATCGATTTTTCCTCATGAGAAAATGCTCTATTTTCATATCAAACAATGCATTTTCAATTCATTTAACGCTTGACAAAAAGAAAAGCATTGCAACATAATATTTTTAATGTAGGTCATGTAATGTCCACTGTCTACCTAATGCAAAAGATAGTCGCATGGGAGAGATACTCTGAATGACGTTGGTAAAGCCGCAAGTTTTGTGATATCTGAATTTGTGCTAATCCCATGTTTCATAAGGAAATCTGATGCAACATCTTTCAATGGTCACATAGGTAGCTAAGTTAGCAATATCTGATTAGAATCGACCTATCCGATGAAAGGAACCTGATGTTAAAACTTAAATCAACCGTGCATGAGGACAACCGCTGTTAAAGCAGTGGATTGCGCTTGCTTCATAAAGATTGCCTCATTATGAATACTCTCTCAGTTTCATAATCAAAATAAATAACTGTCTTTGTCTAAAGACTCTTTCAAAGCTACTAATTTTCATTCAAAATTTTATGAATTTTTAGACATGATATTCAATTTCCTTGAAGTAGAATTAATATTTTTAGATCAACTTTAAATATAAATATATGAGAAGAATAAATGTTAGACCAATTTACCATGCAAAAGATGTGTGGGTGATGCGATTAGACCCCATCTGCAGTTGCCCTACTAACTGTAGTACAGTATGTTTTTGCAGGCGAAGTCAATGGACTTCGGTACATTCGATACATTTCTTATGAATACTTCGATAGGAAATCAGTAAATTAGAATATCTTTTCATACGGAGTACTACGAATCGTCGCTGAGATCCGTGCTATTCATCCCGACAATGAAGCTCTGTGCCAAAAAAGGCATCATTGGCAATTTTACTCATTTGATTCGACATCGACGTTGCATCGACGTTTCGAGGAGTTATCTGCATACGGTCGTACATGCACGTATATTAAGAACGTATAATTCCATGCTCTCTTACGTGATAAAGATAGCTAGGATCGATTCATCTTCTAATCGATGTTAGTTAATCTATGTCTTGTTTATACTGATGCTTTTAGGGTACATGACTGTTATTGCAGTTGTATGTCTGAACCATGAATGCAAGCATCTCATTATCAATTTAAAATTATTTGAATCATTCCAGATATATTTCTACATACAATGGAGGTGCCATGAGACATTTTACATTCACGACAATCAATAGCTCATTTGTGAGTTAGATTATGAAAAGTTATCCACTTCGCATTCAAGTTTCAGCCGTGTTTTCGTGGCAAAATTATTGCTGGAGCTCTGTATGCGTAAATTTCCACGAGTATTTGAGAGATTGCATTAAAAGATTTTGATTTTGAGATTTTAAGGATCATGCGGACTCAAGTTAGACATGAACAAGAAGACAATATAAAAGGAAGCACATACAATCTCAGGTTTCACAACATAAGCTTACAATGCGAGTAGAGAATTTGAGCCGAGAGTATGAGATAGTCTAAGTCTGAAATGAATAAAAATATTACATCACACTACCACTAGTAATCGAAGCAGTAGTGTGATAGATTTGCTTACATTGATTTCGGCAAAACATTTTGATGTCGGTGAGCTGCCTTATTTACTATAATATTGTCAATTTATATGAATAAATGATTGACAAATTCAATGTTTATTGATAAATTCCCATAATATCACAGAGGAACAATACATAATTTGTGCATCAATCTTCGAAAAACAGATTGAGGATCCATATTTCACTCTGGAAACATGAACATTAAATGCACATCATGTTTGACCAATGTGGTCATGATGCGCATCAAGCATTCAATTTCAATTCGAATGTTTCATTCCTTCAGCTGTTGACTCAACAAATGCTAACTTTCGATTGGCTAAACTTTCGAAATGCATCATTCTGCACACGCAAGCGCAATACGGCCTTTCAAAGTAGTGTCGTGATAAAATAAATGTTTTCAAAAATTGCAAAAGAAAAATAAATTCGCGTCTAAAAATTGTGATATGGATTATGTACTAACTCTTTCGGGAAACAGAATTTGCCTGAAAAATAGTTCATCGTGTTGATATGTAAGGAACTTTTCATGACAGAAATTTTGCGGCATTTATCTCTTTCAAAACAGCAATAAAATGTTCAAAATATCGCCTTCTTGCTTTCCATTACGATAAACATGAACTTTATGTATGAATAATATATTGAGATAACAATCACGCCTGTATATGGGGGCTTCAGCTAGTCATCGTATGAAAAACAACGAAGTAGGACCTAATAAGGACTGAATTTCGCAGGGACAGGTATATTTCATCATGCATCGAAGAGACACAGTTTTGAAAGGACGAATAAATAATCGGGTAAACGTCATTGTCGTTCATTATTGTTTAAATATGCACTGCGCTCTAAGATGATGAATCCTAGCGAAATATGAGGTCGAACAGCAAACGCAGTCAGCCTAATTTAATGCTGATATTAACGACTCAATTGAAATGCAAAACCAATCACTAAAAACTTACTTCCCATTTCAAAACTCTAAAAATGGAAAGTTACTGTATCAACTATAATGCATAATGTCTCATATAAAGTATATTTGCTCTTGCGAAGTCTTCGATAATATATCAAAGAAAATCTATACAAAAACACTACTTATTAAAAAACGAGTCAAACAAAAGAGCGAGATGAAGATTTATTCAAATCGGCGACCTAACCTAGTTTAAGATCCAAGTCAGCAGAGGAAAAAATTGCTTTCTAGCAAGCATTCATAAAAATTGCATATTTTCATAACTTTCATTTTCAATGTGATGTGTGATGGTATCCTAAAAATTCACACGACGCACCAGAATTTCAGAACCACCATGTGTGCATCGTTCATACTTAAGATGTTTCCTGATACTACAAGGCAACTGTTGTGAACTTAAGTCAATATCATCTACAAAGCTAATCAATTCTTCATCTTTCCCAATTATTTTTGCCAATAAAATGAACAACCTTATTATTTTGTGAATGCTACTACGTGGCAATATTTTTGAAGATATAGGAAATAATCTTTGATATAGGAAACTATTGAAAATATAGGAAGACATCAGTCGTCCCACAGATTATCAGAAGTCGCACATGTATGAAAATGATAATATGAACTCATTATTCTTGATAATACCGAAAATTAAATGATACTATCGATAATAAAGGTGGTGTAGATCTTCTAGAATTTCTTCATGATATCTGAGACTATATCTTTCATAACAAATATCTTTAAAAATGAACTCCAAATTATTCGTACTGGAAAAATCGCGCAGCAGCCGCTTATATTATGCTTTAATATACTTACTGAAGGACGCAATGCAAATTCTAATTTTTTTAGTTTCCACTATTGACCTCTAAATAAATATATGAGTGCAAGAAATTGCATAACCACAGCATTTTTAAGAAGAATATATTTGAAATCGATGAATCCTCTCAACAACCTCCACGACTTAAATTGCATCTTCAGATGGCTGATCTGTCGATCACATTAAAAGAAAGCTGCAAAGCTCGAGAGAAAAATCTCAATTTAAGATAAGACTGTGAACTTGCTTCCTATCGGATCACATTCGCTGACAACTCACACTTCGCAGGAGATTGTGAGAAATTTAGTCCTGATGCCTTTCCTACCGACTTTCTACAGCAAAATACACTCTCGGTACTCGACCGCACGACCAAAAAATCGGAAAGCCTAGCCTCTGTGTCACGTAGATTGTGTCTTCATTCAGACAAATCCAAAATGAAATCCTTCATTAAACGTGACATGACTTAAAAATATCTCAAAGAAAATCAATTTTCATGTAATTTCTGTAAAAGCAGAAAATATCAACATATTTTGAAATTAACAGCATCCTAATTCAATGTTTTCAAAATAATATCAGCATGGAATTTTCCTTGACGAAAATAGATTTACCGCTTTCACTTTACTTGACCTGAAAATATTTTTAGAAATGAAGGCAGGAAAGTGCATACAGTAATGCACTATTTGTTTGTGCTTATCTGAAATGAGATGAAGCTGCAAAAAAATAACAGCACACTCAAATATACAATAGATGCATAGACACATACAATGAAACATGCGTCATTGAAACAATCATACATGCATGATTCAATGAAGGCCAAAATCAGATTGTATAATGATAGTTGATTTATCTCCAATTGTCGCACGTATTTTCTTGTAGTCATAGTGGAAGTGATGGAAATAATCCCACAAAAATAATAAATCAATTGCAGTCATATGCGCGCATATGTCTTACATGTGACTCAAACGTTTGTATACATGTGATAAAGCTATCTGACCTGGGATTGCTGAGGTGTATAACCTAGGGCTAATTCTGTCCACTGTCCGTAGCTGCTTATTCCAAGTAAATAAGGGTGGTTAACCTCAGAAAATATCTACTAATACCTCAATTCATCTTATAAACATCAATTCAAATTTCAAAGTTCCACCCCCTTCCGAAAAACAAGTTTACGCATTTACATTTTACTGAAAGGGAAAAGCTCTTCATAGTTATGAACCGTACTTCCCCTAGTAAAGGACGCCCTCTAATAGGCGCCGCAGCTGAGAGGTCATGTTAATGAGCGCCGCCCTCTATTAAGCACCGCACCTCTGATAACAAGATGAGAAAAGAATGACTAAGTGCACTTCATAATCGTCCATTGAGCTAAAAAGCAAGGATACACTCGGTTATCAAGAGTCACTGAAAGCTTCATGATATAGCACTGTTTCTGGTCTAAATTATGTTAAAGAAATCGCATGATAAAAGCGTCACATGTAACCTCACACCCTAATCAATGCATCTAATTTTACATCGTCATCATCATCATCATCATCTCCTGAATTAGAATCAGGTTCGGTGACTTATAGAGTTTCCTGAACCGTCGAGCCCATAGTCATGTAATGACTCATCACGCTCAAGTTTTGTGTGAGCCCCACCTTCATGTAACCATGGGAAAGAAACAGCAACAACAACTACAGCACCGATAATTCCAAGAAATTGGTCCCACACTGAGTCCGTTCAGCATCGAAACCACCACGTCTTGTCGGCAATGAATGAATCGGTGATGCAATAAGAAGAATGCTAGATGAGTTTTCAGCTTTTACTGATGCTTTTCCTCAACGGTCATGTACCTGGTAATTATATAGCTATTTACTTTAAAAATCAGTAAGTGGAAAATCATACATTTTAATAAACGCCACCCTCTAATCAACGCCGCAATTAAGCAGGCGATTGTAAATAAACGCCGCGGCGCTTATTAGAGGAAATACGTTATTTTATATAGGACATAATGCGTATTTAGGTTATATGTGACTGTTCCATGAAACAAGCCTAGCACAAAGGCAACATGTTTCAATATAAAACATCATCAGGACAGTCGCTTTGATCATCACATAGATTTAGTTTGACTATATGCATAACTAACACACTACATTTAGTACTTAATGGCTTTTTAGACCGGGCCTAAAAATAAAGTACCAACCTCAAAAGTAGGTGCGGTTGCAACTCTGATTGAATGGCATCTTAGGAGGGCTATCTCATGTGAAGAAATAGTCCAAAGAATTCAAAATAATGTAATATGATAATATTTAATCACAAATTCTGACATTGGATACAATGACTATTCAAGTACGTTCCCATTTTCCAACAATGGGTGCCACTCAATAGTTAATATTTCCACTCATAATATATGAAGAGAGCCTTGATTCGCTGCTATTTCACATAAACAACGATCGCCGTCAGTGTTTACATAATAACTATAAAAGAATGCAGAATGGCTCATAGATGTTTGCTTGCTCTGTTTTAATACTTACTAGCAATTCATATAAGTAGACGTCGTGTCATCATATCGCACCTTTAAGATGCTGGATGGGAGTCATATACATATACATATGCGGAAGAGATCGCCTTTCACACTGCTCGCGCCTGACATCGTGTTGTTCTCCCCACGTCAGGCTTGTGATATCGATTGATTTTGTAGCATGTGTTGCCTCAAAGTGATCCCGAACTGTGAGGAATTCAAGCCGCATTTAGAATAACATGTGTTCCCTCTTGTTTTCATTTGGAATCCGATCGAGTGCGGAGTTAAATTGGGGTCAAGATATTCGACAGGCAAGTTAGAAAATATAATGAATAATTCATTCTGCCTCAACATAAATATGCGAGATGAATATCAAATGAATACCTTCAATGACTGTCCACAATGGAAAATGCGTGAGACTCGCTGTGTGTAAGTTAATGACACATAATTCGACAATTAGCATGTTGAAACTGGCATGCATTGTGTAGTTCTTCCTAATCAAGATCACAACACCGAAATGCCTCCGCTTTCTGACTGTGGTGTCAGATAGGAACTTTTTAGATCTATATGCCCGAATATAGATTATGAGATCATTACAATAAGTGTCATTCTAGTATCTATATTAGTGTGCGAAGCGAACTGGTGCATAACTCTCTTGCATTTTTCAAAATGAAACATTAATTTTAATAGGTTGTCCACGTATTCTCCTGTATTAAAACGTCACAAAGCGATATTATATTACTTCAATAATATCGGCGTACATATTTTGGGACTGATTGATGTTTTGATAATTATCAGGATGCTGCGCTTAAACTTTGCTGTTCTCAGTTCCTGAAAAATAAGTTCCAATTCAAAACGTAATAAATTGACTTCATTCATCTCTTATTTGAATTCTCGATCTCAGATGAATCGGCCATTCAAGCGGTAAACTTACCGTACAGACCGGCGTAATTTGGAGCTGAGCTGTCGGGTGAGATGGGCTAGGCCTCCTGCTCCTCCACTACCAGGCACTGACATGTGAGTTTGACCTTGACTTCCATCAGTAGCGGCGGAATCGACACTATGTGAGCGAAGGCCACGCATGGAAGAGGTGCGTGGAATGGCGGCAAGGTTGGGAGGTGTCGGTAGGTCGGGGAAGAATCGGTTACAGTTCTCCACCATTATTTGTACAACTACACCAGCAAACTTGATATCCATAATGGCAGCCATACTTTCCTCCTTCGGCCTAAAGATACTCGGCCCAATCACAATGCCTAGGTTAGCCGGAGTCATCTTATTCACTGCGCTACTTGCAGCAATGCTGAAAGAGAACGAGCACAACGTTTCAGAAGCGGCACAACTGCATGATTTCAAGGAATTTGAAGCTATGAAGTTCGGGAATCAACAGAATTTGTGCCAGTACTGACATACAACATTTCAATTGATCCAAGGAAATTCTGTATTAAATGATATGCTAAATTAAATACAGTTGCACTTGAGTACGTCCTTGATTGTTGTTCATCACCAAAACACACAATAGTACTTGCTACATGTTGTTCTGCCTTGTGTTCAGCAATCATGAACCCGAGCTTCCATGATTCTCAAGGCAGGACTAGTCCAAGTTTATGCAAGAATACGTTATAGATGAGATTCAAATGACTTCTACAAGCCTGAGGCTACAAACCTATCTTCCGTCATCAAACTACCTTTCTGGCAAAGCAAGGTCAATGTGAAGTCAGAAGTCAAACCAGAATCCACTATCCAACTCATAATCTCGCGACAATGTATGTCATTCAAAATAGGTCGAGTTACAAAGCGGAGTAGACCATAACCATCTCGGAAAAACAAAGACTCTTCATTTTGACTGCTTATTTCACTGAGTGCCGTGGCATAAAAGCATCTTTCAACACCTATACAAAACCGTATTTGGCGGGCCTATAATTATTCTTATTGGTTAACTGTTTCATTGGCTAGCTATTGGTCCATTTTCCAACAGAACGTGAGGATCATGACATGGCCAACTTTCTCCACTTATCTCGATTTTCGTTGCTTAAATAACATTAATGAATGATAGATTGAACTCTTTTGATATCGTCTTCACAAATTGTAGTTTTTGTTTAGCTGAAGCTCGCTTGCCATCCACCATTCCAATGGTTACACGGCTTTCAATCGCACCTTTTCTCATAAGCCCGAAAAATTTTATCTGGCGTCCTTTGATATAAATTAATAACTGTCCATCGGTGCTTCCAATCTGGAAGACTTGCCCGCTGCCCATGTTAAGAATCCACAAGATATTCAATATCCCGCGGCAAAGTAAACCGTAAAAGCACGCTAAAGTATACCTGCTTTAGCGTAGGATACGATTTGATTCGTGAACCATGAGCCGTTTCGATTCGAGATTCGATTTGACTCAAAATTTTCCGACTCGCAGGTCCGCCATATATACTTGCCGGGAGATGATGCTCGGTTGACATTCTCTGATTCACAAAGCCTCTAAAATTGTGATAGACTTCGGATCTTCGCAGTTAAGTTAGAACAGCATACAAATTTGTGGCTGTAGATAGAGCTGTTAGAAAACTGAAAATGCCCCCTACTCCTAGATAAGGAGGCATCGTGCTGCCCACTTGTCAGTCGAGACTGTCCGAACACGTTAATTCATGGACGAGCATTTTAACATTGATTGTCAGTCACGTAACCTCCATTCAGGTGATAAAGATTCAGCGGGTCCGGTCTTTCACTGTGTTACATTGTCAGATTGCTAAACGAGTCGGTTAACTAAGAAAATTTAAGATATTCTTGAATTCAAAGAAAATTCAAGACATTACTTATAGCAGCAAAGGCTTAAGTTCCTTTAAATAATGTAATTTAACGAAGCTGCTCAAATAACGACAAAAATATTGTGATCAGTCATAAGCAATGCCAATCACATCGATCAGTAATTTTGCCATTATGTGTACCAACATCCATATAAATGATTTCAATTATGTCGAAATCTTGTCGAAGGTCCACAAATCTTTCAGACTACTGACTAGAAACATTTCCCCATAGGCGGAATTAGATGCGAGTCATGGGCATATTACGTACTTTTTTATCATAATGACAACCGGTCTGGAAATCTCGGCTCGCTTCTTAATTTACCAAAAGACGTACCTAGTTTGTCTTCGATGGTGTCATAGGTCAGTTAAAGTGAATTATGATTCCGAATGTCATCGAGAACTGATTGGAATACGACTATTCCACATCAGTCAAGTAAGCGTCAGAAAACAAACGCTTCAACATCAGTGTATTCAACTAATTTTACTTGACACACATCAAACTTGGTCAATGGTAAACAGTACTTAACACCAGTTGTAAATAACACAAACCGATGTAGAGAAGAATGTTCGACATCTGTAGAAGATATAGATTAACACGTCAAGCAATATGTATAAAAACGCAATATGCATGATAAACGCATAAACATAATGGTGTGATACCAAAGGTTCATTCTCCGAATACTATTAAATGCAACGCTTGCGACCACAGAATTCGAATAAGATGCGAAGTGGGGTGAAGGAAAGCTTTAAGGCAACTCAGTTCACTTGCCAAAGGTGTTCTGGAAAACTTGAGGTAGGGAGTACAAGTGATTCTGAAGAGTCGAGTTTAGGTGAAGCCACATACGACTGAGTTAAGTCCTTCTATTACCTTGATGTGTTGAATGCCACAGATGGATGCGAATTTGCTGTGACGTCCAGAGTAAGGCATGGATAGAGGTTCCACGAACTTACAGCATTCCTGACATCAGAATCCCTTATCTTGGATATGAACGGCCAGGACTGGTGCATTCTTTGTGTGTTCGTAGCGCCATGATGTGCAGGAATAGGACATGGGTCGCGAAAGGCGATCAGATCATGGAAATGGAAAGAACAGAAAAAGGCGATGGAGATAAGAATGTGCTGAGTAAGGCTGATCAATCGAGGGGAGATCCAAAGGAAGAAGATGAACCTGGAAAGCATTGCTGATGTTTTGTGAGACGAAAGCTGTGGTATAATCGCATTCTGGTAAGGGAAGATGATGACTGGACGATGAGATCTTTCTAGCTTGAGGTAAATGCATATATCAATGGAAGTGGGCTGGAGAGTGGCTAAGAAAATATTGTAACAGGTGGAGCACCCACCTTACGGATTTCATCCGCAGAAACGCAAAGTAGACAGAAGAAAAGGTGAAGAGTCCCCAGTAAGATGGGCTCATAAGGCGAAAGACAGCATGGAGTAAGTAGATTGCTCAGCAATCATGGTTATAATTGATTGAAAAATAGTTGCTAAAAATTATTAAAAATTAACATCAACCATATTTGCACAATCATGGTTGTTATGCGCATAAATTCCTATTAATATGCATTCCAGTTCAATTTTCATTTCAACAACATGTTCAGTTTAAAACACAATAATTTTTTGTGTCAAGAATTTTCGATGCAGCAATTGCAATTTTCTGTCATGCGACAATATAGAAAACACAATCCGTGTTTGCATGTCAATGAGAATTCCATTAACTTCCCTGAAACACGCACCACACATTTTTAAGGAGAAGGATTCAACATTACAATCTTTGTATCATCAAGCTTATTATCCTGCCATTTACCATGAAGCCGAAACCTGCACTTCACGAGATACAAACAATGAGTAGTCACCACCTCCTGCAACGGCATTGGATTCAACCCAAACGATCACGTACCGAAGTGGCCTGCCTCTTGGCTACAAATGCCCCCTGGAGTCTATAAACATCCTATTAATGGATCTGTGGATTAATGGATACAATGCCCAGCATTTATACATGATCTGCAGTAACACACATGTTCTATCAAAGATCTCAACAGCCCTCTGCTTCATGATTACCTAACCCAATGTGGTTTTCGATAGATTCAGAAATAACAAAACACCTTATGATATGACATGCACACCAGGAGATGTTAGTATTCATTATCAAAATCAAGTACAGCTAAGAATGAATATCATGAAAACAGGTCGAATTATCATCACATTTTTGAGAGATTTTTATTTCAAAAGAACATGCGAAATACATATTCTAACATTCAAGACATGTTTTCACTTGCTGACTTACATCAGAGTATAGCACTGAAAACAAATATGATGATATTCTTCACATGGTTAAAAAATTCATAGACGTTTTTCATTTTCACTTGTGGATGTTGTTCTTTTCATGCCACACCTACGAATTACATTTTGGCATTAGTTCATTTCTACCTTGACAGGTGCTTTAGGGTAGTGGTTGGATGTTAAGCTGATGACGTGTTTTTCTTTGTTCAGATGAACATGATAACTTCAATTCATAGTGATGCTACAGACAATTATTACTGTTGTCATTGTTAGCATAATGCACCAGATTTAGAAAAGGAAATATAGGCTCAATTTACACTCTTCAAATGTCCAAGATTAATGGAATATATCAATGGATCATTTGTCCAAGCGCTTCAGACATCTATATAGAGGGTCTGAACTCGTTGTTTTACTAGCTACATTGTACTTGTCACTATTCAGTCTGACCCCATGCAGAAAAACATGATTGAACTTCATAAAAACAGTACTATTGTTATTCGATATTTTTGGTTGTAAATTAGTTATCAATTGATATTCATCACCTTATATACATCTGTTGACACATTAATGTCAGTATAACGAAGGTTTACATAGAATGTACACGCGCAGATAGCATTCGATTGTTTGTTGAATGTATATTTTGATATGGTACATGTTACTCGACGCATCGCATTCAGTGGTTCTGACAATAATATTTCTGCATCTCGCGTAATGAAGTAAATGGTAAAACCAAGTAATTTGTTGCAAATCTGATAACAATAGTTCACGATACATTTCAGTATGTGACCAAAGTCATCAAAAGGTGTTGAATGAAAATGCAACCAGAGAAGCATAGTGGATAAGCTACATCTTAAAAATTCAAGCGAAATGATATTACTTGTAGTATACAGCAGGTCGATCTTGGATATATAATCTCGGAGATACATCTATAAATATCATGCACGTGGTGCTAATGAAATTGATAGATTGTGCAACTGGAAAGACCTTTAAGAAACTAGCGACCAAGAAATAGTATATGTATATTAGAGTAGTCGGCAATAAAAAACTTTTTTCCATTTTCTGGCCGGCCACCGTCCAGAATTTTTCTTTTCAACCAGTGATGAAGGTGTATAAAATTTGAAGCCTCTAGGATCACGCTTAGAACTCGAGCTTAGTCATTTTATACTGCTATAAGTACTACAGAACCATTTATACGATTACCGAGATATATGAAGGCAGACTTATTTATGGATGAACATTACCGCTGTGACCGAGCAGTGGATAGAAAATGCATCCTTGTTCCACACATCAACAATTTAAAGCATCAATTTATATCCCAACTCTTCAACTAGAAATATTCTCTTAAATGATATTGCTAATGCTGATGATCAAAACATACAATAATATGCGTCATAGGCTGCGTATTTAAACTAATAGCAGGAAGGACATACATATACATGCTAGCAGAGAGAAGTAATTAAATACGGCATCATTTCGGGAATGGAAGAGACTACATATACTATGAGTGAAATTGGCATGAATGGTTATGGAACTTTGAAATGAAACGTGAAACAACTGTAGGAGCACATAAATCCTCGACAACAATTCTTGGATAGCAAGATGAAAAGCAGATAAGAAATACCAGTCTGTGACTCTGAATCCGCATCATCACGCAGCAATTCCTCCAATGCAAGTATGCTATTCATAGATGGCCCAATTCATACATCTCGATTGAGACCTCAATATGCGTTGCTGCAGCATCCAATTTTACCATAAACAAAGATCGCAATGCTGTTTCTACCTTGACAGCTGATGCTTCAATGACAGAAGCCTGTTGAGAAAGCAGATGGTATTGTCAGTGTGCGAATACGCTGCTTACATCTAAGAATCAAAGAACACCATCAGAACAACAAATCCTCAGTATTTAAACACAAAAGCAGATGTCGAACAAACAATTTCACTATAGAAATTTTATCACATCACCTGAAGATGAAGCTGATCTCAGAATTAAAGAAGCCATCCATCTTAATAAGAAAATTCAGACCCAAAATCGGAAACCACTTCGAGTGCAAAGAACTCAAAGACTTTCTTTTTTAATCATGTCAACGGATTTTCCAAATTTTATAATTTCATAGCGCTCATTTCAATCACCAGTATCTTCACACATATATATGACATTTGCTCACATACAACATTTCTTTGACTTTTGGCTGGGTGGATGGGGCTGGTTTGTGGGCATATGATATCTGGTCTATAATGACTGGATATCATAAAATTGAATTTCTTAACGATGTCATAAGTATTTTTCTACTTGCCTTTTGAAGTTCACTTGAGAATGGCTGCGAATTTTATAGTCGAAATATATTGTTTGATCAAAATATAATACAATTATAACTTAACTTGGGTAACTTTTTAGTCTAGTATTGTCAAAAGAAGACTCGCAAGGATCATGCTAGCAAGAAAAGAATAGCTACAATCCAAGCAGTGCAAGAAAAGTCAAAGCAGCGTCGACGATAAATAGGATGGACTGACAATAAAAAGCAGTGGATACAAGGAGGAATGATGGAGGAAAAAGGAAGGCGGAATAAAGGAGTAGGTCCATACCGACGGTCCGATGACGGAACAAAAACCGCTTCACTATGTCGAAAGTCGATATCGAACGCAAAACTGATTGATGTCATTAAGATTTGAACTTAGCAGCACGTGGACCAAAGTTGACTAGCTTTTAAAGGATGTGTCGGGGAAAGGGAAATCGAGGAATAGTTGAGCTTAAGGAACACCAAGCGATTATATGCTTGCTACAGATTCAGAGGAGTTCCTACCTCTTGACTAGGGACTGGTGCATAATGCATGAACGTCATCGAGGCCTGCCTTATCTGAAACGAAGAGCGCTAGTTCCGTGAAAATCTTGATGTAGAAAAGCACTGTCTTGTCAGTGTGAGAGGGCTTACGTCAAGATCAAACACGGGACGATTACCTGAAACCATGTAGGCCTATTCAGCCATAATTGAACCTAGGCGTTCCCATAACGCGTCTTGCATATTAAACATAACTTTACTAATTTAGCATATCATATTTAATACAACATATGATCTGCCCTTAAGAGGGCAGGTAGTACGTTCCCACCGGCAGCCATAAATGGTCGCAACGTGATAAACCTTTTGAGTATCCCAGGACTGCCTTAGAGCTAAACTTGACGGAATCTGTGTGGGAGAACCTTTCTCACTAGTCCATTTATTGACTCACTTAGCGCTTCTTGGGTGGAGCTGGACCTAGGTAGCCCCTATTGGCACATATTCAAGACTTCGATCAGGATCAGTGCCCCAGAAGTACTGCATTTACACGATTTACATCGAAAGCCATTAACGGTTTAAAAATATTTCTCCTGAGGACCTCGTGAACTATGTCAACTTTGGATTTTGACTTTATTTGTGTCACTTGTGAAATACTGCAGGCAGTGACTCAAATCAACTAAGACTGTAGAGGTTTCCCTGCAGGATATGCTCTTCCTGTTGTAAATGCATGACGTTTATACACTGCTGAGTAGCAATAGCTGTCTTGAAGATCATGCTCCGTAGGTCATGAAACTAAGGTCCAAAGACGATTAATTCATTTATCTCTCTTAAACGACCTTCTGCACACAATTACAAATGAAGCTACTGTACACCACAGCTATAGGAAGTTATGCATTGATGGGATCCCTAGTAGCATCTGGGATGTGGATGGAAGTCCTTAACTGCGCAAAATGAGACTGTTTCGAAGAAAAAGATGTCGTGACACAATCCGCTCTATATTTGCATAGGAGAGAAAATCGGTGCTGCTCTTCAATATTCCTGTACTTCACCTGTAACCATGGACAAGTAATCCAATCTTCCTAACTATTGGGAGTCGAACATTTGGTATCCTTATTACCAACGATTGTGATGAAGGAGAAGCTTCAATGAAATGATACAACGATCTCCTTACCTACGACCAAGGTCAAAAGCAAATTTCAAGTCGCAGAAGGGAATCGTCATCAGTTTGACTCCAAAACAGGACAATTACATGTCCAAAGAAGTGTCACGATTATCTTTGATGAGCTGCCAACTTTAAAATTATCCGGGAATTCCGGATAAGCGGGATAAAGTTCCTGCTCGCTTATCTGGAGTACAATTTATCAAGCTAACATTGTTTATATATGAGAAGAGGATTTTTTCGACGATGACTTTATTGTAAAAATTCATAAATAAATTTGACCGAAGACTTGTTGGGCTGAATAAGGCGCACTGCTGCTTGATGCTGTTTAAGGCGAGTTTGAAAACTATTCCCTGTTTGCCCAATGTATGAACGATTACAATCATTGCATGGGATCTTATACCCTGCCTTGAATTGTGGAGTTGTGTATAAGATCCCATGCAATGATTGTAATCGTTCATACATTGGGCAAACAGGGAATAGTTTTCAAACTCGCCTTAAACAGCATCAAGCAGCAGTGCGCCTTATTCAGCCCAACTCAAGTCTGCTTTGGCTGAACATGCCATCGAAGAAGGCCATTCTGTCGACTGGAGCTCGGCAGAGATAGTATGCCATGAAAAGAACTATCATGAACGTCTATTTTTGGAGGCATGGCATGCGAAAAGAAATTTGTGTCTCAACCGATGTGACCTCCCTATTTCGCCTTTATATAATGAATTGTAATTGTCATTCCTTCTCTTTTTTCTTTTACGTGTATATACCATGTATTGTCTACAGTATAATTATTAATTATTGTTACTGTACCTACCAATTAGATTTTTCCTATTCACTGAATACTCTGCCGCGGAGACGTGAAATACCAGGTTGGTGTCTGGCGCGAGTTATCTCACTGTCAGTATTAGTACTGGTAGCTCGCGATTTCTATGTAGTGTGAAATAGGCCTGTGATCTTCATCATCCGCTTTGCTGTGTTGTGCGTCATTTTTCATGACTAGAATTTTGTTCACTGTGGTCGCGATTGTCGGTATGTCACTTTATGCATGAAGGCCCTGACGATGGACAGCGGTGCTGTCTGAAATATCGGTCAAATTTATTTATGAATTTTTACAATAAAGTCATCGTCGAAAAACTCCTCTTCTCATAATTGCTGAAAGACGACGAACACTACGATGTTTCAATTGTTTATATATATTTCTTGATTTCACGAGAAATGAGATTGGGTGGATGAAAAAAATCAGGAAACGTCCTCGAGTGGCTCCCATGCAAACTTGGACATCAAACTTTGAAACAGACTGGAAAATTTACTAGGAGGAAAAGTATAGCCAATGTCTCATTTCTTTGATTTTATTCAAGGACATTTCATGATATGCTGACCAATTTAACAGACGGAAAATAACTGTGCGTCTTGGTGAATTGAAACGATCGACCTCTGGCATTCTAAGCCAACGCTCTACGGACGGCTTGTTTTTATAAACGAAATCGAGCTCGTCATTTAGCAGTTAGGTGAAGTGCTGTACTTTAAAGTCTGACTGTGTCAGCACCGTCCAAGCCCCCAGTAAGGGGTAGAAGTGACTTTAAGTCATCCGGTGAAGTGCTGTATTATAAAAGCATATAGAAAAGTATATAGAATAGGCATTAATAGTTGGCATAAAAAAGCTTTATCTAAATTTTCATGCACAGATACGTCCAATACTCGGAACACGGAGAAAAATGGAAGTTAAATCGTGGAGTGAGTGAGATTTTTCAAATGATGTGATCGATGTCAGATCAAATGGTTTGCTTGATTCCTTGAGAAATTCATTAAAAGGAAAAATCAAGTGAAATAATATATCCCATGTACATTTCATGAACTTGTAAATGGCATACCTCCACGGCTACACATAAAGATACAAATGCAGAGCACTTACACGCAGGCATATAATGGGACAAGTTTACATAGTCAGTAAGGCGATGAGTAGTGCGCATCTTTTTCGCGTGGAAAAAAGACGCAATATCGAGCAGAAATGTTTTCATTATGTACTATTGCAATGTTCTTTATATTCTTTACAGTAAAACTTTCGATACAATTAGCAAGCTCGTAATCTAAGCGGTAATCACGCTGATTACCTAATGAAGTACATGACTATGTCATGCACTGAAAGATTCGTGAAAAAATTCTATTGTACAGATTTCAATAATGAATGATTGAATGTCATGTTCTGTTTTAAATAAATGAAGGTAATGTTTAAAGGTGCACTAAAAAGCATCTGGCTTTTGATAAATACAACTGGTTTAAATAGAATGCCTATGACGATTGGCACATGCATTAAAACTTGAGACACCTGGAGAGCGTTCTTTAGGGCTTCGTAGAACTGAAATGTTTGCAAATTAATTAAAGAACAAGGATGGATAGTACAAAATTCCTTATTAAATTTGGACCTCTTTCTTTCACCAGGGAATGCAATCGTCAATGACAAGTTGATTCGATACAAGAACACCAAGTCTCTGCAATATGTCTGAAACTTTGGTTACCGATGCTTCTTTTAAAAATGCAAGACACCCGTAAAATGATGTAATGCACCCAAAATGATGAGCGAATGCTATTAATCCAAGAAATATAAATGAAGTAGCCTAAATATCAGCCTCCATTACAATGTGCTTAAATTTTCGTCATAAAGTCAGTAATCGTAGATTAACGCATGCCATGGGAATAGCGGTACAATAAGTGTGCATTCATAGCTTCAAATGTCATATTTACTCAGCATTGTCCCCGTCAATAGGGAATTGAAAAAGTTGTAATCGAACCTCGAATCTATCAAATGAAAGAAGCGTATCATATCATTCTGTCGATCTATGATGGCCCATCATCATTCTGTATTCCTGTTAGAGGCCCATCAACCATCATTCTATTTCTGTGAGGGGCCCATTATCACATTTTTGTCTGCAAGGGGAATATCATAATTTTCATGAGTCCTCAATGTATCCCCAAAATCAATGTATCAATGTATGATCAATGTATGTGTCTCCCAAAATCTTTCATTATTTTTCGATGAATTGCAAGAATGAGCTCAACAAAGTTTGGAATTCCGAAAAAATCCGGCAGATCTCATCCCTGAATTCATGTATCGCGAAAAATAGGTTAAATCTATGAGGAAATGCTGCGTAGTCTACATGATCTCCTGGAATAGCCACTTAGGGGGATTCCGGATAAGCCGGAGAAAGGTTCCACTCACAAGGCCGCCATCTGGAGTGCATAGCATCATCTTAACAGATTGTTTATAGACATTTGACCGAGATTTTGATGCATTCGAGACAAAAAAGAACTTCACCAATCAATTAAATTTAGAATAAAGAAGTTTGATTTCACTCAAACTCTTTCCCGCAGCTGGGCCTTCCCATCAGTCAACTTACTTGCGGAAATGATGAATGAGCAGCGTTAAAACACGCCTATTCTCTGCCGGCAATTCTGTTGTCAGTTTCCCAACTGCTGCTATCCGACTTTCCAGCTCCTTTTGCTCTGTAAAGAAAACAAACGCCAATTATTTCCATCTCCTGTGTCATTGATAACACACCTCAATACCAAATCAGCGACACCGGAATAAAATTAAAATCATCTACACCAACGGCAAAACAAGAGATCAATAACGAAACTTTAGTTTAAAAGAAGACATTTCGTTGTGCATCCAAGCCTATTGAGCAAAAAATACACAAATTAAGTTATTCGCTATCACAGTTTCCAATTCACACCATGGTTTTTCTTGGTCCTCGAGGTCCCGCCTTTTGGTGTAGACCATCCAAACCTTTCATGTATGAGAATGATGCTCATTTCCGATGATAATATATATATAATAATGATAATATAATATATAATGCACATACTGGCACAAGCGTATGTTGGTTAGTTTCTGTCAAAATCATAAATCATTTGAAGAAATGCTGGTAAACCAATCATCAAGATTCAAGTGTGAATTGAAAAGGTTCAATAATATGCGGTGGATTCCTTATTACAAGACTTGATAAATATGACTATTCATCTGATGCACAGCACTAATAAAATTTCCTTGTTTAAATAATTCTTTTATAACGTTGTGAATTGTGTAATAAATATTATTATTAATTTTCGTACACGTAATACGACCACACACCATCAACATTGATTTACTTTTCAGGCTGTAATACATCCGGTAATGTGCTGTATTCTTTTTTTCGAATTTATAAATGATGTTCGCATGTGATGTGGAATTCATCATATCATACATGCCGCTCAAAATTACCGCTCTCATAGCATTAATAGCTTATCATTCATCAAAAACTATTTTTAGAATTAACTTACATAGCACAGCGCACATGTCAACTTTAGAAAGGATATTTATCATAAACTTAAGATTCTGACACATAAATCGAAGCATCCATGCTATGGGAATTATGAGATTTAATTCCTCCGTCATGTATAGAACTTTTTGATTATAGACCAGCAGTACAAAATGTAAATCACAGAATACAGACAATAGATCTGCAGGGATAAGGAAAAATTTGAGGAAAACAGAGTTCTTTAATTAAGGACAGAGGGCCAAAACTGGAAAACATCATTACAAAAAGATCGATTCGTAGCAGCATGTGCTATCAACCAATTCGACAACATAATTACTGATAACAAATTCACATACAACTTTTGTCACGTGTGAAAAATGTAGTTTCTTTTAATAACATCAAATTTTCCTAAATCAGCATGATGTGATAAATGATTGGGCATGATATAGCAATTCAGTAATCCTGGCTGGTACGAGCTTTGATCATTTTGCTTAAAACAACAATTCGCAGGAAAACTGTCTCCCCAGGTTAAAAAATTGATAGAAAAGAATGAAAAAACGAATCGAAAAACAAACGTTTATCTTGACCGCTGAAAAATTGACGAGAATTTCTTTTCCCCATATTCGTGAAAGCGACGTTCCTTTAATATCACTATCAAATGCAAGGAAGGACAGATATTTTTTTCGTCCGACTGACATGTTTGTAAATATTTGTGCGGTAAATACTATGTATTTTGATGATGTTTTGAATATTTCAAATGCTCAGCAACACGAGTGTTTAGCTTCAGATTGTCCTTCCGAAGCAAGACTGACTACAATTTCTACAAATGATGTTGTAGATGATATCAGATTTAGATGATAGTGATGGGATTGACAACGACTCACCTACCTAATATAGTTACAGTAATGCACTGGAATGAAGCCAGTGGACACTGTTCGACGACACAAAAGTCGATAAGAAAAGTTCATAGCTGCCAACATCAGAATCTGACATGGTGCTCCAAATAAAAGATCTTTGTTTGAAATAACGGATCCTTATTCATTGCAATAATTTCTACGGAGTCCGCAAAACAGATGTTCGTTTTTTATCCGATTGTTTATTGTCGAGATCTTTCGACGGTTCTACACGATCATCGTCAGGAAAGATTCCGGACGATGATCGTGTTGAACGGTCGAAAGATCTCGACAATAAACGATCGGATAAAAAACGAACATCTGTTTTGCGGACTCCGTAGAAATTATTGCAATAAAAGATCTTTACTTTCCAGAATCTATTGACGGTAAAGACGAATTTCCTGACGATCAACGTTTAATATTTTGAATTCCCTATGTCATATCAAGTTTTAGCTGTTTCCTCAGGTTTGGAGATGCCTTCCGTATGCTTCATTCTACATGGTCGGCCTGTCCCTCTATGTGATACATGTTGGAGGTTATGGGCCGAAACCTTGCTTCATGCAGCCACATGATTCCTCCCTGATGACTGCCTGCATAGCGATCTTGCTTTGGTTTCTTACGTTTCTTGGTTTTCATCATTTATAAATTTTGGTTAACTTCTCGTCATGTTTCATGCCGAGCTCTCATCTTCGGTTTATAGATGTAAATAAAAATTGATTATAAGTTTTGATTTATTTCACATCCTTTTAACAATTGGGTCGACTAGCCGCTGTAAGTATTACGCATCCTACGCTGTACTAGTGCATGGATCTTTATGTTTTAAGTATTGGTTTATATTCATACGCGCTGGACTTTAAGTAGCCAAATTTATTACACGATTTTCCATTGGGGTAGTTGACTAGTTGTTTTAATTTTGTTTTCTTCCGATTCCTGGATTCTCCGGATTTCGTTAACCGCACCGTGATTTAATTTAATGATGCATTACGCATACATCATATTCGATAACTGAGGAGGCAGTTTTACCTATGAACTATTATTTTAAATAAGATAATAGATGTTCATTCACCATAGGTTTACTGAATTCTTATATGTATCATGTTATCGTGGTGATGTTGTCGTCGGTGAAAATTGTTGACACTACATCGTCATACTAAACAGCATCGATACTAGGAGGTTCTCATAAATTCCAAAAATATCAGGAGCTCTTGTCGAGCAGCTATTGTTAGTTCATGTCAGACGAAAATAGTTCAGAGATTTAGATGATTCTTCATCGACTATATTTCATCTCGTGTTAAGAGGCTCTTATTAGTCTCAGATAACGGCAGATGAAGGAAATGCGTGATAGCTGCACCGTACCATTCACTGTTTTGGACACGCTTCAACTCCTTTCAGCCTAGTGTTTCACCAAGAGAATCGTTTCGTCGTGATGTCATACAGGTGATTAGGTCGTCTTGTATTTGTCATAACGATACTATCACTGAAACTATTGATTAAGTTTTCATGAAATGTAATGCATAATTTTAATGCAATTTTTAATTAACTTTTTGGAATGGACTGATAGTATTTGATATCATGGATCAAACTCTGTCTATTTAAGAGTAGATAAATTTTTCAGCTGCCACCAGTAGCAATCGTCATGCTAGGAAGGATATTGCAATTTCTTTCACAAACACAAAAAATCCTAAATTCACATGTAAGATATAGAAAAAAATGACGGAAGAGAAGGACAGTATTAGGTTACATCTTACCGACAGCAAGTGTGGGCTCGACCTGACTGAAAATAATTTGTACGTCTCGTATGCTGATGAATATCATAGATGTGTGAGCAACAGAGATGGATTCGGATCACGAATCTGAGGTCAAGTGACCCAGTGACCCGAAGAGCAACTGATCCCGTGACCCGAAATCTTTATTTTACTTGATTAGAGTGTGAGTTGAATAATGGATGTATTTTCTAAATAATAACGGTTTATCTTATCTAAAGGTGGCATCATTAAAGACTTATGAGTATGCTTCAGATTATTAGACTACAATTGATAATGCTTATATATTAATATTTTCCTTTCATTCCAGATCAAGTTGCCACGATTACTATTTAATCACCCAACCATTGCTTAACATTTGTAGAACCGAAATATTTCCGGTCTATAGAGGAGAGTGCACCGTCAAACTTCTCCTCTTGAAACTCGACGATTGCCCTACGCCTGGACAACTGGGATTGAGAAGTCTTCAACTCGCCTCATTCGTAGCAGTGATGATCCAACTCCATTACAACAAGCAACTTATGCGCACTGAAACTACCTTTGTCTTTCGCCTTGAACAACTCACTTTATTATCACATTTTCCGGGGAAATGTAATAGAAACGCATTGTCTGCTCCCACTGTCTGGCTAAGTCAACGTCATGTCATCACAACTCTTTCGTAACCTTGGTGCGCCATATAACATCGTGCATTCGATCATTGTCCTCGGGCCGCATTAATAGAGATACGGCTGAGATTTGCAATTATCAAGTTAGTGAAATTAATTTCGATGGGTATTCATTAAATATGACTTTAAAAATTATAAAAAACTACTGGCACATTGCCTAAGTTGGTGCGCCTTCGACAATTTTATACGAGTAAATGCTGTTTTTTGCAAACAGAATGTAAACAGAATTGCTATTCATTCTATTATAAGATATGATATATTTATTTCCAACATTGGATTCCGAGGGATTTCGTGGGATTCCGCATTGGCTTTCCGAGGTTGTATAATTCGTCAAATTTGAGGTAATGTATCGAGTCGCAATTAGCAGTTTCAAACGCAAGCGAGTGAATAAATAGATTTTGTTTGAAAAGTGGTATTCAGACCGCATACTTTAACACAGTCTTTAATTTGAACCATTGTCTGAGAAAGTTATACAAAGTAATTAAAACTCCCTTTTTCAGACATCCAAACATCGACCGTTGAAGGCGCTGGACGCCGAAGGCCTGTCTTCGATACTTTTAACTTTGACTTGATTATATTGGCCTAAACTGAAAATGGGAGTTTTAATTACTTTGTATAACTTTCTCAGAAAGATGATTTCCCGTCACTTGGTCAAATACATGAACCATTGTCGTCGAAAAAACTGGAATTGTATTTCTATTTTCAACATTTGGACGCAATCTTCATGATTTTTAGTTATCGTCGACATATATTTTATTAGCAAATTCATTGTTTAATTGTTCATTAGCAAAGACCGTGATAACAACCGGATTTTTAGGCAAATAAAAGCTATAAAAGCATCACAAGCTGCATCTAGCAAGAGTAGTATTTGAAGATTTGAAGGGCAATAGATGCTGGTGTGTGTTTTAAGATGCTATCGATTCAATGCATGTTTGAGACTTATTGACATAGATATTTAACGTACTGATATTAAGATATTCACTTCTTATTATTCATAGTATCACGATTACTATATTCAAATTAACACTGGAAAGTATTCAATAACTCTCATGTAAACGACAGCAATTCTCCATATTTTCGCTACTCAGTGGTCAGTTCACAATGCAGCAAAAAATTGTAAGATTTTGTCTTTTTAATATTGTTATTAAGTTGACAAACGCCTTAAATTCGCCATTAGAGCAATTATAACACGTTGAGATATTTTGCACATTTCCGGATATCATCTTAATTAATAAAGAAAACAGAAGTATTTCAGCCACAGAATTAAATATTTTGTTTATCTGCTTCGAAGACGCGCGCGCAGATGAATCTAATTGCATGATTTCAGCTGACAATGTTAATTTTATTATCATGCGGCAGACGTTTAGCCTGTAGGCTTTCTCGATGTCAAATGACATGTGAACTGGTCCAGCACACTACAACATGGATATCAGCTCACACTTAGAAATGATTGAAAGAAAAACCACATAGCGAAAAAATCAATGGAACGGAACATTTTTAAATCGTCAACAGTTCACTGAAATTCACGTTGCACTTAACTCAATAGTGTAGGACGTCAACAGAGCAACTTTTTCATTTACTGAGAAGAATGTATTCATTATTTCTTAACATTCAAATTTAGTCTGTGTTGATGTCATATTTAGGATCGGAATGGAAGACACGTTATTAAAATGAGCCCCATTTCATGCATTAAGTTATTTAACAATCATTCACAATGGAAGGTAATTATGATTTTGATGCAATATATTATCCGACTGATAAGTGTAAACAGGCGGGAATGAAGGAAATTGCTTTGATCTCCGACACTCACACTCGTATTGTTAACACCAAACGCGCTCGCGCTTGAACAAATTTTCACTCGAAATGAGTCATAAATTGCCAGATTTCTGTGATTCGAATGCAGGGCCGTCAGTCGGTGCTGTCATATTCCTCCCCCCCCCCAATCTAAGTTGCTGATCGGAAATTGTATATCAGAAAACCGCTGTGATACTTAATTTCCCCCTCGGAATTAGAGAGGCAAGTGCAAAATCTCCTAGAAGTCAAAAGTCTCGATATCTTAGTATTGTAAATTCAATTCAAAGAGGGGGAAAGTGAATAACACGGAAACTAAGAGTCAACTTCCAAAACTTGCAGCTGTTTTTCTCCCTGAAATTCTAAGCTACGTTCCAATTTCCGCCCGGAAGCTGAGAGCAGGGGAAGTAAGAAAAGTTGTTCATGTGCGTGTTTAACTTTTACCTCTTGCGCTCGAAATTTCATCATAGATATGAATAGCTTATTGACCATTTTTATCTAACACGTAGGTGATGTGATGCATCGGTGAATGCAGGTGCGCATGAGTCGGTATGATCATCCTCGTCCTAGTATTAAATGGCGCCAGAGTTCACGCTAGTCTTTCTCTATTGATACGCAACACAAGTTGCTACTACTTATAATAGCAATTTGCCTAGCGCTACCCCTTAATAATGCTATTTCAATTAATACGGCCCCTGCCTCTAATTTATTTGACTGGTTCGAATCACTAACCGGGAATTTCACATTTACCTTACTAAATGCTCAGATTGTTCATCAGCCAGCGGTCGGGACTAATTTCAACAACCCAGGACATCATGTGTGCTTCATCATAATATTCACCGGTGGTTACAGTAGAAAGATCTGTACTACAATATTTTCGAAAAAAATTGTGAGTATTCAGTGAATATCCCGCGTATCATTACCAACCGCCCCTGATACATGTCAAGTTTAATAAAAGGGCGTCGAGTGGTTGTAGACTAATTCCGAGTTTTACGCATGTTCGTTAAAATGTCTTTTACAAATTTATGCGTGCGAAACACTTTCATTCAGATCAAGCTCACGTATGCCATTAGTAAAATGTAACCAAATGCTACCTGTCGCTTTATCATCTATATTTTTCAATAGCTCACGTGAGAACTTTAGAATGTCTTGAATTGATGAAAGAGATTTGTAATGTCCTTCCTAACCTGACGATCGCTACTGACAGAAACTGCAATACATAGATTCTTGCAATTCAATCTATTGTCAAATAGAATCGACTCTTTTCATGACATCTTTAATATGACATTTAGATAGTAAATGATTGTGTGGCTTTCTTTCTGGGGTCGATTAATGTACCATTGAAACATTTAGGTTTACTACATCAACTTCCGATTTCATGATTGAAATATTCGTTGTATTCTGATGTGAAATCGTTGGCAGATTCTGAGCTATATGACAGTTAGGCACTAAGTGTGACGGCCACAGGAATTCGAAATGTAAAATTATCTTGAAACATCGTCAGCACGTGAATAAGGCAATGTATCCCGAAACGTCAGCCTAAATTGAATGAATTTCCCTTAATTTCATTTTTTTCAGCGTAGTCATAGATAACCTTCAGTGGCCTCCATTTGTCTTCTTCGCGACGTTCTTCAGGGGTGTTCACTTTCCTTTGCGTCCATTCGCGGAAGCTGTAAATGCACTGAAATCGGGGATGTCCTCCTTTTTGTGAAGCTGTCAAGCCGACATCCATTCCGTGATTTTCTGATATGAAATTGGGAATTCTCTCCGATTGGTGCATTCTTTCATATTGCTGCCATTTTTGACACGCTCTATCCACCGCACGGAGCATGCGTCTCCATAACCACATTTCTGGACATTGTGTTTTTTGCTCTTCGCGAACCTGAGTGTCCAGGCTTCAGCAACTTACGAAAAGACAGTTCATATAAGCTTCCTCGAAGTCAGTCTTGGCAACTGCATCCTCTCAATACCATTACAATGTTTTCAGAGAGTCTGATCATCAATTAAATGCTTCTCCTCACACATAATTATATCACTATGAATAACGAATATGTGTCATTCCTAGTGGATGATGAAAATCAAAGACATGTCAGCTTAATCGATAATACATAGTGTAAGAAAATTATCCCAATCTAGATCTAGAAATACAACATAACCCCATTTATGAATCAGCATTGAACTAATCTATCTTTTCGACGTGATTTTGGAACTATTTGAATACTGAAAATTCCAACACTGTCTCTGAAAAAAAGGACTTTAGGTAAACATGGAGGCCCAATACTTGTACAGAATTCAAATGCTGCAAGAATGCGATATTCCAGGAAAACAGCATGTATTTCTATTATCATTATTCAAAACAATTTACATACAGTATGAGTTTCATTTTCTAATTAAGAATTTGTTATAAAAACACGCAATAAATAAAAATATAAGCAATCAAGCAATTTGAATACCTATTGCCTGTCACATATATATTTTGATAACCGATCGCCTTGACTTTTACATACCTGTCGAGTCGCTTGTCGGGTGACATGCGCAATTGTTGGCTTTCTCACCTACACGCTCGACCTCACGATTAGCACCCACTAAAAGTGTTTCATCAATAAACAGAAATACTTGTTGTAATCGTGTCAAAATGGGTCAAGTCTTTGAGATTGAGGAGAAAACTTCTTACATACTATTAAAAAAAGAAAACAGATAGACCTGTGAACGCATTCTGAACTAGGAATTATGTTAAGCCATGGCTAGGCTTCCGAAATTTGATCCTTATTCATAGAACTTTTCGACCAAACTCCTGGTAAAGTTTTGGATTCAGAAAACTATGTGAATTTTTGTTGATACAATTAACGCGGCTTCAAAAGTAGGCATCTATCGCATTATCCAAAGATCTAGAAGGATTTTTTATACACGCTTTTCCTTTTTCAATCAATTAACAGGTTAAGTCAACGATTACTTTGTAGTGTATAGCTACTAAGTAAACTGGAGCAGGTGAAGGTTGTCTGGTTCTAGCTGCATCATGCAATAGTGCGACCACTGTTAGTTCTAGATCAGCCATGATGAACATAGAAACCCTGATGCGAATTAAACATTGTTCCGCAGTGACCTTCGGTCAATTCACTGAACTAATCATTTAACTCTAACTTCCAGTTCGCATTGCTCATTTATCCCCAGCAGCATGATCTTTTGATAAAACGACACGCGAATTCACTAAAAAGTTCCAAAAATTGCAGTTGCTCGCTTAAACAATTAACAACAGCGATTGGGATGAAGAAAGTATGGAAAATGTAGATCGGCGGACCAACACCAAGAGGGAGCCCAAAGAAGAAAACTGTGTCAGCAATCTGTCGGGAACTGGACTTAAAGGAAGCCAACGCCCTCGATCGGAACACCTGAAGGCATTCCAGGAAGAATTATCGTCCAAACTACCGGCGGTGGAGAAAAGGACGCTAAACGGACAAAGTAAAGTAAGGATGGAGATAAATAATTTGTTTTAAGGCCTTGTTATTTGAACGAGCACGACTTATTGTCATACCGGTTTCAAATACCGTCGTATTCATCATCAGTGGCGATAAAAATAACAAACAGACAGGATTACAAACATTTCTTGACATGAAATCGATGATGAACACATTTAAGAAAGGGAACCGGGCAGTAGCACTCGTAAGGCAGGAGTACAAAGCGAAGAAATGGAATGAGGCACGCATTGAAATGGACAGAGAAACATCTGTCAGCAAACATAGAAATATAATACAACTGAATTAGAGTTGGCCACCACCTAGAAATGTATTTATTATCATACCAAAATTCACCCCCTTGAATCTCGCCGCCAGGTTTCAGCATTAAAACTCTTCCATGGTATATCGAACACCTGTAATCCACTATACGACCTCCGCCCAAACGTTCTACATTATTCAAACAAATACCAAGTACCTATCTCGCGAACTGGAATACGCCAAACATCCTTCGTACCTTTCTGTGTGTCCTTGTGCAATCAGGTGTGCAAACATACGCGTAGCGGTAACGTTTGAACTACTTAATTAGCACTAACTTTTTTTTCTTTCCTTTTTGTCATATCAGTAATAATGTCAGTGTAATCTTTGTAATGAGTGCTTACCATTTAATCAATAAACATATTACTACTACCTACTACTACTACTACATTTGTATCTACCGGTCTAAAGGCCCCGAAGAAGACTGATAGTCGAAATATTGGCCGATTAAATATAAGTGCTTCATATAGCTTGAGTTGTTCTGTGCCTACTCGGAGCGAGTGACATGCGTTCTCGCTTTACTTTTCACTCTACTACTAAAACTCTACAAAATACTACTACTACTACTACTACTACTACTACTACTACTACTACCAGATTCACTGACATCAACAACGCACAGTAACTACCAAAGACGCAAATTATTGCCCTCTCGTTAACCCATACATTTCAAAGAAAATCGAGAATAAAATATTCCAGCCGTCTGCCTAACGAACGATTTAGCTTATTATATAAACTCCTTAGAGACATACTACTCGTAGAATAATTCCCATGCCAACCAAAATGTTGTGTGACATTCGAAACACAAAAACTGTATGGTATGTACCATGGTATTTTTCTACATACTAACTAGGTAACCGCATGGCTACCTTGACCAAAGTGGTAACGTCTCCCTGTGGTTATTTAAAAACTAGGTAACTCCACTTTTATATCTTTATTGTAGCTGAACTGACCGATTTCAAGAGAAACAAAGCATTTTAAACATTGTAACTCAGTAACACGTGGGTATTGCACTGTTTCGTCTAATATATCATTTGTTCTTCCATGTAGAAAATGGTCGAGAATGGAAAAATTCAAAGCAAAAACTAGCTATTCAGCAAGAGGGCATTCTTCAAAAGATATAACCACTCATGTTTGACATATTTCTTCTGAGACAAGATTTCTTATTGCCTATTGTATTCACCCTGCGCATGCTACTCTTCGGAAATTCTCTATTATGACTATGAGAGACATTATTGCTAAGCTGTGTCGAAGAAGAGGAAGATTCAAAACACGTAAAATGAAGTAAACAACCAGGATGCGCAGTGATCGTTTCAGATACACTGAAACATTTCGCAACCAACATTTGCATAACTAGAGCGATGCCATACTGGAATCACAGAAGCGGATCATGTATCCAAGATAGTGCTCAAAAATAAATCGAAAAATGAATTCATTCAAAACTGTTGGTATGAAGCATCATTGTTTGTGGATCAAATTTCTACTTTTTCTGTAACTGCTTGGTAGCAATGAGAGGCATTCGGAGGAACCACCATCGCCATCTTTTTGATGGAGGGATTTATAGAAATCCGACTTTTCGGCTTGTTTAAGTTAGCGAAACTAGAATGGACAACAGCCGCTTGGTGATGGGAATTTCAGCTTTCGGCTAGGCGCCGATTGCTAGATCTTTAGAAGAATCACATCACTGAAACATGCAACAGTTGCAGATTCCTGCCGCAAGGCGATTTATTGTAAGTTGTTTTGTCAAAATCCTTTTTTATATAGAGAGAAATGATAATAAACGTGAATATTCACTAAGTACACAGATTAGCTACCGGTGCCTACCATAGTATAGGTACCGTTCTCATGATGACAACGCATGTCCACTACGTTCTATAGTTTTCGATATCTATGGCTAGTCCTTTATTATTACTGAATGTCGGATTTCTATGGAGGGACCTATTAATTACTCTTTGCATCTTCTACAGTTCCTGTCAAAAAGTACAGGAATATTGATGAAGGCACCTGCTGCATTTATTGTTTCAACCCAATGCAGCATTGCTGCAAAAAAGCGTCGCATCCCATTGGAGTCATATGCATTCGCATTGACATTTCATAATGGGAAGCGATGGTGCAACAGCCGCTGCACCACGAACGGTGTTGGCACAGCCTTTTTTCATACCAGACATGGATGGCGAAGTTCATGAGAATGAAAGAACGTAGTTGCAGAATCCATCATTAGTGAAGGGAGAGATTGTCCGAAGTTTTTAGTGACAATGCGTCTTCCAGCCACTTACATGATTTTCACTCTTATTGATTTTTATCGTTATTGATAGTGCTCTTTCATGCTATTGTTTTTAATTGGAGAACACTTCAAATTCGATTATAAACTCCATCGTGTAACTGAAGGTTTGTCTACCGGAGCTCCTCTGTCTGAAAAATGGCCTTTATCTTCATGGATATCATCGAGACTGCAGCCTAAAAGTATACGATTACATTTCCTCTGTTTAATTAAAAGGTACGTTTATAACTGTTTTGTCTTGATAAACAGCCCTGAAGGCGTATTACTCTTCAACATCTTGAACTCTCATAACCGAAACATGCATTTTGACATTGAATTATCAACCAAAAATGATTACATCAGCGTCCTCGATTTCAAAATCTCTATCGATACCAACAACGAGAGAATATTTGATTTTCTAGAAAAGGTATCCAGAAAAACATTTTTGCCCATTTAATCTCCAACTATCTCAATATGAAAAGCTATGCTGTCTTCAAAATGAAAGAGACCGCATTTTTGAATGATGCTCACAAAAAGAAACCAGTAGGCATAACGAGAAGCAAATTTCCATTGTTCTTACCAAACCCAGAAGATGTACTACATAGGGATTCATAAGAAAACTTAAGACCAGACTTATAAATCAACCATCTCGCTGCACAATGTTAAATAGGCTAAATATTTATTTACTTAGCATACAATATTAGACTTATATAAAGTTGAGTCATACCAGCCACACATATTTTACATGGCTATTTTATCTCCATCATTCATTTCATTATCATTGTTAGAAACTTGAGACCTACCGTACCGTACTCTTTGGGACTTACCCTGGGATACGCAGAACGAGGGTCATGACAGTGAGTGACAATTCTCTGAGAGAGTGTACTGCTGAAATGCTGCCTTGAGCTTATAGTCCTAAGGTGCCCTCTCGAGGTAGTGGTTACCCAGTAGAAATGCCTTACAAAAATTCTCTGGTATGCACTCTAGGGTTGAGTTTCCATTTCGCATGTACCTGAATTAGCGAATTATCACGAAATGTCTTTAAGCATTTTCGATTTTGTTTTGAGCTATTTATCTTGAGTATATTGAAGGTAGGCGTCCATCGTTGAGTATATTGAAGGTAGGCGTCCATCGTTGCTAAAAGTACTCTAATCGACCATTCAAGCAGCTGCTGAGTATTCTATCAGATACCGCAAATGCTATCAGTAATATGGGATTCAAACGATGAACGATGCCCAAAATGCCCAGCGAAAAAACAAAAAAAAATAGAATGGACTAAGACACACTAACAAGCGAGACAAAAATGAAACAAAAAGAAAAATCACAAGCATGAAAGCCAAATGCACGTACTGCAAATATAGCAAGACAGGGGAATATAGTCCCTTGATCATGGATGAAGTGGTCGAGCAATCAAGTGTCCTAAAATGGAGAAGTAAGATGCTGTCACCTATGTAGACTCGACGTTGCACACTCACAATCAAGTAGTGAGTACATAATTACTTGTAGGTAACATGTTACTTCCCAATTCTCCAATATCATGTGGTGGAATTGACATTCAACCAGTCTCTGTGGTCCTTGACCTTTGGGTTTCTATTGACTCATGTAGCCAGAATTGTCGCATCTACCTTTGATCTGCTGAGGCAGATTCGCACGATTCGCCGCTCCATGCCTCATTCAACAGTTATCCTGCTCATCGCCTCCCTCGTACATGCAAGGATTGACGATTACATCAGCCTACTCTCGGTCTACCAGCAAATTTGACGAATCATTAGTGGCCGCATGCGCTCCCGCCTTGCGGTTGTAGTGTGCAGTTGCTTGCATGGTGAAGCTCCATCCAACCTTTCAGATCCTCTACAGTTGGTGGCTAACCACCAATTCATAAGTCGCCTGCGATCCTCAACATCTCTAGATCCAATAGTACCTGTCGAAACTCGAAAGAAAAATTTAGCTTTTTCTGCTGACATATATTCTTCCTCTTTTACAGCTACCTCAAAACAGTATTGCGAAGAATCTGATATCAACCGAGTACTCATGCGACAGAAAATCCTCCTTCAAAGGAACTTTTAAGCAGATTTCATTCACGAAACTCTTACAGATAATTACTAGATATGACATGAAGACATCGCTAAATCAGGGATGAGGGAACAGAAATTATGACACATCTACAAATTTCACAGCTTCATATTAAGCAATAGATCACTTGGATGCAGTTGAAACAAGTAGCATAGCCACACTGAGAAACAATTTTCCAGAGATTTTCTGAAATTTCATGACTTTTCCGGTCACACTGAAATTCCTGACTTCTAACGGTTTTCTGTGGTTCGCCACCCTAAATGCACGTCAACACCCAAAAATGGAGTAATTTTCTAACTGGAAAATACAAGACACAAATAATTACAAGACAGGACGATCGGAGACCGATACACCGGTAAACTATTGTACATTCAGTGATCACCAGGGCGACCACATAGAAGTAAAATAAAGTATGAAACAGGCATTAGGCAAAATATATATTAGAAATCAAAATGAAACACTCGAACATATAAGCGATTAAGATACACGTATATAAGAAATTAGAGATCTCGATTTTGTTCGACTTTCCGATATTCTGATAATTAAGACGGTTGATCATTGTTTATTCATTGTGATAAATAGCACACCATGCTGAAGCCACTTTCTGCTGAATTTGAGAGCTTTCCTCCAAGGTGTAGACCACTCCACAGAAATCTCCCAACCGTGCGAGGGAAAATGCCACGAAGGCTAAATGATGCCAAATCTCAACCCCATCCATATCGCGGGTGGGGGTGAAATCGGACCTCATTCTCGCAAATTTTTAAATGTTTGTTCCGAATCACATGAAATTCACGCTACACCATATTTATAGTGTAAACATTCTAATGGTGGTACGCATTTGCTTTAACTTTTTCATCCTCGTCCTAACAATAGCTATTCAAAATTTAAAATTACTAAATTTGGACGGATTTTAAAAATTAACCGAATTTTGACAAAAAATCACCTTAATGATTGTTGTTTACAATGTCAAACTGATTAAATGCACTGCGATGTTGCTTTCGGGTGGAAAAAGAGGATTGTTAAAATTGATTTCTGCATTGAAAACAACTCAATCATGCGTATATGAAGCGTTGACCACTTTCGTTCAATGCTTTTCCAATGCATCCGTTAAGTTCAGCTTACAATTCCAAGTAACTTCCCGTGTGATGATAAAGAAGGTTGCATAATTTGAAAATACTTGGATTTTTAATACTTCACTCAATGTCTATGGCACAATAAATCACGACGATATTACTCATTAGGTCCATTTTGGTGAAATACCTCACCCACATCAAAAATCGATGCGCTTCGTTAACAGTTGTCACACAAAAAAATCTGCAAAAAACGTCAAAATTCATACATCTGAAGAGCACTTCGTAAAATATGTCATGAACTTGACTTTCCAGTGGGCCAAATCCCACGATTCTTTATGAAAACTTATAAAATACGCTAAAACTAAAAGTCACCAAAGGGAAGGTCGGGCGGCGAATCAACCAAAATGTCATTTCAGATGTCGCAATATCTAAAAATAAAGTGGTTTCTCCTCTGCTTTTCTGCTAGCTCTCACCTCGCCTTCGGTAGCGGTCAAGCAAAGTTTCGATAATGAAAAGAATGCTTGATGCAGAAAATTCCATGAAATAGGGTAGAACTTCCAATTGCTGTTCAGTAAAGGCATGGCGTGACAGTTGACGCAATAGAGTTTTTTCTCGGATTTACAAAAACTTTCCACCGGCGTGGTGATGATGCTTCTCATACGTGTTGTTGTCCTTAAGGTCCTTAATTTACGGCGTATGTAAACTAGATCAAATACAGCTTCATGTAGTTGAAGAAATTTGGAATTTTTCCAGCTAAATGAGTGGTTGCGATAGTGATCACACACTACTTTGTCCTCGATTTCGGTGTGAAAATAATTTTGGAATTTTCTAGCAGTAATACTTAATGCACTAACACACATGCTTACATGACAATTAAACCTGAAAAACGTTGTTTCAACCATTGTTTGAGTTTTGGTAATATTTAGTCACATTGTTTGTAAGATGAGGCAAAATTAAATTCTATAAATGGATCAGCAAACTGTGCAACCAAGTTCGACATTCTTATGCTATTACTAATTTACGTCACAACACTGGTGTTTGCTACAGTTCCAGAAGCAGCAACCGCTTTACAAAAATACAACTTATAGATTGGCTATAATACAACTATTTTGGTTTATAATTATTATCTACGAAATGACTTGGGTTTTCAGTGGCTCCCAGAATCTTTTACATTTGAAGCGTTACCCATCACATTACCAGTGGCATTTTGACTATGGAACTTGTTTCAACTCAAACAACTTGAACTTGTTTCACTAGTTCTAAGATATTTTCTAAGTGAAGGGGACTGATAGGTTTTCATAAAAGAATGCAGAACACATTGTTGAGAGACAAAAAAACGAAGCATCCACACAATGCTTTGCGCAGGTGATTGACTACTTAAGCTGCCTTAAAAGCAGATGAATGAAAAGTGCGCTTGTCTTATTCGAAAAAATGCATTTTATTGGATCCCATCAATTAATTGCATCAGATCTTATATGCAATATTTTTAAGTACTTGTCATTTCACTTTTCCTGCTGTCGTACTGGTCATCGAAAGTTGTCCTTCAATTTCTACATTTGATATGTGCTTGAATTCTTGCGCATTTGTTTATTTTTTGCATGAGCTATAGGCTTTATCTCATGCAAATGTAATTTGATTTTAAAACATTCTAGTTTTACGTAAGAAACTAACATGTCTATCGCAAAAAAAGCATGCATAGTACCGGCACAGGATCGTCCAGATAATACGATAATTATGTAATAAGTCAGAATTAATGCTATAGATTTACACATGAAAGATTTGTCAAATGAAGGATTAAATGAATGCTACACACAGAGTTTCTAGCCAGATTTCTACTGATATTCATACATCAAAACATTAAGGAATCAAATGATACGTATACTTAATAATGGTTGGTAAACAAATTCGCCGATCAAAACATGACACTTAATGCTTCCTAAAATAAATTTCTCAATTATTTAGACAGTGATCATTCATCGACTTCACTGTAATACGATACTAAATCGTGAGCACCTGTCCAAAGCGAGCCAAACCATACATAAAATGAGTAGCGGGGGCAAAGTAAATCTGGAACAGAGGACAAATTGCAACGATGCTCATGGTTCAACTTTCGCATGATGTTCATCACGATTACACAATATATCTATTTAAATATTTTAAACAAATAACCGGGATATTTCTGGGTAGTATTTTGATTCACTACACATGTCCATCTGAAGAGTAATTGATCACCTTCTTTATGCTCACTAATGTATTTCATGAAGGGCTTGGCATACATGGAGACTTGCATGGCATCTTCTTAAAGGAAGAGTGCATTAGCAATATCATGCGAATTAGGAACATTATGACATGTAGAGGAAAATAATGAAGATCAAAGGATGCCGTATGCCGAAGTAAATTAATAACCGGCAATTTACAATTTACACAAGTCTGTTAGTATCGTGGTATTACTGTTCAGTAGTTCATGAACATTTCCACAACTATGGCAATGAAAAAGAAATAGGATACTGGAAATGATATTTCCTTTTATCACAATTTCTTTGTTCATAATTTGATTTAATTATAGTCCACATCCCACGGAGATAAATGAAAATTTTACGACAAAGTTTGATATTGCGAAAAGAAATAAGGAGCACGCAACATGCAGACGACAGTAACTATCACCAGACAAGCGCCCAGCTACCGTCAACCAGTGGGCACAACAACAAAATGATCCATACCCGTTTCTGCAATGATAAAAACAGTGAACATCAGTCATCAGACATCAAAGTCAGCAGTATTTCTGTGGAAAGTATTAGATTGACTCTGCTCATTGATTCCTGCTCATAGAAGCTGCATTCTCCAAGCACTGTTGACATTTGATAAAGCCCTCCGTAAATTGACTCATTCAACATAATAATTCCTCGGTGAGTGACGGACAGAAAAACTAAATACGATCTGCCACAAATAATTCATGTTCGAAAGTCAAATTTGCAAAGAAGTAAGTCTTACTAACATTTTGATAGAAATATTCGAAATGCAACGATTCTCTATCGGTATTCGACCACTGCATATTAAAGCCAAAGAGCATTTGAATTAATTGACTTTAATTTTAGGCCCTAAAAAAACAACATAATTGCGGTTATAGTTGTCGATGTATTAAAATCTCCTGTTTACTGAAGCCATAGAGATTAGGAAATAGACGCGATGGAGATTAGTAGATTTTAATTTCTATGACTACGGTCTTCCTAAATCCGCATTGTTATATTCTTAGCACACACAAGTTCATGTGCATTCGGTTTGTGCATATTCTTCAAACGCAACTTCCTATAATTTCCATGCCTAGACAAAGGTTCATGTAGGCACGAATGTGAAATTGATACCAAAGCCCCAACGGCCCAACGACATATTGAATATTAGAGTTGAACATAGGGATAGCCGTAATATTGTTCAAAACGCAAAAGATTGCAGGCACTTGATATTTACTGATTTCGAAATAATCGTGATGCTTAACGTCAACATACTGACAGCTTTGCGTCTATTTTCTGTTAAAGTCGTGTTGATATTTCTAGTTCTTATCAAATTCAATGTCCATAATCATTTCAATTTGAAGAAATTCATAATTTAAAGGCAGGGGAATGCAAAGTTAAAATATATAGTTTTATATTAAATAATTTTTATCAATTTGGTAATACTTCCATTCCCTTACTTTAGAATGAGCCGAGGCACAAGGCATTCTTCCACTTCAAAGACAAATGTAGCTTGTACAGCAGCAAGGGTGGATATTTCTCAGATCATACTAAGTCGCTCCTACCTCTACTTCGCAACTTTCTCGGATCTCATGATCTGTTTTGCATTCCGGGTATCAATAACGTGGAAGAAATGAGGGAGCATGTTGGCGAAACAAATCCAACTTTCGATGTAGTTTTATTTATTGAGAGGATTGGCTTGAGATCTATCTTTACATTGAATATCGAATGACACTAGAGCAAATGGAAAGGAAGTGCAGAATGTCTGAGGATTATCAGATTTGTGAAAAATAGAAAAAAACTAAAATCACAAACGGCTTAAGTAATCAAATCACCAATTGAATTCAACCAACGCATGAGAGCTACATACTTCAATAAGGTGCGCTTACACGTGCAACTTTATTGGTGACACTTATCGATCCATGATGAGTCAGAAAAGAATGGAAACAAAGACGCGCCTTCAATAATCGTGCTTCGTGCGTCATCAGATAGAGTACGGACAACGGCAATTTAATGAATGGGGATAAGGAGAAATGCATTGACCTTATCAACTCATTATTCTCTGAGTGTCAGCATAGGTGTCAGCTACATTTGAGCCTTTTTTAACTTTAGTTGCCACTCTTTACTGACACTCAGAGGATAATAAACTGATGAAATCAATGTATTTTTCTTGCTCACTATTCATTAAAATGCTATCGTCTGGTGACGGATAAAGCACGATTGTTGAAGGTATGCATTTGCTTTCATTGTTTGTCCATTCTTTTCTGACTCAACATGGATCGAATAGTGTCAGCAATAAAGGTGCACGTATAAACGCACCTTTAACCCGTCCGTTATCAAGCAGATCACTGCATTGAGTCTGTTTTGAAATCTTGGGCTATTTTTTTGAAGTTCGACGATAGAATTCACTAAGTTAAATTGCCATGCATAAGATGTGTGACTAATAGGATTTGAACCCACGACCACCATGGTAATCTTGATTAAAAATGCTCCACTTTGTGCCTGAATGGTCCTTTAATAATAGCTCTCTCCATGCACCACGATCCTGTGCAGTTCGAGGGTAGAGTCATAGATCGCGTAGGTCCTTGGTCACATTGTGAATTCACTTCTTCTTCTTCTTCTGGTCTCCTCCGAAGTTCGGATCAGGTGTTTCGTGGCTCATTATCTTCTGCGGCATGTCCCGCCAAGCATGCGTTCTAACTTTTCAAACTGTGGCACACGATTTTATCGCGGTGTACTATTCAGGTGCATGATGCCCAGGCATGCCTCAGCTAGGCCGCTGACTTTCGCTCGCTTAAATTGGATGAACAGATCCATCTGATCATGGCGTCGGTTGACATATTCAGTCTTCACGGGCAACGTTTCTGACGCATACAACATCACAGTTCTGACACAGGTTTGGAAGACGTAGCCCCCTCGTCGGAGGGAGATGCTACTGTGTGCATTGTACGTACAGAGAATCGAGTTCCTGCACACACCTTCCTCGCATACTCCACAGAGGCGCTTGGATTTGTCCGTCTGAGGCATCGCTTGATTGAGATTGCTGATCATAGTTTTGGACTTGCCAATGTTGACCTTCAGACCTTTAGACTCCAAATTTGATTTCCAATACCGGAAGCGCAGTTCAAGGGCTTCAAGCGAGTGGGCCATAATAGCAAGATCGTCAGCGTAGAGCAGCTCCCATGGACATCCTCTGGAAATCGTCAGAGATGGCTTCCATAACGATCACAAAGAGAACCGGACTGAGCATATTTCCTTGGTGGAGACCAGCCTCGACGTTGAAATCTTCACTGTAGCATGATCCGAGACTAACTTCAGACATTGTTTCCTTACACATCCCTTGAACTACTCGGTTCAATTTTCTCATAGCCCACCATGTGACTTTCCGAGGTACTCCGTCAAAAGCTTTTTCCAAATCAACAAATTTTAGATTCCATCCTGTATATCTAAGCAATGATACTTCCTTCACTGATTCACTTATGTCGATTTTATGAACTAGTTATTAATATGCATGCATGGTCACTCAAAATTTGAATTGATCTATGAGGTAGCTGTGTAATTACATGACTATGGATGTACTGAATCTACATGAATAAAATAAACTTTCAACAAAATAAAGGTTCTTCTTTTTGTTGTTACACTTTCGTGGAATTGACGGACAAGGAATATTGTGTCTCTTGTGCTTCTGCCTGGCATGAACCCGAATTACTTGCGATCGGTCACAATTTGTTCTCTTATGACTGTTTCAATAACTCACTCTGTCATTTCTAGAGCATGGTCGTGGATTTTCAAAATCCCGGATAACTGCTACAATCAAGTGAGTCTCCCTTTCCCGACATCATCGGTCAAATACAATAGCCGTCATGAATTTGACAAGGCAAAAGAAATGCTGCTGATATCTTACGATATTCTACAATGATCTTTACAATAGGAAGGGATATACATGCAAATATGAGTGAAGCCATACCATTCGTACTTATAGTTATAACCTTCAAATGCCATGAGCAGCATACTTCCAAGCTGGGGTGTGCGAATACTCGAGGCTTTTGGCTGTTGAAGCCACGATACTCGACACGCGAAATTCTAGGTTCACTCGAACTAACCGCCACTCGATACCCGAATCTTTTTAACTCCTACGAGCTACTCTTTGCGACAGAGGGTTACGCGCACTAGATGCTCAACTGATAAGTTATTTAAATGTACGCACACCAGTAGCGTAGCGATGATCAATCAGGTCAAGGGTGTGCGTCTACCCGATGTTCGATACCCGATACTCGAGGTTCTTGGCTGTTCGAAACTCGTTACTCGAAACCCGAATTTTTTTCAGATCATTCGAACTACTAGCTACTCGATACCGGAAACACCGATACTTAAATTCGAGAGATATATACCTGTGCAGCGATACTTCTAATCTGCCATAAGCTTGATCATTTAAAAATCGCAACGACGAGAACGCTGTACTTCCTTTTGGAAGCGAAATATGACGATTACCACTACTATCTTATGCTGGGTACTACTTCTATATTTTCTATTCACACAGACTTGATTCTATGAATGTGCACAATATCAAGTAGCTGAAACACCACTGCCTTTATTAATTTTAACCACTTGAAGCAAAATTTTATATTCATGAAATTAGAAATAAGTTAGATACTGTTCTGTTCGCCGATATTACACGTACAAAACTCTACAGATCATGAGGATGTAGTTTTCATAATTCTCTAAAACTTCCTTTCATTAACAATTCCAATATCAGTACTCCAAACTCTACTAATTGTCTGCAATGTGTCAACTTCAAAACATTAAGGCTACCTGAAAATGAATCAGCAGACTTACTTTGATAACTATACAAATCATTTACCGATAATTACTTGTACCAGACGACCCACTGTTTATGTAATAATTCTTCCTTCCTTCCATCCCTTTTTACCGTTAATGCATTCGTTAGTCGTCTTACATTCGACGGAGAAGTTTGAATGGAAGACAGACGAAACGTGTCCGGATGACATATGCCATGATCATTTTATGTATCGCATGTAGTTTTTCAAGGAAAATTACAATATACGAAGGTTAATACTTAAGTGCGATACAAATGTCTAAACTATTTATTTCTTAGGTCAGAGTAAAACGCACATTTTCTCTAATGACTGCAATCGATCTAATGTTCTGTATAAGTGTCCAGAATAATAGCGTTTTCAGCGGAATCATGTCATTCCGATACAGAATTCAAGTCTATTAAAATTTCTATGATAGCGTTAAGTGACCGAAGTCAACTGAATTGACACTGTGTCAGCTAGTTATGGGAGCGTGCAGTCATACGAAAAGGAGCGCACAATTGGTAGGAGATTTATAGATAAGACTTAGTGTTAATTTTCTAATTCTTATGGAGATAATGCAACTTATTTTTCGAAAGACACACATCTGAACATGATCCCAACTACAAATATATTTGGCGATATGGAGACAATACTTCTTTACAGGGCGGCAGATGAAGCAATCAGCTCATTAATAGCTGGTGCTCTTCGAAATATAAAGGAAGAACTAAGATGTAGCAATCACTGAAGTACTGCTGCAGATCTGGCTGTTAATCAATCTGCTTTTGGGCGACATGCTTTCATTACACACATTATGTGGAGCATAAATTCCTACTCATGCCCACCTTTGTTTAAATTATCTGATTAGACTGCTTCATATTCTATTAAAATTCTGTGAATGTACCCAAAAATGTCGGATTTCGTTCTCTAGGAATAACTTCAAAATCCGATGAAATTTCAATCCTACTTAATCTTACATGTAGTTTCCTCACAAAAGTGTTCTCCGTGACAGTATCTAAATTCTTGACCTTGCGACCATTTGATAGAGCGGTATATTCCCCAGAGCGTCAATGGAAGCCGATGGGGAAGGTACTAAATGTAAGTACAACAAATGACATGTATTACAACACACCAGTCTCCAGCAGCAACACGATCACGTCAGCACCGTTTTAAGATAATGTGACGTACAAAAATAGCTAAAATTGGGTGGAATTCAGCCTCCACTTAGTTAGAGTTCAGGATAAGCGGGATAATGGCGTCGGTTATCTGTAGTGCGCAGATTTGTCTCTTTTTGTATAGTGTTGCTTTTATTGACTCAATGAAAATCAAATACTGCACAGAAGGTTCAGCACCTAACATGAGAACAGAGCGAGTTAAAATGTAAAGTACGAAAATCAAATACAAAGGCTATTCGCACTTCCACATCAGCAAATGCTATTAGTCATTGCACAAGGAAAAATGAGCAAATTCATTTCAAGGTCTCATTGTGACTACTGTTGGCTGGAGAAAAGCTAGACTTCGAGGGTATAAATGATTACCATCACTTGCAACCTGTTGACAGCAGCCTCTTCACGGCGGAGATTCAGACATGGGAACCACATGCAATCGGATGCATGGAAATCTCTTGTCTATGAGCAATTAAGCTTGCGAACCCGACTTTGAAAACGATCAATCTTGAGTTGGAGATTAGTTGGTAAATAAACAAAAATTGGAGATGAGCATTCAGGCAAATACCTAATCAAATAGTACACACCGCTCAAACGCATCATAATGCATGATGGGTTTGAGCATTCAAAACCTGTGCAAACGCTTATTTGCATCTTTTAGCACATCGTCGACGTGAGAATTCCATGTAAGCTCTTGATTATTCAACTTCATTCACATTTGTCTTCAGGTATTTGGCATTCGTGAATTCTGTTGATTTTTGATTTGTTGGGACTGATTAGAAGGTCGCTTCGGAAGATCACTTGAGAACGGTGTTATGTCCATCTATTACTGAATTCAAACACAAACAGGACCGAGTATGGAACTCTATGGAAGAGTTGCACAGCTTACAGGATCACCTATTATTATTTATCGAACCAAATGGAATAACAAAAGATTCCAGCATCTGAAGAATAGCTTCATGGGCAAGCTTGTTGAAAGTCTTCGTGTCGTCATAAGAGACCAGTTGAACGCCAGCGACGCCATTATGATCAAATGAGACAATTTCACGATAGCAGTCGTTGTTGAACACTGTGGGCAAAACTCGTATCTAAACTGATACGGACATAAGCCATGAATTAGCGATTAAAGAAAGGAGCCATTATTCGAGCCAAATGCACTTGATTGGTTGGTAAATGGGAGTGCTGATCATGCATAAATGAACGTTGTTTGGGGGTGATAACGCTATTAGGTTGTATGGCTTCCTTTTTTGCCAAACCTGCTTGACATATAAAAGGATTTTTGTTATTGGATATTTCTCAGTTAGCATTAATTTTGCTTTCGAGAGTGAGAAAGTAAGCAAATTGTAAGAAGATTGGGAGATTTCTTCATACAAATATAAAAACCATTCCGAATCGATCACATGACAACCACCCACGTTCTTGTCCTTCCCCATCATCTTCATACTTCACCTCAGACAAACTAGACACTTACTTGCTGCGGCGATGAAACTGTCGTGGAGCTCGAAGGTCATCAAAGGCTCTGTGAGAAGACGTAAATATTTCTTCACAGCACTCGTCAGCAGCTTAGTGTCGTATTCGTCGGCATTGTCGAGTTTAAGTTGCGATAAGCCCTTTTCATCTGCAAAATAGAATGAGATCTATTACCTTCAGCGCAAGAAAATCGTCATTGATCTACGTATCTCTGAAAGAAATGTAACGGCATATATCAATCCGAAATTTAATTGGAAAAATTGAAACCACATACTTGTATGTGGTCAGGGTAGACTCAATTCAATGAGTATGGCCATAGATGAGAATTTAACCGACAGGACGCATACGTGAATATTATACTCAATAACCGAATTATTTCATCAAATTTAAAAGCTTAATTCCCTATTTACAAGAAATGCGATTTTAAATTAGTACAATGAAACCTAGGAATGTGTAGTATATTGTGGTTTATAGTGGCAGTTTCTCATGACAGAAATATGAATTCTTCTAATTTTTCACCATGAAAAAGCCCTCAGCGTACATGGTGTGAAATCCGAAAAGCATTAGTCTTAAATCTTTCCATATAAATTCACGGAAAACACGTGAGACAATAGTGAGACTAGTGGGATGCCTCAGGGATCCTTGTTGGGGCCGTTCCTGTTTGTGCTATAGTGCTACGACCTTCATCCCAAGTACTTTCATGTTGCAATATGCGGATGACATTAGTGAAGTCATTGCCTTTAAAAATTGTGCTTCTTTTAATTTGGAGGAGATTTGTCAAGAAGAGTATCTCAACATCTGTCAATGGGCTTCTCAAAACAATTTAGTTTTAAACACTTCGAAAACGCGTTCTATCAAATTCCGTAAGAAAATTGACTTATCAAGTGAACACCTGCCACTCAATGATGTTTCCATCGTCACCGAACTTAAGCTTCTTGGTGTTGTTTGGTCCTCAGACCTGTCTTGGTTTAACCATTTTCGTGCTCAAGAAATGCGGTGTTCTCAACGCTTATATTTTCTGCGGTTGCTGAAGCCAATGTTGTCGCATGATGAACTGTGGACGGTATATTTTTCAATAATTGAAAATGTGCTCCTTTATTGCTCACCTTCGTTCGGTTAACTGAGCTATAAGTGCACTGAGCTATAAGTGCGAAAAGATAATGAACACAGTTTTTCGTCGTGCACGTCGCATAATTTGCCCTTGTACTTGTACTTGTACTTGCTCTTATATGCATGAAAACCCATTTTTCTCTAAGTACTCAACAGCAGTTAAGAAACTGCTTTTGGCTGCCAGCTCATCTGATCACCCCCTTCATTCTATTTCTCAACACGTGTTTGAAGGTAGATGTAGAGTGACTGTGCCATTCTCCAACACAAACAGGCGTAGAAACTGTTTCACCATTTTTTCAGCAATTGTTTATAATGACCTACAACTGACCTTATAGTGACGTATATGACGTATATGACCTTATAGTGACGTAAATTATTTTCTTTCTTGGTTTTGTTATTACCTACGATTGCAGAACTCATCTGCATAACTAGAAGCTATGTATAACTATGTACTCATGATTATATTTTCATTTTCTTCAATAAAAGGTATTCTTATCTTATCTTAATCTCTCCGTGATCTAAAATCTTTGAACCTTTTAATTGAAGCTGTAAAAATTGTCAAAATGCACCCTGCATGTTGCCACCATGCTGTTCGTCTTCAATTTAAGCAAAGTGCCACCGAAACAATGCTATCATACGAAATCCTGCTGAACAGTATGCTCTGATAAAATAATTTGAAAACGGCACAGAATTTTTATACATAAATATACTTTCAAAACAATAACCTATAAGTCACATACATTTCTCTTTTCGAAGAGAGCCATTTCGTCTTTATTCATTAACTTTTAATCAAATAAATAGTCTATGTGTAATGTCATCTTGCTTGTGCTATTCGGATAATCACTATGATTTTGAAGAAAAGCAACATTCCCAGGAACAATATCATTGACACGAGATCAAGTCTAACAAGATGTATATATGCAACCATTTAGTTGAAGCAACATCAACTCCTGAAATTGAGAATAAGAACTGATTAACCTATACGTAGAAGACCTGTTGAAATATGTTGGAATGCTTCCTCTGGTCATGGAGACCTGGTTCAAAGTTAGGCATGATCAAAACCAATATTTTTGAAATAGACATGCATACTCTTCATTCCTTCCAAGAACTGAGCAAAAAAGAATGAGAGTGGGATAAATAATTACAACTCGGTCACATGAAAATTTTTCAATCTTTTAGTTTGAAATCATATTTATCCATCGTGGCATCTATTACACCCGCTCTTTTTAACTGCAAAAAATATAGAGCAGTATATGGCTATTGCAATCGCATCCATTATCAAATCGAATTGTCAACTTGCAATTTATATTAGTAAAACAGCAATCGTCACTGTCCGCACACCGGGACGAGGCTCGGGAAAATTATAGAGTAATCAAACGATAATAATCAAGAATTTATTTCCTTGAGAAGGCGGAATTTGTTTTTAATAAATAAGCAAAGCCTTTACACTCATTAGTAGAATCCCCACTGCCTTTATCAAATACATACCATTCAAACTTTTGATGTCTTTTAGTTTTCGTGAATAGAAAGGACAGATGCTTTCGTGCAGTTTTCACTAATGAAAAGCATGCATCATACAAGAGAAGCAATAATACCGCATCAGAATTTAATGGCGATTATGGTTCAATTAAGCTATACATTTCTTAAATTGTTTGTATCAGCATCTTTTGAATTTGTGCAATTTGGTATACTTCATCGAGACGTACAAAAATAGCTCACATAGTGCATCAAATGTAATAAAACATGGATGGAATTGTTTGCAAAGAGTAAAAGACAAGACAACAAATCAATTTGAGTTTCGTTTATTAGTTGAAAAAATCTCTAGTCATCTTGTGTACTCGTATGGCTCACTCCATAAATATGATGGTCTCAAAATTGATGTTTTCATGGGATATCATAGATAAGCAAAGATTCTAAAACAAAGATACATATAATGTATGTACACACATATGTGTGCATGTGCAATATAAATGAAAGAATTGCCGTGACAGTCTCTAAACGAGGAAAACTGTTTTTCTAAAAATTGATAGTGTTTATTCATATCTGTCGCAATTACCTTGTATGTAACTTATTGCATTTACCATCTTTTTTGCTGGATTTTTCCATGTGGATTGCATAGAAATAAAATTAGATTTGAAAATGCAGAATTTCATTATATTGGAAGCTATTTCAAAAATAAAAATAGTATCTATCATTCATCATTTAGAAGTTAGGGATTATTCCACGCATTACAAACTACATAAACATTTAATACACTTGCAGAGATGTCTCGTTTCAGAATCAATCTTACAAATATTTGATATATATTTGCAGAAATTGAGGTTCATTAACGCCTTCAGTTATGAAGTTGTGCATATTGAATTACAATTTCATCATTTTAATTGGGCTTTCATTTAATATTATGCAAATTTCATTCGAATTTTTATCAAGGCTCGAGGGAAGCAGAGATGGCCTTGTTACAAAGGCGTGCCACAGTAAAAGATAGATGGCAAAAGAAGCAAGAAAGCGATGAAAAATATTCTAAAAGCCTAGCATGTCCCTCACTTCTCGGTGGGAAATGTTCATACTGCCCACTCTTACCAAGAGTGCTATCCTTGGCTCCGATGTGATCTGTGCTCAAATCATTGTTAACCTTTTAACTGCGTTTAATTCAAGTCAGCGACACACCTAAATACGAAGGACGGAGATTTCAGTCCGTTCAATTGAAAAGTTGAAATACTGCAGACGGAAATTTTTGTCCTCGTCAATCTCTGTTGAAATTTGCTTATGCTTCGATTATTCCAGCTTATTTAGTAGATGAAGCTCTATATCTATGCCTTCATCGTCAAGTTATTCGCATTCAGAATATTCTTAGCTCAGCAGTAGTGTCAAATTGATTCAAATTGTCCAATCAGAAGCGAACAATGATGCATAGAAAGTTTTCAATTGAGTATATCAACAACAAGAATGATGTACATAGTTCCTAAAGTTCTTTCACTGTGCGTGTCAACAATGGATAACGAAGTGGATTTGGATTTATCGGACGACAACCTTGACAATTATGAAAGTGATGGTGATTTGGATGAATTGCCAAGTTTTCCAACAGATTGGGTTGAGACTAATACACTTGATGACAGTGTACCCACTTTTGATGATACTTTCTGTGGAGCTTCTGGTCTTAATCCACTGTTTGACATACCCGACATGGAAAACATCAATCAGAGTTTTTTACTGATATTATGATTCCTGAATCATTATACGAAATGCTCGCCAACTTCACCAATATCCGTGCAGATATATTCATGAACAGCTCTGATCTCTCCTTGCATTCAAGAGCCCGACAATGGCACACGGTGACGGCAAATGAAATGAAGAAATTCTTCGCGTGCATATTTTTGATGGGAGTAGTGCGCAAGCCAACGATTGCGAGTTACTGGTCAACCGATGACCTGATATATACCTCATACTTCTTCAATGAGTGCTGCCTGTCTCGGGATCATTTCATGAATATCTTGAAATTCCTTCGATTTTCGGACTATCAGAACCTTGGAGATGGCCCGCTTCGAAAGATTGACCCATTTCTGGATCAAGTAAAGAAACTCATGCAAAATTCGTATATGCCTGCAAAAAACGTAGCAGTTGACGAGATCCTTCTGTTGTTCAAAGGACGACTGTTTTTTCGCTCCTATATTCCTTCAAAGTGCAGCAGATACGGCATCAAAATTTATGCGTTGGTCGACGAACATTCGTACACATGGAACTTTGTCGTAAACACAGTGCAGAGTGAAATGAACCTTGCCTCAAACATACCTAATATTCAGGACTTCAAATTCTCAGAAAAAATCGTTATCCACTTGGCAGAAACACTCTTTGACATGAACTATACGATCTATGCTGACAACTTCTTTGTGTCATGCCAGCTTGGTGAATTTCTGTTGACTCGTCGAACAAACCTGTGTGGTACAGTGAGAAAAAATCGACTACCAAGAAAAATTCGTGAAAACTTTCCAAGGCAGAATAACATGAAATTCTTCAGAAAAGGAAGAATACTCTTGAGCTGCTTCACTGAGAAGAAGGCATCCAAAACCAAAGAGATATGCATTCTCAACACATCATTGAAAAGTGACGTTTGTCGACGCGAGATTTTCAAGAAAGGTGGAAAAGTTGTAATTTGTGATCGTCCATCTGCTGTCGAAACGTACAACCTCTATATGGGAGCGGTAGATGCCAGTGATGGACAAATTCATCCTTATGATGCAACCAGGAAAACGATGAACTGGACGATTAAATTGGGTGTCCATTTGATGCAGCGCCTTCTACTGAATGCCTTTGTGTTGTACAGGCACCATGGTGGTCGTTCATCTTTTCTACAATTTACTCTGTGCTATGCTTATCATTTGTTCACAACAACCGGTAAAGGTCGACAGCCTGGCCCGCGATCTGGCCGACCTAGACTCAGGCAAATTGAGAACCTGAGACATGAACCATCACAGATTCCCGCCACTGAAAAGAAGAAGTATCCATCACGGAAGTGTGTCCAATGTACTCGAAGTAAAGTGCGAAAGGAAACTCGTCTCTGTTGCAGCACTTGTGCTGAACATCCAGCGCTGTGCTCATCCATGCTTCAATGACTACCATAATTACAAGTGATTTTTTGTGCATGTATATGTCCAGTGCGTTCTATGTCAACTTCAGTAGATCATAAGTTGTAAGAGATTTGTTAAAGTCTAGAATCTGTTTTCCTTAGCGGAACTTATTTTTGGAATAAGTCGTATCGGGGTTGAAGTCTGATGACAATGAACTAGCATTACATGGGAACAATCAAATTTAATTAAAAGCATGCTAGCGTGAAAACTAGTGGACGGAGATCTCCGTCCACAGCAGTTAAAAGGTTAACTCAAATATCATTGAAGGATTTCCTCTTCCAAAACAGAATCTTCCAAATTATCTTTTAGAATAATCGATGATTGGCATTTTCGTACTGCCACTGCTTAACGAGTAGGAGCAGATGCTTGTGAGCCACATAAAAGCATTGCAACGGTCATGCAACCTCCGATAGAACCCCAATCCACAGCTATGTCAACGGCATCGTGCATCGTTATTTGAACACAGCATTGTATTCCGTCATATCTGGAGCCTAGAGTGCATGCTCTGTAGTGAGAAATTTTTGGAGTGGGACTTCACTGGACTGCTACATGCGTCAAGTTCAACATATCGATTCATCTTTAACATGTGGACCACATACAATATTGCCAAAGTTGCTGCTAAAGACCTGAAGCATATAATTGCTGACACACTGTCATTTTCAATCAATCGCCATTGATACATGCAGTGTCCAGCAAACATAGGCCTATCATTGGAGACATTGACCTTGACACGAGTCAGCATTTTAATGGCCAGTCAGTTATCTTTCAATTTCACTTTCCTCGTTTAAGTATCAAAAACATTTTGAATCACGAAATTATGCATGTGCCTGTTTAACCACATTAACCTTTGCCTGTTGCGTCCTTTTGTGCTCCTTGGTGTTCATCGTTTTTCATGTATTATTTTTGGATTAAAAAAGCTTCAATATATTTCTAAATAAGAAACAAATTATTTAACAATTAGAGTCAATAGGCTGCATAATAATTTCCGGGAGTATACTATGTACAAACTAGCAGCAGATTATACAATTATGAATGTGTCATAAATAGAAGTAGCGTCGTGCCAACTCACTGCAATGCCGATTCACTGCAAAGCTGCTTCTTCACAACATTTGCTCACTTTATGCCTTTCTATACACTTAAAAAAAGATATTCGACATATCATGCGACGAATTGGCACTGGGCGAATGTGTAGTCATTACATAATAGTAAATGTGAAACGTGATTAAGAGTAACATGACGGAAAAATAGCAGAATATTCGATAGAGGAAACGGAGAATTTTCATACATAATTTCATATGAACAGTGGATGTTCTGTCTCGCAATATGCATTTCATCACTGTCCGACATCCTTATTGATAGATGCATCACGTCACGAGACAATTAAAAAATTTAGAGTTCAGCTAGTGCATATTATGCAGAATAATTGCCATCATCAATAACGAAATTTATGAACTTTTCTTGCTTGAACATGAAAAAATAAGATTACCTCAAATAACGTGAAGGAAGAGAGGAGAAAGCAGAACAGTGACAATTAATAGACTGAATAATATAGCGGTGGCGAATATGCAACACGGAGGCATAGGTGACATCTTCGATAGCGAAAGGAACCGATTCCACAGAAGTTGCAAACGCTACAATAATAGGTTCATATTGTTATATGCATACTTTACAAATTTTTGTTTCCCTTTCCACACCTGCAGAGCTTTCGACTTGTAAACAAATGCAGTACCCGTATGAAAAGTGACATTTAAATGTCATTTCCCATTGAGGATTTTGATGTCGCTTATACATGTATATAGACAAACCTTGAGCAGTGATATTTATGACTAGCAGAATACCTTTCCTGTCAGTAATACACTCGGAGCTTGACCCGATCACAAGGTCAAGCACTTAACTACTGTGCTACAAGGACCACAGTGCTTGTAGCTTCAGCGGAATTGGTGCCAGGCTGCGGTCATGATCTCAACCATCATGAAATCTGTCGCGCACTACCGGTAATTGTCTTTGACAACCAACACAATGTAGGAAATGCTTCACTGAGGCTTGATATGCAAAATGTCCATTGTCTTTTGTCAGTGGGCACTCAATACAATAATTATACAAGTTAGATAAATGTGCAAATATGCCTTTGTTGCTAGTCATTATATTGATTAAAATGTTTGGGGAAACCAAGCAAAGTTGTCCATTATTATGAAACAATTCTACATAGGTACTTCGGCTATAACGGATCTATAGTCATTTTGAAGAGAACTTCAAAAAGCAAGTGGAAAAAGTGCTGCATGCATAACATGTTTAGCAATTATCGACCAGACATCATATGACGACAGACCAATCCCATCCGCCCAGCCAATTGGTACAACAAAACCGTTGAAGAGTTTCCTTACCCTGATCAATAATTAGGATGATTACCTTGATGAATTGATCTGTCGTTTCTGTCTCTTATCTACTTTTTCTGTGTCTCAATATTTAGTCATTTGAAAACTGTCAATTTCACCAAATTTTACCTACTTGTTGTACAGTCATTCATCATTGAAATAAAATCGTATCATTATTATTGCTAATATTCCACAACTTAGGAGAGTGCTACAACTGGACGCTTGATATATACTGGAATATTTCTGATGAAAAATGGTCTAGCAACTCTTTTGTTTGCAGAAGACGTCTGCTGGGAAAAAACAGAAAATTGTTCATTCGAGAAGAAAATACAATGAAAATACGGATTGAGTAGAACTTTTGCGAAGAGACAATTACTTCTGGATTATTCTTTTATTTTCTCTCTGATGGTAAATATCATGCACGTGCAGCTAATTATCAGACACGTGAATGACGACGAAATATATGAAAATATGAAACGATTTCTTTACAACGGAACTATAATTTCCTGTCATATATTATCATCCATATCTATCTGCTAACATTCTTTATCTAATCTGGTGTGAGACACTGATATCTTGATAGTCAAAATATATTTAGAAAATCGCTATGCGATGCTGTTTCAGAGGATCCAGGAGATCCAGAAAACGGTTACTGGCACTCAAGATCAGAGCAGACAATCCGCTTACTACAATCTATAAGGATGGCGTTTAAAATAGAAAATGCACGATTATCTCAACAAATTTGAAGGCATTCTTTGAGAGGAGTTCCCGTTTAGTAAAATTCCTGTGAGGAGAGGGGCACGAGATCCAACTGCAAGTTTAAGAAGAAACAAGTGGCAGATATGAGGACAACCACATAATTTTAGTCGTCAATTTCACGTTGCATCTCGCCTGTCTACTTCGGCCAATACATTTAAATAAAGACGAATTCATCAGCACATGTTTTATCAGAATTGCAGCAAATGCCCTACAGAAGGCAACTTACAGAGGTAAGATCATGGCGAGGAATCCAGTTAGCATAAGCCTCGGTAGTCAAACAGTACAACAAGTTGATTAATAATATATATATATACCTTGGCCCTGTTTTAGTATAAAAGATCGATCCAACTCAAATCGAGGAAGACAACAGACAAATTCGAGCTGGGTGGGATGCATATGGACGCTGCAGAGAAATCTTCGCTGGTAACTTTTCCATCTCACAGAAGCGTCAAGTTTTCAACCGGTGAATTCTTCCTGCTCTGGCCTGCGGCGCAGAAACGTGGACATTCCACATAGGAATACTAGACAGAATACAAGCAGCTAAAAAAAATGGAGTGACGAATGCTCGGCATTTCCTATCTAGAACGACGAATGAACACTGAAATCAGATCAATCAGTAAAGTGAAAGATGTGGCAGAGCACATAAGGATGCAGAAATAGAGATGGGCTGGCCATGTTAGTCGCTGCCGTGACGACAGATGGACTAAAAGATTGACCGAGTGGACCCCTTGAGGACAAAGGCGTGCAGCTGAATGCCCGAGAAGAAGATGGAGGCGTGACATCGACATTTTCTATGGCTGCGTCAATTGGGGTCCTGCTGCGCAGAATCGACGCTGGTGGAAATCATGAGGCAAGGCCTTTTCCCGAACCGACGGGAAAAACGCAGGCTATCCTTAAGTAAGTAGGATCAATGAGTGTCTTTCTCGTTGGATACAAATGAAGTAATAAACTTGGGTCTCTTCTACAGCGGCAGTTCAAGCATGTTGTGAATAGAATTACATCGGATATCCGTCATCAGTAATGGAAAATCTTGCTATCCACTAAAAGACAGTTGCTTTAACAATTGGGAGAATTTCAAAGATTTTGAATTGTCAACCTAATGCGCTAGCTATTTTTCACAACCAATGAAGAATGGCCACGTATGACCTTCACAGACAGACCTTCACGGGATCGCAGAGAGAAATAGGTATTTCAAAACTAGCCTTTAAGACAGTTCTCATACCTAAAATGAATGAGGCCAAACAGACCCCACGAAGCGGAGCTCGCAATTATGCCTGCCTACGCGATAAGTGTTGCGCCATATTAGAAAATGCCTTAAGGACTAAGATTTCTCCGCATAATACGATGACATTCGCATCGATAAAATCACCTAAAGAATAACATGCTATTGATGCTCATGCGCAGTCGAAAATCGTCCTCAAAATATTTTACAGACCTACTTAACCTGATGGACAGATAGTTATAGCTAAATCTCAACTCTGTCATCAAGAAATATTTTTTGATATACTGTTCTAATTAAAAAATAATGTTCATTAAAACCATACAATGACACTCGTTCTGAAAATGATTGGCGTTATGTGGAGTTAGTGTATGCGTAGCGGATGACCTCAGATGAAGTCATACTGGTAAGTTGACCCCAAAGATAGAAGTTATTCCAGATCAACGTTAACTGAAGAAAGCAAGATCTCCCTTGACAAAATAATGTAAGGTTCAAAATAATATATTCATAAGACGTCTACATTCAATGATAAAAGATAGGAGGAAGATAGCCAGCCACATAGACTGATGAGTCACTTATTATCACATTTCAAGTTGATGTTACAGAAAACATTGAAAGAAGGTATGAAACATATCACTTGTCTGATAATGAACGCTTGCCTAGGTATCCAGATGAAATGCAGTTTCCGCCATATAATATAAATATAAAATAAACACTTCCCGAATCCAAAGTTCATCATGCTTCTCAATACATACATATAAATGACTTGCTAAATACACGATGTCTAGCGAATAAGTAGCGATAGTGAATAGTGTTGAAATGTAGGACTGTGGATTCAATGACTTTTTGATTATTTCTACTTACATTGGGGATTACGCACGCTATGTCTTTTATCCATATCTTACGTTATACAATCTACCAATGCAGTAACATCCAAAATTGGATCATGATTTATATACTGTCACTTCTTTAGATTAAGTATCAATTTCATGGAACATTGTTAAGGAAAAAGTTCAGCTTATTATCTTTTTCATAATATCTGGTGCAGAAGAGAGAAAATGTTAATTTTGGACACAATGTACTATTTCAACATTGAATGATGTTCAGCATGAATCTAAGATGAATGAAAGTTCTAATATACATGTATTGTGAACAGTCGGAAGGATAAAATGTCAGCACTTTACATTATGAGATTACATACGCCGAAACTGCACTTTTTATATGGATGTGTACGATATGCGCACACGTAAACAGCTGATGATTGCCAAAACTATCGATTGACATGAATTGATAGGCTAATAACTGATAACCAACATGAATAAGGTACGATAATCCAGATAATTTTAATATGAAAATTATGTTGATGTACACATGAGAGATTGATAATCTGAATAAATGAATTAAATGCAACGATTTATCACATCCTCATAAACCTAAAAAATATAATTCGACGATACAAATATATACATAGTGCATATACCGGAACGTATATGTTTACACAAGTACCGCAAGATTGGAAAGTAAATATCTCCGCTCAGACTTATAGACGAAATCTGAATATATAAGTATTCTAGCTACCTAGATAAGCTTTCAATTGCAGTAAGAGTAACTTGTTAATTTGCAATGATAATAATAGGTTAAAAAGCATGCATTTTTACTTTTCATTATTGGTTATTTAAAGCAGGATTCCATTATTAAATTCGTGACTTTCTCTACTATTTCATAAGTGCATGGATCAACGTGTCATGAATCACTACGCATTGTCCTTGCAGCTAGAAGATCAACTCTCTTTAACAGCATATTGATCAAAGCTCTTCAGACTTTCAGTATCACTGAGTTTATGATAAGAAGATCGTTAAAACTTTTGCAAGACTTGGGAGGTTCAGGCAGAACAGAACATGTTCTGTATAAAATAATTGCTTCCACGGAACATAAAAAGACATTTTAGCTATTTAAACCCGCTATGCCGAAATGGCGATTTCTCGTTGGGATGTGCACGTGCCGTACCGCTTCCACAAAGTCCACTTTTCAACTTAATCATACAAAAATAATAACTAACTGTCAAACGATATCAGGAACAAACGCTTTAAAAGTTCAACCGAAAAAACTAAGTTTTACAAAAACAACTACAGCTATGATTTCTTTCAAAAAGCGGCTAAAATCTGACGAGAAATACTGTATGTCCTTTCTTGGTAATTCCGACTTCATAGCAAGCTTAACTACATCTCTTAGCCACTTACATTAATCCGATTATATAGACTCATCTTCATTATCTGCGCTGCCATCACAAGGCAATGCTCTGCCCGTCACAAGAAAACAACCGTAGCGGACTCCACCCGAAGAATGATTTATCACCATACAAGTTGTTGAATTTTCACACTCATACGTGATTAAGAATGCAATTGCGACGAACACTAGTCGCCATTATCAATTATAACAGTACAGGAAGCTGAACGAGGGTTACATGTTGACACAGATGATCATGACATAAAAATTTGAGAAATACACAATTATGAGGATTCCCCTTGATTATTTTTGTACGTTGTTACTATACAAGTAATAATCTATGGAAAACACATAAGCCCTTAGATTGTTCTGTTATTTTTCTGCCGCAAAAACCCATGAGATTCAAATATTCGATGGGAAATGGAAATAAAGAGCATGATGAAAGGACGACACGTACCGCATGTACAATTACACATGTACAGATAAGATAGAAATGTTGATTCTCACGTCATCAGGGCATACCTTTTTCAAAGCATTTATTGAACTCTTCATTATTCCTAACACTATATCAAGTGGCGTTGCACCTTGCATGAACTAAACATTATGGCATCTCGTTGAAGTGTATATAGAATATAATTATCATATGCAGTCACTTGGATCGATTCCACAAGAGAGCCTCTTCATGCGTATTCTTAACCGGCCTCTGAAGAACATCCATATCGCGGGGGAGTGACATTCGGCTTCGTCTACCTTACTTCTTAAGTATTGCTCCGAATCACGGTGCAACATATTTTGTCAGCTTTGGAATTTCTAATGGTGGCAGACCTATCAATTTGCTCTTACTCGCTCATTTTCATACTATAAATGAAGCTTCAACGCTACTTCTCCCCATACTTGGAGCTTAGACGGTGCTGACATAGTCAGACTTTAATCTGGAGCGTTGTGATCTCTTAGTCCGGATACCCTTCCTGCTGACTTCCGATGACACTTTTGGTACTCGACATTTGGAACGAAAGATAGCTAGACCAAGCACTTAACCACCGTGACGCGGAGACCACCCATTCTTTTCATGCCATAAATAGCAATTGAAAATTTAAAATAATTGATTAAGATATGCAGGCCAATATTTTGCCTGTAAATCTCCTTAATGATTGATGTTTACGATGCCAAAATGATTTAAAGTACTCTGAACTGAAGTTACTTGTTCTCCATTAGCACTTTGGCATTCGCGTATGAGATGGTAGACTTCTCTTATATACCTGTATATATTTTTTCTTCAAAGAACTTTTTCTCACAATTTTAATTGTTTGTCACATTTCTTATGAAAATATTTTCCATATTATTCTATCGATAAGTACAGATTTGTTGAAGTTATTTTTGAGTGCAACAAGATATTTAAATGACTGATTTGTACAAGCAATACAACTACAACAGACGTATTTGAAATATGGAAGATAATCCTTTAAAGTAGCCATTCCATTGCATCTGTGAAATGGATCCATTGTACAATTCTAAATAACTCTTAAAGAAGAAGGAGGATAACTTTCAGACACCCAAAGAGTTCAAATGACAAAGATATTTCAAATAAATGACTACATAAATGTACCATGACTAAACTTTTTAATACTTAATTCGACGTCCATGGTAAAATTGATTGTCATGACAAGATTCATAGATAATTAGCAAAAGAGTACACACGTTGAAAATCAATGAGTTTCATTGAAAGTCATCACACAATGTACTTCGAAAAAAGTACTTCTCAAAACATAAATTTGACCTTTCAGTGGACTTTGTAGAAGCTTGAAAAAACGCTAAAACTTAAAAGCCAAAAAAGCTCAGGTTGGGCAGCTTAGTTTTATGATGTCCATACCAAAGATGCTAGGCTAATTCTAGATTATATCACACAATGTTAATTTGTTTTTTTTTATATCGACCGTGCTAGACAATTCATTGAATAAAAGTTTAATCTCTACTGCATACTGGACGTTGAATATCAATTTCTCAATAGTACTGGACGTTGAATATCAATTTCTCAATAGTTTACTTGATACGAGGCATGTTGCCTGTCGGTGGAGTCTATACAAAACTTTCAATTAAAATCCCTTTTAAAAAGCATTTTGAGAGCATAGCCAGCTGTCGTATATTCTACTAATACTTAGTCTATACGTGTGCAAAGTTTCACTTGTCATTCAATTGATTCAATTGGGTGTTTACTTTACGGTTCAGTGCTGCTTAAAAGATGCTAGACGAGGCTGGTAAATGAAAAAACCATTTCAATCGGTTGAAATTGGTGTTCATTTTATCATCGTTCCATTTTGGTTTCCTAAAAAGTTAAGTTTGAGATGTCATAAAACATGTAAATAAATGCATGAAATCATGTTTTTGTAGAATATTTTATGCACATGCGAGGTAACTTCTAAAGCTCAGCCAATGGTATCGAAATATGAAGCCTTGAATTTAAATTTGCTTCAAAATGTGAAATCTATTGTATCAAAATTACATTTAATGGGAACATGTGAAATTCGGAAAAAAATATGAAATTGCCTTCAAAATCTATCGATTGCAGTACAATTTGATATTCAAGATTCAACTTTGCTGAAAATTTTTCATTTTTACTTTAATATTCTTCATTTTGACTCATTTGCAGGCAAGAAGCATTTGAAACTATACATTTTGTCTTTAATAAATAAAATTTTTATCAAATTTGCGGTTTCAACTGTTTTTGTCGTAAAGTTGACTATGAAGAAAACAGTTTCATATTTTTCATAAATTTCATATTTTACGAAGAAGTATTGGCATTAGAAATCCAAGCTGAGAAGAAATTGACCGGATGCTGCAAAATGACCATCTGTGAAATCAGCAGACATGAACTTTGCATATTCTTCTCTCCAACTCAAAAACCTCATTTTCTTCGCCGACTGGCGATCGACCAGTGTCTGACAGGCCGATGAGTGATGGTCGGAACAAACTTGAATGAGGTGCTCATGCAGCTACCCGTCCGGAGCTTGGAAGCGGACTTTCGTCAGTCAATATCTGCTTTATTGTCTCATTTGACCTTGAGTGTGCACACACTTCTGAGCATGAGTTGTTGTAAGACCTCGCTGTACCCATGCTTTTGTTTAGCTTTAAGTACACTCACGGTGATTCACAGCACATCGATCACGCTGGCATGTAGCTAATGCTTAGCATCCTTGGTCCTTTACAGATACAATAGATATTGCAAATAATCACACTGTGTAATTGAATGCATCGCATCCAAACACAATCATTCTAATAAAATCAAAATTAAAAGCTCCCAAGGCATAGAACTTGCAAACATAGCAAACCTGTAACTTACGAAGGTCTCGGTTTTTTGACTTTCCGTTTAATTTCGCAAACATGACCTACATAGCCCACTCAAATAATTGTCTAATATATTAATACACGTGAAAGTTGTTATAATGCGAACATGGATTTTCCTGCGCTCTTGCTTAATTTCGCATCAGCCTAGTCTAATGAAGATGGCTGTTTCTAGTCATGCTCTCTACTACGGCCACTCCTACTCTGTATCGCAAAATACTATTCCGGATATGGTGAACTTTCGTTATTCCCATCATCCTTCGCAGAATTCTCATTTCGGTGGTTGAAGTCATCTTGAAATGCCTGCTATTTTTCGGTAAGTACTCGGAACCGCAGTTCATTGTTCATATATTATCTATTACCATGTCCCATCCAAAATTTGAATCTCATTAGCTAGTGAAGCCTATTTCCCCTTAGTCTCGTTATTCAGTCTTTGAAGATGAAAATTACTCTTCACAATTTAGGCTATATTCAAAAATGTCGTCAAAGAAGAATTTACATACATGTACATAAGCCAATAACTGTTATCTGAGAATTATCTTCAGGAATTGACAGAATTAATACAAATAGAACATCGTAGCTTGTTGGTACATTGAATATACAGTACGTGAATATATGCGGATGACCAATAAGTTCGAGGAGTTTCGGAAATTTCTGGAAGACAATGCTGCTTTTTCGTTTTCTTTATCAGATGAATAAAGAATAACAAGAAAGACAACAATGTTCACCTACCTTTCAACTTACATTCAAAATTTTACAAAGGCATCAAAACAAACAGGAAAATATTAATAAAACTAGTAATAAGTGAGTGAAGTCGATGAGAACACAACATAATCGGAGTAAACGTCTACGAAGTTAACTTGGTTTGCGTCACACTTTTGCAGTAGAATAATTAGAATTTGTAAATCAGCAGCTACAACACGCGCTTACTTGACTTATGCCGCCGTTTTCTGTTCACTGAAAAAAATCAAGAACAAGAGGATGCTGAAATTGAATTTTACTCCAATCCCGCTAATGACGCAATCTTGGAATATTCAAGTCAAGTGACAGAGAACTGAACTTCTATTCCCTCGAGATAGATAAAATTCATAGAATGTCCAGCAGCAATCGACAGATTAGACAGGAGTTTGCGGGGAGTAAGTAAATCACCTGCTGCTACAAATAGCCGCAACATTGCGTATGCGTGCAGCGTTCCGCTTGACCTGCTAACGAATGATCATCAAATCGAATAGTTCGGAATGCCGCCATTTCTCTGATTCCACATTGAGAGTTTTCCGTTTTATAAGCACTGTAATATCATAGTCTCATTTCTAGAATAATAGACGAAGTTAAGTTGAATTTATTGGTCAGGCTCTACCAAAAGTAAAGACCAGCAGCCGTGGTCCTATGGCCTTTTGACCGGTGATTTACCGTCAAAGACTTGAGAGGGAGTCTCCTTTTTCAACTTCATTTTTTGATTGATAATATATCAACCACTCATGCCCATTTTAAAATTTTCACAATGATTCTACATGGAATATTTCATCTCAGTAGAATCATAGGGCATGGCAGATACATAACCAAAGGAACCCAGTCGATCTCAAGTCTCAGGGGATGTAAAAAATGTATTTTATTACAAAATTGCAATCATTTATTGTAAATGTCCACGTAGTTGCATTATGCGTGAGACACACAGGTCTATTGTTTATATTGCGCTTGTGTGAGTGGTTGATCTGCATGCAGTCTGTGTAATCCGTGTAGTAGCAAAAGTCAAGAACAAGGTTCGATCAAATTTTGTCAGGCTAGCTATGTCATCACTTTTTCAAAGAAATATGAGGGAATACTATCTGCAATTTCATCATGAATTTCATTTTGTTTATTTTTGATGAAAGCTGTTTATCTGGATAGGAATATATTGGTCACAAACATGTAGCATTCACTGAAAATTATGTTTAGAATTAAGTCCAGTCTTAACGATAAGCTGATGGTTAACTGCGGCCAAACTACATCATATGAATGCGTACCCTAATCTGCAGACTGCTAGAAAATTCGTCAGGTGAATATGTTCTGTTTCAAGCATGCCTTGGGAAGAACCATGTAAGCGTTGTTTTAAACTTGTCAATCTGGAAATTTACTACTTAAGTCTACTAGTGTTTACCGCACTATAAACTGATGTACATGACACGGATAAATCAAATGAAGTCAAGAAAAATAACCATTTGGTTATTCATATTCATTAATCCGAGTCTCATAATAACCATTGCTCTTGAACTTACATGTCTTGCTCTTCTATTGTTAAGTCCCTGTAGATGCGCGTCACAAAACAGTGTGATAGTTTCAGGTGAAGAGTTAAAAACACTGCTCTATTGTGATCTGCATTATCTGCATTCACTGGCATTATCAGATGTTTTATTGTAGACATACTTATTAGAGCTGACATGCATCTTTGTATAATCTTAACTAGGAAATACTTTCTTGCAAATATAAATATCACTTGTGAAAATCAATTATAAACTCGTTTCTAGAACGAATCGTTCTATTAGATAGATAAACACACGAGTATCCACAAATACGAATATTCAAAATTAGAAAATTTGGGCGTCAATTCAGCAAGGGAGTACAATAACTAATTCTGCAATAACTATGTGCAAATGATGAAGTTTACTGTTTGAATGCTTTAAATCAATTGTCAGATGAGGATGATAATTTCACCATCAGCTCAAATGTGTATGACAAGCACTGCATTCAAACGAACGTGATTATACTAGCGCACTAAAGTTTGGTTAACTAAAAGTGCGAGCGGACGGGAATGAGTAAAATTTGTGACGAAAGAGCAACATAATATGTAAAAATGATAAATGAGTCATTTTCTCGGAGCTAATGCAACGTCTGCGCTACTTCCAGCGACATTAATCTTCAAGAACAGAAAGAACATTTTTAATTGTGCGATTTATGATTAACTTAATGCCTAATTAATTGTTAAACTAATTGTAAAAATTAAGTCTTTGCTGCTGAAATTTTCTAAATATTCGCCGATGTGACGGCCTGCTCACAAAAACAATCAGACACAAAAAGTGGGAAGTCAAAGACGGCATCAGAACATCAAACTTTGAGCTCACGTCATTCATTCCTATTATTCTGAGTGCATTATTCTTGATGATTTGATATAGACTCCATGAAACACAAATGGATGGTGTTGGAGTCAGGACGCATGATAGAAATCTCTTGAGTGACATGGTCTTAGACAAGCATGTTTGTAGATGCTTATCAATGATTGACTCCTTGCGAGTTGAATGCTCTTTTTTCGCATACGTAAATGTCTCTTAATTTCGACACGAAATATAAAATTAGAATATTTTATTTTAAATGCTTGCTATAGTTTATTAATCAGACTTTTTAACATTACTGTCATATTTTGCTGTGGATGAACTGTGATCCTACATTCTATTATTGTGAACGAACAGGATTTCCATAAAAAATATGATTAGCGATGAACGAACTGACGACTGAAAAATGCATGAACGATTGATTGTTCAAATCCACTGATGACGGATGAACAAAAGAGCGAAAGTAGGCCACACAGTTGAATGAGCAACTGTTTCATTTCGTAAATTGATCTGCATTCATTTCCTCACTTCAGTTACCAACTACTGGGTGATACAAATAAAACGATCCAATTTCAAACGGGTGTGACAGGGTATAGACTCCATCTTGAATTCACAATTCATACTTCTAATGTAGCTAGAATAACCAACTTAGATGTATAAGACTTGTAATTGACTTTTATATCATCTTAATACCATCATTTTCTAACACAAATAATGATTGTATTAATATATGAAAGAAAATATTAAGAAAAATGGAATAAAATATGGATGTTTTATCTCTTCTTTCAGTACATGTCACATGTGCAATAAGTGCAACAAAGTCAAATCAATTACACTACTAAACATTCAAAGGAGTCACAATTCTAAAATCATCCTTCAACTTGCCCACTGTCTAACATAAGGCATTCACGGCATCGCTTCAAGAATGATTTGTAAGCAGATTCAAACATGATTGTTGAAAAAGTTTCTTTTTCGCCAATGAGCAATTGATAAAAATCACGCTAGCATAACGGTGCCTTCCGCATACCTATCTGACAAAGCAGCTTTGTATGTTAATGGCATGGCAAATCTATTTTATTATGTTGACTATTAGGCAGCAGGTAATCCTCATATGCAAAATGAGAAACGTCAAGATCATCATGGTGTTGCAGTGTGTAGCATGTAGCAGACTCCACAGACAGAATTGCTTGTAATACCAACACAGAAAAAATAAACAGCTCCCATTATTGCGACATGTGTTCTGAGGAAAAGTGTTTCCATACTTTCAAAAGCGTTCATCAACTAGAATGAGCGCCTCGTCATTGAAGTTGTGAAGCTCACGAACAGATGGATCGGATGAAGAGGGTTGATTGAGCTGCCTCCTGGAACACTGGACATTACAATTATCTTTGGTGACGAAGATGCAAAGTTAGCAAAAATGGCGCCCAGAAATGTTCAACAACTTGCTCGACGAATCGAATCTTGAATAGCAACTTTTTCAACAAGAGACTGCTTTGAATGTCTCGTGGTGTAATTTACTTGACTTTGTTGCACTTATTGCACATGTGACATGTACTGAAAGAAGAGAGAAAACATCCATATTTTATTCCATTTTTCTTATTTTTTCTTTCATATATTAATGCAATCATTATTTGTGTTAGAAAATGATGGTATTAAGATGATATAAAAGTCAATTACAAGTCTTATACATCTAAGTTGGTTATTCCAGCTACATTAGAAGCATGAAATGTGAATTCAAGATGGAGTCTATACCCTGTCACACCCGTTTGAAATTGTATCGTCTTTTTTGCATCACCCAGTAGTTAGTTACACTTTCCAACATTTGAAGTGATAGGCAAATCGATATTTTCACAAATCTACAGAAACAATAAAACATCAATTCCATATACGTCATATTCAAACTGAATGAATCTAGACTTGCTTTACTCACCAGTGGCATATTGGATGAATTTGCTTAGCTTCGTTTGCGACCCTGATACCCTGTAGAGTCCCTCTTCATTAAGGCCTGCAACAGACGGAGGTGTTCAGAATAATTGTTGCAAACGTGACAAAATCACGTAACAATGGCATGAGCTGATGCAACCAAAAATATACCGTAAATAAGAAATGCAAAAACCAGACCTGCAATTCTCAACAATGAAGAGATAAGGAGTCACTCAAATGCTTTTCCAGAACGGTGTTATGTCTTATTATAAATCGACACTTGAAATTTTTGTTCTATTTCATTTCAGCATATTCAGAATTGAGGTTTGCAGCTCTCTGCCCTCTTCACACCAGGAACCACAGCTCTTCAATAATGACGATTCTATTTATCCTTTATCGCCTTTCACTAGGTGACCTATTGCGTGTGATAGGTCACAATATTGTAGAAAGCAATTTATTACACATATTACACGCTCATAATTTGAGCTTCGTTATCAACTGAAGATATGATGACAACGTTATCAACTGATGACACTATTAGAGATATATTCACTCTCTGAACGAGCTCTGTATAGGGGGAAACACTTAAGATTTCAGAAACTTCGTCAGGAACGACTACAGGAAAATGGTGATATTTGTGAATAACAGTAAATCGCCTCATTAGTAGGCGCGGTGCATCGTTTTATAGAGTGAGGGAGACAACATGCCGTGAGATACTCATTTCATGCTGTCATAAGGGTTGACGTATCCTGTTCTTTAAGTTTTGAGTCTCATGACAAATTTGAAATTCTAACCAACAGATTCACCAAATCAGAGCTCTAACACAGCTAAGAGACGACTTATTAGATGATGGATAGTTATCATCAGCTCCTTCTCATTAGACGTTAAAACAAAAGCCATAGGCTCATAATTAGGGAAACAAATTTCTGTAGCGCGATCCGAATTAAAGCGACTGCACAGTTAGCATTTCCAAAGTCGAATATTTCTTTGCTGTCACCGTCATAATATCAACACGAACTGCTACTTCTGCACATCCGTCGAATACAGTTTCCTTCTTTTCACCGTCTGCAAAACCTGTAGCTTACTGACCAGTTTCATTGCACACTGACATTAGGTCATCTGTTAGCTCATCTTACCCACATTTCCGATGCGCAGTGGATCTGACATCGTCCGCTTTCGCGGTCTACGCTAACACAGGCCACACCAGTGCTAATATTACATACATACTGATTTTGCCATCCATTTTTCTTCTAAACATCTGCAAGATATATTGATCGTTTCTCTGTCATCGCGATCCAGCAAAAAATTCACCACAACCGACATCAACCATTTTTAAACAAGTTTTAAAACGATAAAACACAGCTGAGTAAACTAGGGATTTCACATAAGTGAAATATCAGTACCGTGATGCGGATTTTTCATTAAGTAATTGTAACTGATCAGGCGATAAGATCCTCTGTTGAAATATAGGTATTCAGTATTCAAACAAGGAATTTTTCGGTTTTATCTGCTTCTAGTTCTAAGTTTCTTCTAGTAGCAACTTTTAGTTCCCCAAAGCTTGAAAGCTTTAAAAATAAAATAGCTACGAATTTACGTTAGGATGTTTCTAGGGTATCCATGCAATATTGAAATTTCTCTCTATAATATTCAAGATTCATGCTATATATTTGAAAGCATGTCGGAGCATGATATCTAGAAGAGCTAATTCATCGGATATCCCGTACTTCTGATAACTTCATCAATTCATTGAGGGTTCAGCGTCAGTGCTACTCCATACTGGGGGCTTGGACGGCGCTGACAGACATAGTCAGACTTTTCTGGAGCATTGATGTGCTTCAAGTCCGGATGACCTTCCTGCCGACTTCCAATGACACTTTTGGGGCTAGACCTCTGGACCAATGGATCTCTAGTCCCAGCACTTACCAACTGTGCTATGGAAACCTCATCAAATCAATGTTGTTAATTTGTTTGCTTCCTGAGTTGATCCCTGCTTCTACTATATATAGGTAAGACGTCCCGAAAATTGCTCAAGAGACAACGACAGCAATGCTAAAAGTGTCGGTTCATAGTTTATATTGCTAATTCATGCGCAAGTTTAGTAACATGGAAATTATTGATGGGACAATATATATATATATATACGCATAAAAACTTCAAGGTCTAACTCCGTCGGACGGTCTCAGCGGACGCTATATGTATTCCCAAGCTCAAAGTATGTTCTTAGTTGCAACAACCGTTAAAGAATAAAATTGCTAACATAGAATATTTCACCTCGTCGCTCGATCTCCTTGATGCACATGTCCAGGAAGAGATAGCCTTCTTCATTCAGTGTTGCTAAAATGAAAAGAAAATATCGAAGGTGTGTAAGGAGAAGCCCATAGAAGTCACTTACTCTCTTCAACTTCAGTCTTCCCGATTGACTTGGAACTGGATGGAACAGCGTATGTCTGAAACAAAAGTATAACGACGTAAGAAATGGTGTTCAACATGTATCAGACACTGCAACCTGATATTTTCAAATCTCAATTTTGACAATTATTGATCTCTTCTTTTTCGCACAACTCTTTCGTTGGAAACTTCATCTCAAATTGGTTAGATTCCAAACCATGTTTGAAATTTGAAATTGATAGTTGATATTGCTGTACTGCTTTACAAACATTCATCTGTCAACATGAAATTGATAATTTTCCAAGAAGTGTTGATACTTTTCCTTCTGATTGTTTAAACTCATCTTCGTATTTTTGACTATTGAGTATTTCCAGAAGTGGCTTGCCTATAGCATCACCAAAAGGAACTTATTTATCATAAAACACCAGATTATTAGGACAGGCTTCAATCAAACGAGGCTCGAATGAGTGATTCAATCGCAAACATAAATTTTATATTGCATGTAACTTGACATGAAGCCCACAAACTATGGCATTTATTTTCGTAAATCATGCCGATCTCGATAGTAATGTTCAGTTTGTATACAAAATCCCAATTCAGAATGCTTCTTTGAAGCAAATGCACGATGGTATAAGACAATTTCTCGGTAAATCCTTCTTTCTTCTCTACGTGAGCCCTTTGTCTCCCCTCTTCACTCGGTGATCACTCATTGTCTTCAACCTGATACCGTTCCGAATCTTCTTCCTTCTCCAATGCTAACCTGGTCATCAGGACTGACAGTTCCGTTATTGAACAGTGCTGACCAGGTGGTCTAGGTGCTTTCATAATCTGTTCATGTCCTTCTATTTTCAATCTTTCTTTTTATCCAGGAACTTCAATGTTGATACTCCCCCATGCTTGGGGCTCGGACGTTGCTGACATGGACTTTTGATCTGGAGCGTTGTGGTACTTTTAATCCGGACTTCAAATGACACTATCGGGGCTCGACCTCTGAATCGAAAGATCTCTATGCTAAGTACTTAACCACTGTGCCATGGAGACCTCTCTTGAATCAATTTCGGTCCTCTTCGTGTTACCTTCATCCACATCGTCCCTACTGTCAGCATTTCTCCATCCTGGCTAGCTTTCTTTGTCATCCGTCTGTTCTTTTACTGGAGCAGTATCTTTCTTGTGAAAATCAGCAGCAATAAAACTGCAGATGCAGTTGAATAAATTGACACTTTTCCTCTGTAGCTCCTCGGTGTCTAACACCTCTGAAGTTCATCATTCGTCGTCCCCTGTTCCGTTCCAGAAGGACTTTACATGTACTTCGTTCATTTTCATGGCTTGGCAAGTAGCAAACGGAGCAACTGAGGAGCAGTTCCGCCTCCTCCTGCTGTTCGCTGAGAGCTCTCCCGTCATCGTAGAAGCGGCATAACCACCCTTAAAAACTGTAATTTTCAGTTGAGTAGCAGGTCGATTTCTCCTGACTGTCCCGCTCTTATCAATGGAACAGGGTTGTGTAAACTGCTTGTGCCAGACCATTCCTAATAGATATCGGGAGAATCTCTTGATTTTGATTGAACCATTCTTTCTATTTTTCATCTCTATGGATTCACTGTGGGAGCAGGCCTTTGACACTTTGACATCAGTCTGCTTCTGGAAGCCTACATTCAACAGTTAGGGGATAGCGGTGGTGACTCAGCCTGCAGGCAAGGACAAATATCAGGTATTTGAAACAGCGAAATGTCATACCACAGCAAGCGAACCTAATTTACATAACTGAAAAAATGCCTTTATGGCATATGCCAAGGAACCTGCATTACAATCTCAAATTCCACTGTAACATATTATGAATTCATGTACCTACCTCAAAACGGTTATCTAAGAAACTCCATATAAGAGTACCATAGATCAGGTCATGAATGCGGAGGTGTTCTGACATCAGATGTATCTCAACAACGTAGCGCACTTTCCACAATTTCCGTAGTTTGTGTATTAAGTACGAATAACACCAGACAACTTCCGTTGTGTGCTTACCTACATTATTGACACTTTCTTAATCAAAGGCAACCATTATCAATGCTTAATTGCACTGGCCACAATTCTTGCATTTCTACTACTGTATTTATTATAAACACACAGATTTTGAAAAGGGAAAAGAAAATGCATTAAAAAATCACATGCTTTGGGGCTTCACGAACTACAAATCGATGCAGGGATCCCCTGCAAATAAGCTAACTATATGCGATATTTCTACGGACCGTTACTTATTGAGTGACGTTGTTAAGGAGTTGCTGTCACTGTGCGCTGAGTAACTAAAATGACACGACAGATGAAAAACTTGAGTTAGAAATGTTCATTATTGATCCCACTCCCACCAAAGTTAACCATGCTATCAAGCTAAGGCTGGGGCATGAGTTCATGTTCACTTAACTTGAATAGAAGAGTGCATAAGACATCAGCGCCATAGACTCTTCAAAAGCAACAGAAAATGGTGGTCATTATTTCTCTTTTTAAATATTTTTTACCGTAAAATCTAGAAACACAACATCAAAAGAAAATATTTTTTCTAATGGTGTAATAGAACCAGGGCCTCTAATTGAACTCGTGTAAGGAGAGTCAAAATAGAATGTAACTCAGGGTTGCATTAGGAGAAGCACTATGTTCTGCTTATTTTTAATCATCTATTGATTTGAAATTGTGGGCTAAAAAATAATTGCATATCAATAATTCGATACAATATTGTAGGTCCTGTCTCGGAATCAAAATAAATTAAAAAGCAATCTTTTAAAGAGCAGAAATTATTTTTTTGAGTTCAAACTGACAAATAATTTTTGCTTTGCAAGTGTCAGCAAATGTCTAACGTTCAAAGTTTATATACATGGTTCATGTACATTTGACATCTCATAAATTATGTCAAAGTCATGCATTTTCACAAAAAGAATGTTCGCTCAGCAGGTTCAGTCATAGCCTGTAGTGTAAGTTATTTGTTTATCAACCGCCACCTCCTGTATATACGTATGCAAATAAATTTGACGAGTGACGTGAAAAAGGATCAGTCGAGCAAATATTTCCACTGGCAGGTGATCCTTTTGCCAAGGAGTGGTCTTTCCCAACCTAACCAAACACTTTCAGTCTCATTTAGCATTACAATTAATTCAGTTTTAAGCACATTATCATGGAACATGGCAAGAGGCGACATCAAAAACTACTTCCTGTATTTTAACTTGAAAATACTCTTGCATGCCGTAAATGTAAATGTCTTGATAGAGCAATCATTCAAACCACATTCAACCGCTATGAATTACCCCGGTTAGCCATTGACACTTAACCGAGGTTAGCAAGTTAACAGACTGACCGCTTGAGTCCCTGCTTAAAAGTAAGTAACGGTGGATTCTAGTTGTTACACGCATTATGATAAATATTTCGAAGAAAATCATGCTGATTACAGAGACAAGACGCGCAGTACTATTTCATTGACATCATAAACAATGCCTCATTGTTATTCTGTTTTTGAAGCTTTGATTTAAGTAGAAGGGTGTTCAAATGTGAGATACACATTATCACGCTTTCATTCATACTCATGAATGGCTTGGTTCATGGTTGATCTAAGGACCTATGTAGCAGGAAATACATTTACTTATGTTATTTGGATTTTAAAATTCATTTGACAAACCGTTGTAGCTTCACTTTATGAAGAAAGGATTCTCGTCATAAGTGGATTGGCTTTTTTTATTTATTGCAGTGAAGGACAGCATTTTACTTATCGCGGTGAAATGGGATCTTATGATGAAAGATCTAGAACTAAATTCTTCATAAAATTTGTCAAGAAAAGAGATTTCTCATACAGAAATATCACTCATTAAGAAAGTGATTGTTTCGTTTAGGAAATTATATTTTTCAACTTACAAACAGTAAATCCCAAATGAATAGGAATCAAGCGAAAAGATGAATGGATTCCTTCCTCTATGTTACGCATTTTTGTTGGCTGGAAAATTCGATCTGAAGCAGACTTGACGGGAGTGCAATCTATGGAAAACTTCTATCACATCAATGGGAAAATGCCAACTTAAGTGTCAATATAAAAGAAAACACAAATATTGTTAAAGCTAAATTAGTCGAACCATAGAACTCCGGCCTTTTGCTTTGTTTCAGTAAAGGGGAGACTAGAATGGACAATAACGGCTTGCTCATGGTCATTTCAGACGATCCTTTAGGCACCTATCTTGGTCAATATTGTCAGATCAAAAGAAGAATCACATCATTGAAACATGCAACAGTTAGTCAGTCGCACGGCGAGATATTGCAAGATGTCTTATAAAAATGCTTTTTAAGAAGTCTAAAGAGGAATGGTAACAACCATGACTGTTTACAAAGTATACATGTACATGTACTTAAAAGATGCCGGTGTTATGAAATCCCCCCCCCCCGACCACTTTAAATTGATGACCGGAAAAAAGTAAATCAGAAAACGGCCATTACTTGATTTCCCTCTCGGAAAAAGATAGGGTAGTGCAAACTGAATAAAGTATCCTAGAAGTCACAATTTGATAAATAATTTTTTTTGTTGCAATTTTTTTGGTAAAAATAAGAAAACAAACTTAATATTACGAGTTGCGATCATCTGAGGTGGCCATCGTCAGAAATCCATTTACTCTAACTCCTGCATCAGATTCAAATTACAAAAACATAAAAGCGATAGTAGGCTATAGAACGCATGCAATCCTAAATAAACAAATATCACGGTAAAGAAAATTAGCAGATATCTAAAGACTCAATAAACAAGCCTCGATATCTTAGTATTGAAACTTTAGCTGAAAGAGGGGGAAAGTGAATAATACGGAAACTAAGAGTCAACTTCCAAATTGCAACTGCGTCTGTCCCGCAAATTCTAAGCTACGTTACGCTTCGCCCAGAAATTGAAAGCAGGGAAGGTAAGAAGAGTAACACTGATAACTTCCCATTGTCAACAACTGGAAGCCGTTATCGTTTAGGTTCCGTTGTCATGATAACGCATGTACACGACGTCCTGTTGTTTTAAATGTGCACATCTGTTCTGGTCCTTTATTACAAAAGTGTTGGATTTATATAGGTCAAACATTTCATAGCTGAATGAAGAAAAGAAAGTCGAAGAATGAGAAAAGAAGTCGAACAGCCACTACTTAGGATCAGCTCAATTTGATTGTGCTATTAAAATATTTCTTAACTCTTAGCGCAAGACAGAAAGATATCGGTCAATTGTTGAAAATGATGTGTGGAAATCATGATTTAGCATTAAAAACAGGGTGCGACTTAATCGTCTCTGGACCGGGGTCGGCCGATTTGGCAGTACTGCACACCGCTGAGGACTGCGCGAAACCGCTGCCTGTGTCTGTGGGGCAAACGAGCAGACACCGGACCACCTAGTTTCGGTCTGCTCTCGCCACCGCGCCCCAAACGGCATGGACGGACTAAGAATACTGGACAATGAAGCAACGAACTGGCTACGCATGGCGACCTTCACCATCTGACTATGCTGTCACACGAGAAGAAGTAAAAACAGTAACTTATTGAAAGATGTATGAATACGAAAGACAGAATATGTTGCTTTCGCAATAATGGAACAATAGAAACTGTATTTCATTTCATCCGTGAATTCTCGATGTATAAACAATATAAGGTCACAATTTGCACCATTTCTTTTCGGAGTCACAAAGCAAGATTTCTACGGAATGTTACAGAAAATTGATATAGGATAATCTTTTCTTAAACATAAAATGTTTGATTTTTTAATTCTTTGATTCTGTAACTGCATCTCAGCTTACTTTCTTCTCTCGATTTTTGCAATAAATTTTTGCTTGTAATTTTTAAAAAACCTGTTAGTTATCAATTAAAATGACATATCCGGTAATTATTCAGACAACATCTTGGTCGTTTGCAGAAATCTTCGCTTACTAATAATGTACAATAAAAAAGGAATGTTTCGACCCTGTAAGTACGCTAATGAACTAAGCTTGTCTCAATAACAGATTTTTCTTTTCTTTAATTTCATTTCGTTGATAAACTCGGTGTCTAAATAGACCGGGTAAGGAAACACATTGTTAGATCGTGAGATTACAAATATTAATCGGTATTCCATGAAGACATCCGACTTAATGACATCGTTAGTAGTACATTTATGACTCCTACCTAAATATCAGATCTATTAAGTATATGATATTTCACTGATATCAGGCCTTACACGATGAGAAAGTCCAGGTCGAAAGACTGTGAATTACATGAAATAGTACCATAGATAAGATTTAAATGCCTCATGTCTGTACTTTTCCGTGAGAATTAAACATAACTGAATATGAAATTACTGTTTTACAATCTCAACCATGAATAAAATTATAAGTTCTGATATTAAACGAAAATACGAATATATGGGTATTGTAATCGCGGTAGAAACCAGAGGATGAGAAGCTTTATATGATTGCATGAGTTCATGAATATTTGAACTATCGGCAACGGAATTTCATAAAAATGCGACCTCATTTGGCAAAGAAAATCATCAAATTTTAAGTAGTTGAATGTATCGTGTCAACATGCATCAATATGCCTGCTTTTTAATATGATCAAGTTTCTTGCACAATAATGCCCGTGAGAGACAAGATAAAGTTTATAAATTTGGCAACGGGGAATTTCATATAATTCACCAGGAAAAATGTGTTTCAGTGATTTTATGACTATGTCATCAGTCATATAATTACTAATCATTACCTATTAATCATATATTCATAGAGATAGATTCCCACACGAAAACATCATTGAAAATCATGAGCTTGAACAAATGGGTTCATAAATGACAAGCACGATGTCAAAAATTTACTTTTTTTTCTCCAAATCGACTATTATTGAACCACAGCAGCAAGGATAAAAATGAGTTTTCAATGTGAAGGAGCAAGACATAGGTTGAATTTTATTTTTCACATTACACGTTAAATATCGCGTGACCAAGCCCAAAGCAACATGCATTTCTTCATTCCTCGTCGGTCGCTATCCTACATGAAACAGCGTTGTTGCGACCGACACAGTTTTCCATGACTTTGAGGCGCATAGATATCGTTTCAGAGTTTCGTTTAGTAACAAATCTGACTGAACGTTTGACTGTGATTCCCATCAGTCCTTGTACTGCATCCTTAAAATTCATTATCATTCCACGTGTTTTCATGAAAAGAGGTTATCAAAATCATTTGATAAAATGAAACACATCTTCGACCATCAATGTTTACCAAATACCATTAATGACTGCATATAGGGCCGTATAAAAAAATGTGCTTCAACAGTCTACTAGCTGGAATTCAAAAATTTATCACTTACACAGCAAACTGTCTCATTTCTGACGGTCCTTTATGGCGGCTTTCACTGATGATTAGCTCATTCTTTGTTCCAATAAGCGACCAGCAACTGCGGTGGCCAACCTACATAGTGCGTCTTTTGATTGAATGATTGAATGCTAGGTAACGTCTTTTAGCATGCGCTTCAATCCATCAAGATCAAGAGCACTTCGGTGCTAATCAGCACTGGGAAGTCCGTTTATTATCACAATATTGGATCCAAATGAGGAAACCACAACATTCCTTTCATCAGAAGATATGTACATATAGAAATAACCTCATAAGATGCAAAATATCACATCGTCAAAATGTGCGGAATAGATAATGAATAGCTGCATGAGGCAAGCAATCATTATATCAAGTAACTTTTCTTGAATATTTATCGAATAATACGTCAGCACATTACTCACAATTCCTCTAAGTGCGGCTTTTCAACTGTGAATGTAATTAGATGTTAATTAATTCTATGTATATTAAATATGATAACATTAATATATAGCGCATATACTGCAACATGCAATTATAGTACCCTATGTTTTCAAAAGCAGCATTTGCTAATATTTGCTGCCACATTAACTTGGACGGAGTGCCTGTACTGTGTTATTCGATATATACCCAAGGAAAGTCACTTTCCCGAGGAAACTGAAATGCTATTTGCGCATCTCAAATGTGAATGATGTGATGATTACTGATATTGGATGAAATGGAGACTGGGCAGCAACAGATTCACATTATTACTAGCCAGAAGCTGCAAGATTGTAAATTTTTCCATGCCCACCAACAGGCAATCCTGTGATTACAATTTCTACTTTTTGCCTTGCGACTGTCCAGGACCCTTTTTTGAATACACTTATCATCGACTTCATGTCAAAATTGTGTATAATCCTGTCCGCTTGTTTTATTATCGTTAATGATGATGGATACCACTGCATTAAAAAATCGTGCAATATGGCAACAAATCGCGCAAAAATAAATGAAGGTTCAGGTCTGTTTCCATTTTTCAGATAAGGATGCAACTAAACGTTTGATAATTCTATTTTAAATGCGTTCTTGAAGTCTTGAAGGCCTGGTGAAGACAAATCCAAAATTGCGCCCTGCTATCAAGTTTAGAGGTAGATTTCAAGCGAACTTTAGGGAAATGTTCTTTGCAAATGTCATGGAGCATGAGTACAGATTTGTTCTACTTCGATTTGGCATGACTGATATATCACAAAAACCTCACTTGAGTTTTTGGGTTTTTTTGCGCAAATTTCTAGGTTTTTGTGTTATTGAAATTTGCAAAATATTTCATAAATCATAGGCAATGACAAGTAAATGGGTGACCTTCCTTATTTCATGAACATTGAATAATCATGATAAATTTTATGATAATCTGAAATGCTTTTTGCTGGCTGATATGTTATCGGTCTTCATGTCATTAAATTTACGATCACCCGCTGTACTGCAGTCTCTGCACTGACAACCTCTCTGAGTTTGACCACATCACGCGAAAATGTTTATTCCATATCACATTACATTACATAGCCTCAGAGGCGCAAAGACGGAGGGATACATGCAGACATTAGAACTTATATGGGATAAAGCGCTTATGACGTCACAATGCATTAAGTTCAATCTATTTCGACTGCATCGAGTGTTGTTATTCAAAGTGACAAGTAAAAAATGTGGGTCTAATGCAGCAGATGCTTATTATTGTTACATCCTGAAATTTCTCACGGCTTATTTTAAGATTTTCAAAATAGAAAAACACGTAAAATCAAGTGCTGATTTTTTTCTAATGACTTAAATATGACGTCAATTAGGACTCAGTAATTCATCATGTATAAATACCATGAGCTTCAAGCACAATTAAGAAAGTTCCATAATGCTAAAAATGATGTATTGTGAATGAAAACATTAATAGATCTAACCATGGGCCAACTGCTTTGAGAATGAGCAGTTGTGTTAACACATGATCGAATTCGTCTGTCAGCTGACTTCATCAACGTTATCTTTCGGACATCGTTCTATCCTATGCTAAGACAAACTGGCACTGCAGCATTCTGTCTGTAATGAAGAAATTTTACTGCATACGATTTCGTGAACAGACCACAAGTAAGTGTATCTATTAGTGATCGCTACCATCATATTCAGATTCATTGGTTCGTGCCGTTTAAACCCGTACGAAAATAATTTTGCAATTCATTAATGTTTCATCTAATGAACATGTAATGTTTCATTAATGACTAATGAAATTTCAGCATTTCATGATAAAGCATTAATGAAAATACTAATGGTTCATCTAATGAAACATTAATGTAAGGTTCATTAATGAAAACTGCAATGGTTTCATGTAATGTTTCATTAATGAAACATTAATGTAAAGTTCATTAATGAAAACTGCAATGGTTTCATGTAATGTTTCATTAATGAAACATTAATGTAAAGTTCATTAATGAAAATGGCGATGATTTCATGTAATGTTTCATTAATGAAACATTAATGTAAAGTTCATTAATGAAAACTGCCATAATTTCATGTTATGTTTCATTAATGAAACATTAATGTAAAGTTCAGTAATGAAAACTGCCATGTTTTCATGTGATGGTTCATTAATGAAATATTAATGTAATGTTCACTAATGAAACCGGTATGTTTCATTAATGAAACATTAATGTACCATTCTATATTTAGAATCCTTGCCTTGGATTATTCATGCTTCCCTATTGTGTGTTACCGCAGTGACGTCATGTCACGACAACGCGTGAACCGTCAGTTTCTTCCTATGCGCATTTATCGACTTTCCTCGAAGTTTAATGCTATCGTCTCTATTTGGTAATCGACATGCAACGCGGAAACACGGACCATTTCATCAATGCGCTGGACGTAATTCAGAATTTCATAGTGACCTTTTCGCCTCGTCGTTGTCGTCTCATCGGTATATCATGCACAGTCGCGTCTAATCCCGTCATTGTCGAAAAACAGCAGAGGAAAGTCTAGAAAATTTGAAGTTGCTACAAAAAAGTTTAATGACTTCTTACAATTTTTTCAAACTATGTGACCCAAGATCCAGAATGTAACAAGAAATCTGACAAACCGCATACAGAGTTAAAAGAAAACGAACTGAAGCGAAAGATCAAGGAATTACGAAAGGAAAACGGTAAGGAGTTATAATGCTTTTACTATTATAGTACAGTAGCGTAACTGCAGTTTTGTATTCATAATTAGATTAATTAACAACATTAATTTACAAGCAGTTTATTTTATGCGCATATAATTCAAATTAGCGATTTCAGATCGTTCACACGAACACGAACCTTGACCTTGAATATTTAGTGCACAGTAACATTACGAATATGCAATTAGATTGCAATTGATGAATGAAATTGATGCAGGCACTTGCGGATTAGACAGTGGCCGAGTAATATCAAATGTTACCAAAAGTTTATTGCATTTAAATTGGGCACATCTATCAATTGATATTAATTGTGGCAACATGCAATTAATTGATAGGGATTACTCGTCTTCAGAAATCAATCAATTCTATAGCAGCTGAAGTAGATGTAGAAATTATGCACTCGTCAATTCACATTTAAATATTTGATTATTGTATCAATTTAATGCTTTATATATATATATATATATTTACTTAATGCGAAGTACTTTTTTACTTTACAACATGACATATGAAGCCACTCATACCTTAGATCTAATCGAACACTGAGTACCTTAAAAACACGTGTCTGAATTTACAATTGGATTTCAAAATTCAAACGCTCGTTTGATTTTCGAATCCGCGGTCGAGAGCACATTACTCCTGATCTTGGACAGATGAACTGGCCTCCGATAAATGAAGCCTCAACACTCAAGATTGGATGCTTGTGCTATAAAGGACATCACTTCAATTTGTCTGTGTACATTAATCAATAATCCTTCCCGTTCTCGTCGATCATCTGAAGACCGTTGCTTATTGAAGGTATCTCTCGTCAAAACAATATCCAGGGGAGGTCATGCTTTTTCTTTCTATGGACCTTCAGTGTGGTACTACATCCCTATGATTCTAGTATAATTCGAGCAGTCTGTTAACTTTCAAGCGTCGCCTGAAGAGCTGTTTGCTCATTAACACTTTTTCTTCCATTTTATGATAACTTTATGTAATTTGTGACTTCATTGTTCGTTTTAATGCTGTGAGTCTTTTTGGGTACAGCGCTATATAAATTTGTCCGGATAGATAAATAAATTTAAAAAAGTCAAATCACAATTACTAACATACCATGAATTCATGCATTGAATGCTGCCTGTATTTTGGTAAGGTGATGATAGTGAATTCTCTGTCAGATACCATTGCTCTAGAAGCCTTTAAGCAATCAGTTAGTGATGATTCTCATAACATATCAAATGTAAGTAACAGTATGGTATGCTCAAGTAATGCTTATAGATATCAAATTATGATTCTACTAGCTCAATACCAAAGCAGTTAAACGTGTTTTTCTTCTGTTTTTCTGTAGCTGGCTTAATGGGAATAGACTTTTACATCAATTGAAAATTACTTTTAAATTGTAAATCTGTTGACAAATAGCAACGTGCATTGAAAACATGCATGCATGTAGGCCTACTGCAGTTCACATGCAGACCTACACACCGCATAGTGCACTTAGTTATAGCTGAAGTAATGTGTCATTGGCACACAGAAATGAGACAAAATATCACAAATAGAAAACACTATTGCAAATAATACTAACATTTAACATAATCACTAGAAAAAAATTGTAGTTTCCGGTCGGCCTAAAATCAAAAGTAATTGAACAAAAATATGCAAATTGGGATACCGAGAAATAATGGCCCAATTTTTTACCTCTACAATAAACTGAAATAAATTCTTAAAGCGGGTATATGACTACAATTGTGCGTGCTAATGTAGGAACATGCACAATTGCACATACATGTGGCAGTTGTAGTTTTTCATCCTATCTGATATCGAATATCAAATGGATTTTTTGGAGAAAATTTAAATTCCGATTTTAATTCAAAAGCACTTCGTCAAAGCATTTAAACGCATTATCGTCATACCAGTGATTTACCAAAAATGTGTATTAAAAAGGGTTCCGTCTTCTTTTCAGCAACATCAAAGTCGACATTAAGAGACTTGGAAGAACCGGCAACCGAGGAATTGTGAGAACATTGGACGTATGCTGTCTGTATTTGTAGTGGGCAACTCTTTTAGAGACAAGTAGATAGATAGTGTTCGGTAGATAAGTAGATACATGTACTTTGGAATAAAAGTGTCATACAAACTTGATGATGGTATTCTTTTTGTTAATAATGACACATTATATAATGTAGGATATATATATGATGCTATTTTTGTCCTAAGGCAGCTGCAAGAAAAGTTTCTCTGTAAGCGGAAGGAATTATTTTTCCTCTTTGTCGACCTTGAAAAGGCCTTTGATCGAGTGCCTCGGAAAGTGTTATGGTGGTCAATGAGGAGAATCGGTATTGAAGAGTGGGTTATTAGAGTTGTCCAGTCCATGTATGAGTGTCCTAGATCGAGTGTCCGTATAAATGGGAAATGTAGTCCTGAGTTTAATGTTACCGTTGGAGTCCATCAAGGATCCGTTTTGAGCCCTTTGTTATTTGTTATTGTTATGGAGGCGCTCTCACGTGATTTTCGTACAGGATGCCCCTGGGAAATGCTCTACGCGGATGACCTGGTCATTGCTGCCGACAATCTGGCTGAGCTAGAACAGAAAGTTGCCCACTGGAAAGGTGGTCTAGAGTCGTATGGACTACGTGTCAACGTAAAGAAATCGAAGATCCTGTATAGCACGAGTTCCGAAAACCGAGTGCTGAAAGAATCGGGCAAATTTCCATGTGGTGTATGCCATCGTGGGGTTGGTAGTAATTCAATCTACTGCGCACGATGCAAGAGATGGATACATCATAAATGCTCTGGAGTTAAAGGTTCTTTGAAGACAGATCCTAGCTTTTCTTGTAAAAAGTGCCGTGGTGTTGCTGCACAAGCTCCTAAACCGACCGCTAGTAAGCTTCGTATTGGTGATGCTGATTATGAAGTTGTGCCTGCATTTTGTTACCTGGGTGATATGTTAGGACAATCAGGTGGCTGCAGTGAGGCTGCTGGACTGAGAATTCAGCTGGCATGGAAGAACTTTCGTGAGCTCATTCCCATACTTACGAACAGAGACATCCCCTTCAGCAGCCGAGGTCATGTCTACTCCATGTGTGTGAGAAGTGTTCTGCTGTATGCAACCGAGACATGGCCAATCAACATCGAGGAGCAAAACCGATTGTGCCGTAATGACAACGCAATGGTGCGGTGGATTTGCTCCAAGCGCCTATCTGATCGAGTTCCTATGGATGAGCTAAGGTTTAGGCTTGGTATTCATCGACTTGAAGATAGTGTGCGCTGGAGAAGACTACGTTGGTACGGACATGTACAACGCATGGATGAAGCCGACTGGCCTAAGAAAGTTCAGACCATCGAACTCTCAGGAAAGAATCCACGAGGCCGACCAAAGAAACGTTGGCTTGACAACATCAAAGAATATCTTCGAAAATGGAATCTATCCTCCGTCGACCCTTCGAATCGGACGGTGTGGAGAAATGCCATCAAGCCAAATCGACATTTGCGGACGTCCAACCCTTGCAACACGAGGAAAAGAAGACGGAAAACCGTGGAGTGAGTGAGTGAGTGAGGATCATTCTAGAAATAATTATGGTGCATTATCGTAGACCACAAATGAAAGTACCGGGGAGCATTAATGAAACATTAATAAGAACATTTATGAAATAGCATTAGGAACGACGTTGAAGCAGTACTAGGAACACTAATGAAACAGTACTGTGAGTATTAATGAAACAGTACTGGGAACATTAATGAATCAGTACTGGGAACATTAATGAATCAGTACTGTGAACATTACTGAAACAGTACTGTGAACATTACTGAAACAGTACTGGGAACATTAATGAAACAGTACTGTGAGCATTAATGAAACAGTACTGGGAACATTAATGAAACAGCACTGTGAGCATTAATGAAACAGTACTGGGAACATTAATGAATCAGCACTGTGAACATTAATGATACAGTACTGTGAGCATTAATGAAACAGTACTGTGAGCATTAATGAAACAGTACTGTGAGCATTAATGAAACAGTACTGGGAACATTAATGAAACAGTACTGGAAACATTTATGAAACAGTACTGTGAGCATTAATGAAACAGTACTGGGAACATTAATGAAACAGCACTGTGAGCATTAATGAAACAGTACTGGGAACATTAATGAATCAGTACTGTGAACATTAATGATACAGTACTGGGAACATTAATGAAACAGTACTGGAAACATTAATGAAACAGTACTGGGAACATTAATGAACCATGCGTATGCTCCATGTAATGTAAATACTAATGAAATACTAATGAAACATTACATGAAACATTAATGAAAATACTAATGAAATGGCTAAATTTCCGTAGACAAAACATTAATGTTTCATTAGTGGTTTCATTATACTGTTTCATGTAATGTTTGATTATATTTTTCATTAATGTTTTCCAAAAAATTTTCGTACGGGAAAATACTGATGTCACGCTACCGTCAACATGAAATTTTGAACAACCACGCGATTTCACTCGTCATGTGGTGGCAAGAAAACGCTGATGTGGAAAATGTAGCAAGTAACATTCGATTCAACTCCTTATAAATGCTGTCTCATTCACATTCAATCTGCACTACTGTAAATGGCCGCATTGTATGGTATTATTCAAAGAAAATCTTTCACAAATGCGGCCGCGGTGATAGCTTTTCCCGATGATTAGTACCAGAAATGATTGATGCGGATGAAAGATCCACATGATGAGGCCCAGGTAGGCAAATCCCGATTTTCAGGTGATAACTCTTTCCACGTATCGATCAAAAAAGGTTTCTAACACGCGACATCATTATTTTCAATGCTCGTACTAGTGAATTTAATGCGACATCATTAATAAAACTACAAAAAATATCAATCTTCTATCTTATTTCTGTGAACATGTTGTTGTGTCACTATCCACAAGTGATATCGGCAAATGGCGCTGTTATCAACCAAAGGTTCCGATCATGGATTCACTTGAAGACTTGAACAATAACAATAATCATCATTGATAGTCAGCTGAAGGAAGTAACCTCTACAAGCATGATCAAAATTTGGCCGAGAGCAGCAGGGTAAGTGAATAAGCATGAAATGAAACGACGAAGAACTTGTGGCGGCAATTTCTCATTCACATCCACATGTTGCTGAATTTTTAGTATGACCTTTACATTGCTCGCAGTGACGATGGGCCATGAGGTCGGTGCAAATGTGTGATTGCAAATTACTTGTCGATCACGCACGCAAAATGTACTTGACTCATCACTTGACCTGTACTGGTCAGAAGAATGCGCAAATACATTGAGTGACCAGTCTCCAACTATTCTTCAAGTGGCAATCTTTTCATCTGATGCCAATATTTCCAAGTCATTATAAGTCTTGCATCTCCTTTCATAGATCACTTGCGCAAATGCTTGCCTTCGAAGTTCTGACCGAATATTCTCGCTCTTCTCTTCCACTCTATCAATGCTTATTTCACCTCGTTAACAAGTTCGTTTTCACAAATTCAGCTGCCAGAGATTTACTCTACATGTACTGGCGTATGATTTCACACGTTCGCTTCTAAATTTATCCTTCCTCTTCCTCCTCCGCTGCCTGTACAGAGATACACATCTCTCCATGATCCGAAGTTAATCAGAGGTTTGCCTCAAGCCACGGACAGCCTTTCCCTGCTGTTAGGACATTTCGTGGAGCCGTGTGTTGATGTTATGCTAGATTACCGCCATCTTATCTACCCTCAAACACATTCTGTTTTCTCTCCTCAGTTCGAGGTCTTCAACATAATTGCTTTATTTTTTAATGCTGGTTATAATAAATTCCACAAATTGATCACGAGCTTCTTCGGTGAGCACAAGAGGCCATGTGCATTTACTAATTGAAAATCGTATTTCATGCTAAAATCTTCTATTACGCATTTTAATTTTGGAGACCAACTTCTCAAGTAGCGCCATTACTTCCAACTAGCAGCAGAAGTTAAAATCCGAAGGTTATGCGCTTAAATCATACATGGTAATATTAATAATGTTGGTCATCTACTGTCGACAAACCAGTTCCTACGGCCGTGAAAATGTGCGATGCAACTTCACTTCCTGATGATAGCTCAGTTTTTCACTGAAGATTAATAAATTTTTCTAACCACTATGATTGAAAGACGGTCACCATATACTATATAAAACCTTTAATAGATCGCCATGGCGTTCTATTTGTCTGCCATTCTATCAGAGGGTGGCGGTCTATTTTTTCGACATCTCCGCGTCTGGATGTATTAAGAAATATCGTTTCAATAGAGTTTGTATTTGTTCCCTCCATTTAACTATAAAATTAATCTAAATGCTTTACCATCAAGACCAAAATGCATTAATTTGTATAATTGTTTCTTCTATCAGATCGCATATAAACTGATGACCAAAAGACGAAGGGTATGAGAGGAAGAGGAAAGAGCAGAATAATTGGGAACACTGTGATGTTTTATCACATACATGCACACTGTGTAAAAGGATTCATCAGGAGAAGTAGATCTGTCAGAGAATGGAGGAGATTGTGGACGTCAACCAACACGCGGAAGCTCACAACGGACAGCAAAAGGGAGGTTCAGCTTCTACTAAGTACTGCTACCCTTGAGACTTGTAAGGATGTCAAAGATGAGCGAAGTGAAGTTCTCCAGAAATGGAGCGGAGATTGATGAATGAAGGACTTCAGGGGAAACAGACGCGGAGGATTCTCCTCATGCATTTCCGGTTAGCTACCGCTACATTGCATGATTTCAAGCTTTAACTATAATTAAGAGGCCGTTCTTAATTGCGAAGGGATAGTCGTCCCTGTTTTCAAATATGTGCTTTATAATCTTTGTGATGATTTTCCACCGATCCTTGATCGGTTATTTGGTTCCTGCTTACCCAATTTCTCGTGTCACAGATTTAAGTATTTAAAGTATTGACTGAGAGAAATCAAGATGTCATTTTGGTTTAGCTGCATTATTTCATAAGTCAGATGGTCATCTTCATAAATTCTCTTCTTCCGCATATGTCATGTGCATATATAAGCTCTGTTATAGGTTGTATATGCGTGTACAGAATAACCTAAGACAACCGACAATCAAACATCGCTCTACAGCATCGAAGATGAAACACAGCATCCATGAAACCATGAACATTTTAAGCACATGCATCCACTGAGTTGCACATTCAAAATTCAAGGAAAACCATAAACATTGAGCTAAGGACTCCATTAACTCACCGGCTCTTTCCCGTCCATGACATCCAACCAAAGACGCATATCTTCCTCCGACATGGCTTGAAGCGTAATAACAGAGTTTCTACAAAGCGGAGATGCCAACTAATATAATCAAAGTAACAACAGTAATTATTTTATCAAAACTATGCACTATAAAGAAATATCTATCACTATATCACTATAAAGAAATGCCTATCAGTTGAAAATTCTTGTTTTTAAAAACAAATTAGCAGCTATGTGTAGCCGATGCTTCTATTAAAATTAATGTTTACTTTCATAAAAACTATATTTCGGCTACTACAACCCTTACCGAAGTGTTAAATTCTTTGAAAGAGAAGATTTACAAAATGGTCGCTATCTTTTCTACTTGGCACTTCGACAAGGACGAATCATATCGATTGCGAAAGTCAACATTACCTTTAAAAGCAGCAACGGCTACATAATTAATTAGTTAGTTTCAAAAACAAGCTTTACCATAAGGAGAGACTGTCGCAGGTTTCCCAAAGAATGTCATTGTGAAATAGCATCGCTTTGAAGTCGATTTTCTGATAGCGAACGGCATAAGCATTGTGAGCCTTTTTATAGTTTCGAGTTCAAGTCAATACTGACAACACGTTCACACCAGAGACTGAAATCCCTTGACAACGACCATTACCAAGGAAAAGTATTGCATCATCCTCATTGAAAGCAGCCCTATAATATGTGTTTTTGGTTGCTAATGATGAAGTCAAATGATTTGTTTGAATCTTAGAGGTGCCAGTTATCTCGTCATTGGCAATGGAAGTAAGCCTTCTGTTTCCAATGACGAGTTAAACCGCGTTTGGCTTAATCACGTCAAATTGCAGATTAATGTCATTTGTATTAATTTAGAACATTAACATTAATTCAAGTACTCTTATAAATAAATAAGAACGATGGGGTGTGTTTCGAGTCTCATTGTCTCTTCAATCAACTGGTGCTTCCCCAATAAAGTTCATCTCGCACAAAACTACATGTAACATTTTCCGAAAATCTTAGATTTCTTACAAGAACCTAACATTCATTTGTGCATGTATAATGTCAATACATGCCACTTATCAGCAAAATGAATAATATTGATGTGTAAACATTGTCATGGCTCTCTTTCAAGATAATTATACATGTAAGTATGGCAACGTGTAGGCAATAGGCACTTGTGCATTGGGCAATACTGCTGAGGCATCAATCTCGTAATCAAACTTGTCAATTCCTTACATGCACCAGTATGTCCAATATACGTGTTGTATCATTGTTTATATGGATAAACACTTGTAGATACACTCGCAATGTCCATGGACACATATTCTGTTCATCTTATATCCAAACAAAATACATAGATAACAAATAAATGCTTACAATCAGGTATATTATCTTCAAAGCTCTTTCACATCATGCACTGGGCTGATGGTCTTTTTTCGTATTGCGTTTTAAAACTATGATCCTATAGATCAGATTGTCAATGTAAATATAAATCGAATAAGATTTGAAAACATGAAGGCTTCTTATGTTGATTTATGTTCATCTGCAATGAGTTTGTCCAATTTAACTATCATTTTCTTGAAAATGAGACATTTCCATTTTATATCTTCTAAAAGCATCATAACGACATTAAACCTCACTGAAATGCTCGTATTAGTAAACCAAGCAGCAGCTTTGAAATAAGTAGTCATGAAAAATTCGCTCGCAAAGTATCTCAGAAGACATTGTAGATTGTTGACTTGACGAGATCACTCGTCCTTGTAACGGAGACAAAACGCCTTCGACGAGTTAAGAACAAAAGAGTAGCTAACTCGTCTAAGGCAGTGAACGTGTGAAGTCATTTATTTCTGTAAATAAATCTATCTGTCGACTCTATTGCACGATAACCTTTGAAAAGTACATACAATTCTGCATTAAGCGAGCTGCATGTAAATGAATCACCAAACCTGAGAACTATATCTACATGCAAATATAAATGCTCGGTCATGCTCGAAACGTTGACTCATGCCTAACTTCTATTCATGGATGGATTATGGTACTAATTTATCATGTGGTCACAAGAATGAGCATGAATGGCGAAATTTTCTGTGAGTAGAGGAATCGAAGTCAGGTTTATCCGAGTAGATGGGTGAATACTAATGTTACCATGGCATTATGATATTCAAGGATAGCTCCATGTTAGTCTGCGTGGGTGCCATGGCTATTTGGCAAGTGCAATTTGAAGTAGACAACTTGAAAAATCCACCTGCTAAATCATATGTTCTAATATCTGCAGTAATACATGAATGTTTAAAAGAATGATTATTTAAACTGACAGAAATGTTGTACACCAGCGTATTTCTGTGAAAATGGCGCTTATCATTATGTCACTTTGGGACTAAATGCAGAGAATCTGAATTTCTTCATGTCTACGGAAGAATGTTGTTGTGGGTTACAGGACGATCATAGTTCGGAGTTCTTGAAATAGATCAACTTCAATCCACGGGGAAATTATTGATCTTTCTACGTAACTATTATTTGAATACAAACCGGCGAGAATGGCATCGAATCCAAATTTAACTTTTTCATTGAAATACAGGGAAATGTTGATTTAAGCTCTAGCATCGATATTTGCTTTCCATCTATGATGCAAATAACGATTGAGGTAAATCTGCAAATTCAAATTTGAGAATCAATATGTTCTCATTATCAGTCTGTACTCAGTGTTATAATGGCATTTCCAGTTGGTTATCCTCCAACACACTTGCCTGTCCCCAGATAGCAATCAAATGCAACAAGTAGTAATGATAAGGACTTCAAGTTAATAACTAAATTTACAGCGGCGTAGAGATTGAATGGAGGGGCAGATGGTTCTGCTCTATACATCATTGACGCTGGGAAGTATTGCACGTGCAGCTAACAGCTGAGGCTTTTGAGTGAGTCTGAGATACGAATATGTAAAACTAAGTGACGTGGATAGAAAGTAGGTAGGACCTTGTCTATGAATCGGAGGAACTGACTAAACTCTAACTTAAATTAAGAGGATAATGAAACATTGATGTCACTGCTGGGGGTTTGGACGGTTAAGCACCGGGACTGTCACACCTTTTTTGAAGCGTTGTGATATTTCAATCATTACACCCTCACAGCCATAGAAATCAATAATACCATAGAAAGTCCTAGAATGGAAATTGCATGAAAATTATGGCACACGCCGGGGGAACTTAGTTGGGGCAAAAAGAAAATTGTACGAGCTGGTTTCCTTGTTTTCTGGTTGGCATTTATATTTATCAAGGCAATTTGTGATCTGGATTGTTGCCCCATGTCCAAAGACCATGTACTCAAAAGCAATAATGAATCTACAAAATAATGCAGCGACAGGATGACAAAGAAGGAAATCCTCTAAAACGTTCTGTACGTTTATCATTTTGAAATATCGCTCCTATAATCTATCAAGAGTATAATCAGACACATATACAACGTGTAATGTCGATTTGCAGAACATGCATTACTCCAGTTTGAAATCAGAGGCCAGGAAATGTTAGAGCATTTATTTTACTTTAAAGGGCCTCTGTTCATTATATTTGAACAATTTCAAAATCTCTGCATGCATTCGAAAATCAGCTGCCAATATATCATCAAATTCTATCACATAAGTCATTCAATGATTAATTGAAGAGTTCCAGCGACATTCTATTTATCTGAGAAATGATTGTAGGTAAGGAAGATTTTAAGTGTGCTTATTCTAGAAAAACACTAGGTTTCTTAACCGCTTTACCGAGAAATTATCCAATAATTAGAAATTTTATCTGTGAATTCTTGAGATATTCTTACAACCAGTACAGCGACCACTTTCAATATGACTCTGTGAACCAAATTTTAATTCGTATTCCAGTGTTAAAAAAATTGTATAATGGTTGTCAATGACTGGCACAAATAGACACCGTATATTAATCCATGGAATAGTAGACTATTTCACATGATACAATACCACCATCTCACTAAAATTCTCTTCATAAGATCCGGTAATTTGCTGTCCGGTAATTAAACAACTTCCGCAACAAACTTGGCAAATGTCTTGACTATGATATAATGTTTTAGATCGAATCTCATCTACAAACCATAGATTTTTCCATGTGCCATCATTGTACATAGGCAAGATATCAAACTTCCATTCTAGTGTACTATTATCCACTTCTATGCTCACAGCCGACTTCGAGTGACATTCTACTGAGACTAGATAACGATTTTCTACTTGCAGCAGTAAAAAATGGAAGTAGTCTATTTGATCAAAGAAAATGGATATCAGATACTAAGGAAGAGTGTTGACACCTACCGTTGAAACTGATTTTCATGCATGTCCAACCACAGCTGAAAATATCACTGAGAGCGTCGAGCAGTGTGTGGTTACGAAAATGTTGAATTATGTACATAAAGCGTCAAGTATAATCTCGATTATTCTTGCATATATTAGAAAGTTTTTATTGCGCTTGCAAAGCAAGAAGAATCTGTAATGATTCTTTGGTCAACAGTTTTTAATTGTTTGCGTTGTCCTGCACCCATACTGATATTATTCTTCTAAATATTTCTATTGCGGTTCACTGTACATGTATTGTATATGTGTAAAATCATGCAAACAATAGCTTTCTTTCACAATTTCAATTTCAGGCACTGAAAGCTAATGCGCTCGTTTATATGAGTAGCGTAAAAAGCCTGAAACTTCTCTTGAGAATCTTCGATTTGAAATATGATCATTCAAATATATCGGTGATTTGAACATAAACTCCAAACGTTTTGCATTGCGCAGGTAAAAGCTGAATTTTAGCTTCGAGCAGGTACAATTCATATTCTCGAGCAACAAAAATTCGATTGGTCTCTGGAGCCAAATACACAACCAATAACGCTAACTATCGGGAAATTTTATAGTGATAACAAAGATAGAAGACAATAGAGGTGGGTATAGCATTCGTATCAACAAGGGCTACCGACTCAGTTCAGGAAGTTGATTAGAGGCACATTATTAGGTGGTTAGGTTGTTGGTAGACACTGCTGAATAATTTTGATGACTGATATTATATTTCGTACAATTTAGACGCATCGATAAAGCAAAGAAACAATACTTTTACGAATTCGTGATAAACAATTATGATAAAAGTAAAATAATGCAAGTTCATCCAATGGGCAGAGAAGATGCATTCTGGATAATGACAAACTGATTTGTTAATGTAATATACATATATTCATCCGAACACGAGAGGCTCATGTTTTCGTGACAAGAGCATCAATATCTGAACAGGACCGCAACACTACGGAAGGTGGAAGACAGCAATGTTAAACTCTGGGTGACATTCCATGCCGCCACACGTGCGATGCTTCACTCAACACGCCTTCTCCGGCATCCAAATATAGCATCTCAAAATAACTTGTAAGCCACGATGTAAACACGTAAGAACAGATGAAACACATGGAAAGATGCGGCACGTGAAAAAAATTGCCTGCGAAGAACAGATTTTATTTATGATTAATTGCGATCTTAACGATGATTTTGAGGATTAAGTTAAAACACTAAAAACTTGATAGGGTTGTCCTCCACAAATATATCATTTGAACGATTGCCAGAACGTCAAAGCGAAATATTCAACTCGAGCACTGTAATCTCTCGAATACCAACGCCAGCTTAAATAATTCTCTAGCCTGTACATCACCACACAACATGAAGGCCAATGGTAGATAATTCTGTGCTGCTTGTACATTACTCAATTCATTATCTTATTGATCGTAAAACTAAAAAGGAGTTACCAAGAAAGTTGGCATTTTATTTCCTTCTCTCGAAGAAAAAGAAATGGATAAGCTCCTGAAAAACCTGATCGCCTACAATAACAGGATACTATGCATTCGCGATGTCTTCACTGGAAGAAGCTTCTATTCACAGTTGCATTTTCTGAAAAAGCTTGGCAATTTGAGCATATAGATTTAAAAAATGGTAATCGTAAAGTGAGCTTTGATAATCTATGACTAATAATAGAGGATATTGGCTACATGGTGTGTCTAACAGAGCAATGATGAGGCTCATCACACAGCCTGTCGGAGTATTGTTGCCTTTAATGATTAGCAAGCAAGACTGTTGTTTTCGACTTAAATGCCTATCGAACGCGTGAGCAAGTAAAAAAAGAACAATTTAGCGAAAATAGGTTTTAATTCATTGCCAAAAACATTGATAAAGTAACTCTAATACTAATCATCATCAGTGATTGAATGACATGCGGCACCACTAAATATGAATATCGATACCAAAAAACAAAGCAAAAGAAAAGCATTCAATTGAGGGAGTAAATTCAGAGAATGTTCAGAGCAGGATAAGGAGCGGAGACAGTGCGAATAAGAAAACATCGATTGCCGAACCTAATCATATTCGTTTTCGTGCTTCTAATTCGTCTAGGGAGCTGAACAGGGGAAGAATAATGATTGTGTTTCCAATAACTAAGTCATTGAGATTCTTATCTATCGATTTCTCCTGATTTGTTGGAAACAATTCAATCTCTGACTGCTTGATAAAAAGAATGGTTGACTTGATTAAGGAGATCCCAAGAGGCTAATAATAGCGTCTTTCAGGATATGCAGTGTTGATTAATCACATGGAAGAAAATACTTTAAATAGTCTGCAACTTCGCATTTCATGAAAAATCAGATTTCATGTCTGGTACCATGAATGCTGCCATATGCAATGACAATCTCTTGTACCTCATCCATAGTTGAAAGTGTTTTATAGGGTGATGCAGCTAGATTGAACGTACAATAATCCTAGAGTGACGCGTTGTTTGATCATTACCAGAAATAAATGCTGAATTGGTGAAATGAAAGACCACAGAAATACTGCGGTGACTGAAAAAGACTCTTTTCTTTAGAAGCGCATGATGTTAGGATCTTTCATTTACCTTAGTACGAATTTTCAGCACCAGGATTTCAACTGGTGAATTCAATCTTGATATCGCGAATATTTCTCGAGCGTTCGAGATCTTGAGATTAGAATGCTGAGGTCTCGACAATGCAAAGTTAGAATTTTTTGCTACACATATACAATGTTGAGCTCAATTTCATGACTTTCATTGGTTGCTTTAGTGAATTAGCTTTCCAATTTTCTACATTTATCTGAACTCAATATTAGATGCATACGCAGTCCTGATTTTGATGAAGTTGTGATACTTTTAATTCGGATGCCATTTCTGCCGACTTCCACTGAACTTTATGGGGATCGATCATACGACCAAAAGATCGTAAGGCAAAGCCTTCGGCTACGGAGATCCTTGCCCCATGTAATGGTTTAGATCGCAAATAATTTTTCTGTGTTTGAGTTGGAGAAGTAAGACATCAATTCATCGAACGGAATACTAGAGTCTCCGTTAGGTCTATATGATTGGCAGCATCAACCATAATTGTCATGACAGGTCTGTCTAATACACAGTAGAATAATCGGACATCTTTACTGAATGAAAATTATTATATAAGTTCCTTTATTATCTTGCATTATTACAGAAATACCTAGGCCTACATTATTTTAAGTTGTTGCGAACAGATGATCCTGACTACAGACTAAGTGGCAATCAGCGATATGGCCTCTATCAGAACAGTCACGTGACATTGAAGATGACCCTACAATCTCTTTAAAGATCGTTGAAAATGGAATCTTCGCTGTAAGACAGCATCCCTATTTGAGCAACAAAAGCAACAGACTGTCCTAATTTGAAACCGGCATGAAAGATTTCAAAAGACCTTTATTGATCACTCACTACTTGGTGCAGTTTTATAGCATAATTGTTTTTGATACAATTTAGATTAAAATAAGCGCTTTTACTCTGACATGTTTCTTATGCAGCACATGCATTTTTAGTGTCATTTTGCAGGTACAATAAGCAGAAATGGCATTGATATTCGTTAGTTTTCCAAAGCGTATTTTTAAACAGCAATATTTGAAGAACATACGTTCATTACCTGTCCTCTACGGTGATGTCAAAGCAAAAGCGACGATCAATTGAGTCGGTAGCGCGTCGAACGCAAGCGATCAGCTTGTATCTCTGTTGAGCAGTATGGTGATTCTTCAAAGACCCATCAGTCTGTACGAAAGGCGTTGTTTGGAGCTGTTTCACACCTTTATTATATTGACAGAAGTGTTTCACCCAAACATTTGACATGGCCTCTACAAGACAAAGAAACAGGAAATTGGTATCTCAATTGATTTAATTTCTGCAATAGAGATTGAAATATCAACAGTTTTTAAAATAGGTCCTGTGTCGAATTGTGTCGATATCTCGAGACTTCGAAATTTAACAAGATACGAAAAAATTATTGACAATTCACTTTTTTTCGTTTGTCAGTAAATGCCAAATAAGCTATTCAAAGCATTCTCGCATATAGAATTAAATCCTCAACTTCTAGAATGAAGAGAGTAGGAAATAATAGTCATTATACAATATTTCTTCGTCGAGACCTTACACACGTCTATCACGATCTTGATTTCCCATATTTTGTTTTGCTGAGTGACAAAATATACAAACAAACACAGACAGATGGAGGAAATACCTTCGTGATTTTCTGTAATGATGTGCAAATTAAAGAAAATAGGAAAATTTGGATTTTTCTGAAAAAAATTAGCACAGCTGAAGCTAACGTCGATTATGGAACCGATTTCAGCTTGATGCAGATTTTGTGTCTGTGCTAGGTTTACATAATGTTCCATTTCAAAACGCAAGTAATTATCAAAATTGGATACACAAAGCACAATCAAATGCAAATACATGAAAAATGTAACACGCAAATTACGCATAAGGATTCCATTTGGACTAGGAATTTTCACGTCAGTATTCAGTATTGGAATTACTTGCAACTCTGCTAGAAAATGTACAACTTTACTTTTGGTAAGGATGTAGAGGTAGCCCTGACGAGCGAAGAAGCCGTATGTGTGACTGACGATTGACTCTGGCGCTTTTTTCAGTGTCTTGTTCATCAAATCTTTCGAAGAGGATTGCACATGCTGAAAACGATCCTCAGCCTGCAAAAATAAAACATTAAATGTGTAAAAAGTGCATTATGACAAGCAATAAGAGATTAAGTAGACAAGTTTCGGACTAGTGTTCACAAAAACATAGTGTGTTTTAAAGCCATGTTATAATGTTCATAAAACGTTACTTTTTGCTTCAAAAAACTAGAAATTTACAAAATATGACATTCGATATAAAATTGTATTATGCAAACTAATAAAAGTTGGTTTTAATAACATTTTCAGCATTGTCATAAGGCATCTTTTGGGTGTTAAGATGAATTTCATAATCACTAGTTCTACAATTATGCAGTAATGCTCGGTAACTAACATATATAACTCAATGCACGATTCCTTAATGTTCCTTCTAGAATCTTTGTATAAAATGAATAGCAGTTACATTGTCATATTGACAGGAACAGTTTAACCACAAAGTCATATTTAAGGCAATCTTTTAATACTGGTTTTGCACGTACATTGTTTTTAAACATGGTTAAAACCACGCTTTTGAAAATGAGTTTTGTAATTTATAAACATGGAAATAGTTGTAAAACATTGCTTTTAAACTTTATTTTTTAACTGTGCTTTCGAACAAGGTTTCTGACCGTGGTTTCAAACATTTAATTTCAAAGTGATTCTAAACATGATGTTTTTGGCTATGTTTTTGATGAAGAAGAAAGGTTTCTTTTTTTAAGAAAGGACGACTGGAAATCTCAACGCAATTTCATTGATCTGTTTTTGTCTTAACTGAACACATCTTCAAGAAGATGATCTTCCTGGTTGACAACATTGGTCAACAAACTATAAATTGTTGCGAGTGCCAATGATTCAAAAACGCGTTTTTACAATTGATGCCTGTTTCGAGAATACAGTGTATTACAAAATCATGCACGGTTGTCAAAGGGGCTTAGACAGGTAGCAAAAGGTACTACAAATACAAAAATCCAATTGCAGCACAAAATCTCATTTCCATAATGCATAAGGATGTTCACCATTTTGAACATATGGAAACACGCCTTCATTTTCTTGGTTATTTTTTATGAGTCAAAAATTAATCAGATATTCAGACAACAAATCGTAGAGCTTCCATCCCAACTTTAACAACTGATAGTAAACAATATTGATACCAACCCAATGCGCATCATAATGTCACGCCACAGAGTGTTGTACACCCTTGATATTATTATCAGAAAAAATAGACTATGCTAACACATAATTCATTAAGCAATCTAAGTCTTGATAACATTGCTATTTGGCTTATCAAATGAAGTGAAATAACCTTTTTCAGTTGATTCGAAAGAAACAGTCTCCCGGATACGATGGCGCATTTCCGGTAGTGACAGTCATTGCTGATTTTGTTAGTGAATCAGTCAGTCGAAAGTCAATGATAACAACCAATATCTCCGGCGGGCAACGGTCAACAGTAGCACAGCATAGATCAGGTCAGAATTTTGAAATCCGCTGTCAACACAGCTCGATGCATCAATATTAGATATGAAGGCGTCATGAATCTATGCCATCAAAACTGTCAGCATTCAAGGATTCAACGTGACGTAGTCCTTACTCTTATGATGAAAGCCTATCATGATCACATAACATACGTGTATCACGTGTCTTTACACAAAAAATACCACTCATATAGTCGCATGAACAAGAACCATTATTGCGGTTGCAGCACTTCTGAGATTCATTTCAATGCCTTAGTTGCTTCATTGGACTTGAATGCATTACGATAATTCGAATTTTGATTTTGAACTCGGAAGCCAAATAATCTCCGATGAGCTCTCGAGTCGAACCGGAATTCCAGATATGATGAGGGGAATCAATACAAGATTCGAAATATTTACATTGCACAATACTCGCATACGTCGCATTAAGGAAAATTACTGTCTACTAACTTGCTGGAATGATTATCAAGATTTCCTTCCACGCGATTTTCACCACGTTACCTATAACAAATTGCGTGGCATGTTGACATGTCCCTAGGAGAGTTCGGTGGTGGTCCATGAGGAAGCTCGGAATCGATGCACTGGTTATCGCTACCGTTCAATGTATGCATGAGCAGTCCGTGATGAGTTGTGACAATTCAACTGGTGAATATTTCACGGTCAATGGTGGACTTCATCAAGGCTCAGTACTGAGCCCTCTCCTCTTCACCAGTGTCATGGAGGCAATTTCGCTGTAATGCTGTCGAGGATGCCCTCAAGAGAGCAACGCGGGTGATCTGGCTATAGCACTGCTCTCTGTCGAAGATTTAAAGAACTGTTTCCTATGCAGCAAGGCAAGCCTGGAGGCTAAAAGTATGGGTTAATATTGATAAGAACAAAGTCAAGGGTCAGTGAGAGATGAAAGGAAGTATCCTTGTGCTGTTTCAGAAAGGGTGTGGGAAGGAGCTCGATCCGCTGCTCAACTTGCCAAAAATGGGTGCACCATAGATGTACTGATTTGGCCATTCTACGCGCTGATCCTAGTTTTAAGTGCCGAGTTGCAAAAGAGAGCTCCGCATATCACAGCCACAGATAGCTGAGATGGCAATTGACGACGACTTGTATAAGGTCGTAAAGCACTTTTGTTATTTGGATGTCTTTCTTTTTGATAGACAGTTTCGCATCTCCTAACAAGATCAAGCCTATAGTGCCTTTCGTAGAGTGCCGCAGGGTGTCCCACAGAGGCATGTCATTGCACCTCAACTATTTGCCGCTCACATGGTCTCTCTGCACCATTTTCTACTAATTCCTTCCTGATACTGAAATATGCAGATGATGTACTGCTTGCCCTTCCATAGGTCAACCAACATCAACTGTTTTATGTCCTCTGAAGAAAGTAACTTAAATAGTTGGTGCGACTCAAACGGTTTATGTTTAAATAAAAATAAAACTAAATTCATGTTCATTCGTGGTAGGCACAAACGTTACGCTATCTGTGTATCATATATTCTGTGACAGCATAACGTGTCTTGGCTTGTTATTCAGCGATGTCTTCCCTTGGGATGCTCATATTACTTATGTCTGCAAAGTGGATAGTAGAAAGATTTACTCACTACGGCGCCTGAAAACGCTTGGCATGAGACTGATTTAATCACAGCATTCAACGCTTACATAACATCATTTGTTGAGTATAATTCTCCAGTCTACATAGGATTCAATAAAATAAGCAACACTCAATTAGCAAAACTGGATAATTTGTGTCACAGGAATTGAGAAGACAACTGCTTGGGATCGTGTGAATTAAGACGCGAGAAAGAATCATACGAAGCTTTCACCGGTGTGCTACAAGATACAGGATTATATCAAGACAACTTCAGCATCGTAAACATCTTGATCTTCGTGTGGGCCGTACTATAAGACGGACAAATTTATTTGTTCCATTCTCTGAAAAACATTTTAATACCCTGATCCAACAGAGCACTTCGATATGTCATCCGTAGTTGCATTGTTTGCAAAGATCGAATTTCATAGCTCAACCTCTTCATTTCATTCCGTAGTAATCACATACTTTTATGAACTCTGATTTTGACTTCACCTCGTCTTATGTGCAATAAAATGATCTTCAATTATCTAAAATACGTTCATACAATTTTGTGTATTTTGGAGATCTATTTAAGAGAGGATGTGGTGGGGCGGCAACTGCGGCATAAGACCGGTTTGGAAGAATTTTCATTATTTGTTGCCAGTCCTGACGAATAAAGTGATTTATCTCAGACGGAGGGGCCATTCATAAGAAGTGCATTGCTGTGTAACTCCAAAAGTGGCCCACCAAAGCAAAATATCTTGTGCGCCTCATCAAGAACAAAAATTCAATGATACGATGGATATGTGCGATCAATCCACGTCGGTCAAACTTTGTGGGCATCTCTTAATATGTGATATAGAAAGGATGTTTGGTCTGAATAATCAGGACGGCGAGTTGAGGCAAGATCGTTTAAACTCAGTCAACTTTAAAGAAAGTCCAACCGCAAGTGACCTGGGGAGTGTATGATCACTAGATACCAGGTCCTGGCATCAACGGTGGTCACGGAAAAGTGGATGCACAATGTCAGGAAGGACATGGAGGTCCTGCATCTCATTCTCAGCCCTCGAATTGTACAAGACCGGACGGTGTGGAGACGCCGCACTCTCTACAACGTGAAGCAAATGTCGCACCCTAAAACCTGGGGCTCAACCGAAAATAAGTGAGGAGTAAGAGAAAGAGTAAGTTTCTACAACCGAATCTTCTGCTCTTCCTTGCCGATACGTTGCCCGGACACAGCTAGTAGCCAAAACAGACAACTGCACTACTGATTTCATATTGACAAAAGCACCTGTTTGTATTACTTGCACTTGCGTATATTTGTCGCTTTAGATGAGTTAAAAAACTGTGGTTGAGACATGAAATGATTAACCACATGACAGATCAATTGAATACATCTTTTATGCTCCAAAAAAGTCAAATAAGATGCCATGGTTGCTCAAATGGATAAATAGGGCGTAATTTTGAAGCTTATACAAAATGCTACACTTGCACAACTGGACTGTCGCAAATAATCTTGTGACATGATATTCATAGCATAGAATGTGACAGTCTGAATATTTATAGCAAGCCGCAACAAAATTCTGTTGACATTATCATATGCAAGATTGGATTACGTCAGTCATAAATTTGTGTCAATGAATAGAGAATATAGTACATGTATAAATTATGGCTCTATTTGCAGCTTACCAAGCAGGCGGTCAACATAAACTGTGCAGCCTACTTGTAGGAGTTGAACAAATAAAGCTTTGCATTATGCCACTTTTATTTGCCAAGAACTACGGCAGCACAAATTTGTCGATGGCGAAATTTTGTATGTAACCGAAATAACAAAGTCGTCTGTGTTCTCACGATCTATTCATTTATTAGTATATTTTTTGTATACCAGATTTTTCTGGAGCACTTGCATCCTTTGAGTGTACGGGGTATTATTGTGCTAGTATGTCGAAAGGATCAGATGTATAATTGTGACAACCGAAGGACAGCAGCGTTGTCTGCATTGTGTCCCTCGATGATAAATTTATTGACACTAAAGTTTTACTGAAAATTAGGAATTGAAATGCAGCAAAATGGAAAAGGCCAATAAATGCATGTTTTTGATCTAAGCTAACTTTTTGATTGACGAGATTAGAGACAGAACATCAAACTATTTACGATACCATATTTTTAGAAACTTGTATGCCTTCAATGTAGGTGGCATTCCCCGATAGACAGCTTTAAATGTCCAAAAATAAAAAATTGACTTTCATTTCATTTTCACTTATTCATCAACATGATTTTCCTATTTACACGAGAAACTTTCCATGCTGACATGAGTGCTTAGTCAACAACTTGCTTGGTCAACATTCAGCAGGAATTATTGAAAAAGTGAAATGCACAACCTCAAAATATGAATCTCTATGAATTACTTCACTTTAGCTGCTTTACAACTCATATCCATGCAAATCTGCAAAAAATGTCGATTCATAGGCATCTGCTAGAATGAAATCAAGACAAACTTCACTCATAACATTCACTGTTGCCTATCCCTACGTTTTGTAATTATTATCATAACAGCAACAGTGGACTTCTCCAATTGGCCTTGTTTAATAATGTCAACAGTTTTCCTATCGCATCTTGCGACGTCACACGTTTGTCACTACAGGCGATAGAATTTCAAAAAGATCATAATATTGAAACGCTGGAAGGTGCGCCTACAATGAATGGCTCGAAAAATTTCCTTGTTCGCACGGTAAATTTTTGAATCAGCTTCCAAAGACCATTGGAAAAGTCATATTTTCAAAAAGCATGTTAACCTATTTCTAAAAGAGACAATTTAATAAGCCCAAAGATATGGTTTTTTCCTTTATTTGATATTTTTCTTTTTGCTCATCCTGAAAGATCAAAAGATTCACATCATTTCGATATAAAAGTAAATGGGAAATGTAGGCTAGTAAGTCAGTAAAAATTGGATGGTTTGTTACGGTGAACTTTTTCAAAGCGCACTATTTTTTAGTTGATGACAACATGAATGAATTGATGATTATACATGTATCCTTTGCTGAATTTAGGTAGGTAGGTATGTAATTTTATAAATTTGGATGTTTAATTTATAAGCAATTATATTCTTGCAGCATCTTCCTCTAAGCCTTCGCCACATTCATAATACCAAATTAACAGAAACCGGAACTTAGTATTTTTACCAAGCCCGTGTTTTAAAAAGCAATAGCCTACCATATTATAAAACACAAATGATTAGCAAATTATCAACACTATGTCGCAAACTGTCTCTGATTGATTTGTTTTCTCTTAAAATAATTTACAGCCCAAGATACGCATCGTTCGACGATACTTCAATAAAGGTTTTTATGAAAATGAAGAACGTCTTTTCAAATCAAGATGACAATTGAAACTTCAACCGTTTTCGGTCGGAGGACAGTGAGATAGGCTACTGGCCATCTCTTCATGAGGAAGTTAAACTGAATCAGGAATCATGCGATTTTTGTTTACATATAGCACAAATATTGTACATATTTTCAATGATGTTATATTCTGCGATTTATGAAACTGACTGTATTGACTGTGTACTTGATGATGCATGGTGTGGGACTCAACGCATAGAAGACTTGTCATTGCGGATATGACGTGAATTAGCGTCATAATAATCAAATAAATGTTGGTAACATGTTTTTAATTCATTTGATGCCGTCAATGTGACGTAATGAAGATCGCAGTCGCAGCAATTGAATTAAGGAAATTTTAGCATTGATGTTGAGGGAGTTTGAGTCTAACTTTGTGATTTCCATGAAATTGCCACAAATATGTCAGTACTCAAATACTGAGGAAGCGAATAAAGCTTATGCATAATTAACTTTAAAATATTAGCTGCTATGACACACTCAGTAAAAAGATAAAATATTAAAGGATAGTTTTTAAGAAATATGGAGATCGTCTATTTGTATATTGCTTCAACTTTGAAGTGTTTGATTGGCAAGTATACCTGAGGTGAAATATCATGAATTGCAATTTTGCGTGAAATTTTGTCGTCCATTTCTTTGTTGCTGACAATGATGACACAACAGACGGGAGAAGGTAGACCAAATAACCGGTCTGTTGAAGAACTTTGACAATAATTGAACACATTCGCATTACTCGCTCATCGGAAGTGAGTTACGAAATACACATACACAAAGGATGAGTGTTAAGGGAATATGGGGGTGTCATTATATTGTGCGCATCCACGGCCATTATCAAATCATCAATTATGTGATCATTTGTCAAGTAGAAATTTTAGGCAGAAATTGTGAAAAGGGTTGAAACATTCTGCTCCTGTCGAATGTCGATATATTTTGAATGTAGGCCTACATAGCGTCTTTCATAAGCAAGATGAAACTGCTTGTGTAACTATGGCCTTGTAATGGATAGTAGATCTTATCAATTCATGCACTGCGGAAAACGAAGGTGCTGCAATGATGCGATCCCCATATGCGAGTATTTTTCATGGTATGCGACCTTCAATACGAACGACTCAAGAAATCAGGTTTGGATATTTATTTGATGCCTTGATAATGGCTTTGGCCAAAACTGAGATGCTTATATACTGACAATTCACTAATTAAGGAGCATTACTATTGTGTATATTAAGGCCTACTTGCTTGAGGTACTTTGTTTGAAGAGCCATGACTACTGATGCTCTGATTGAAGTCAAAATCTATTTTAGTTTTGTGATAAATTTCGATCTATACTCATAGATCATCGTAAGATAAGTGAATCATAGTTCAAGTAAACAACAACTTATAAACCGGAAACGAAGAAAGATAGAATTCATACTTTTGGCAAGTAAAGGGAAGGTCTATAGTTGGTGGTGCAAAAGGAAGAAAAGGAATACCAGAACATTCTAATTTTAATAAAATTTTTTTCGATTATAATTTTAATCAGAGCATCCGTATACTTGGTTCTCCCCACAACACATTTAAAATGTCAAACCAACGCATATTTATCTTGCCTACTTGATTTTGTGAAAAAAAATTACAAGGATATTTTTTACTATCAGTAATATTCACGCGAGTTTCTCTCATTCTTTACGAAGCCAAACATACCATCTCTATTGTCCAAACAAACACAAAATCGCAACTGCAAATGTTGAAAACTGAATTGATTTGTCGCTAATTATTCCATCATTCATTCTATTCTTCAAACTATCATAAATAGAAATTTGAAATATCATCAAGATGTTTCTCAACTCACCATTTGAACTGCGCATTTGACTGATTCAATACAGTGCATATCATTAGTGAATGCCTCTTGTGCTTCATAGTGAAAAGCGGAAAGTAGCTTGTTCATAATGATCAGCTGAAAAGAAATTGTGAAGTTTTTTTTTGACAGCCTTCCAATATTATGACTGTTGATAATGCATCTTAAATCAATGATTGATATAAATCGATATGCAATGCACAGTATATCTTCAATCCACTATATTCAGCGATTACAATAAGCATAAATGCATGCACATGATGAAGATTCTAATTTCTAGAAATCGGTGTTTCCCTAGCGCATTTCAGTAAATGAACATCTTTCGGTTCATGGCACCAGGTTTGTAGGTCTACTTGTCTCGTTCGAAAATTATAGGGTATGTTGCATAGATGTTCTCACATGCTAAATGCATAATTATGCAAAAGTATGCATTTTGCACATCAAAACATGCGCATGTTACAGTATGTAATTCACATATGTATGTCGACGTATGTGCTTTACACATCAAAGTATACATATGTTACAGTATGTAATTTGCATTCGTATGTGTTTTACATGTTAAAACATGTGTATGTTACCGTGTGCTTCACATACATATGTGAGCATATGCGCTTTGCGCATCAAAATATGCTCAAGTCTGCAGTGTACATAGGACGTGAATTGATTACAGTGAAGAAATGTCTCCAAAATATATTTTTGTTGTATCTAAAAGCATTTCTGAAGGATATCAAGCATTTCTTAATGCATTCTGTTTAAAAAATATTTGAAACTAGTCGATTTAACGTACAGTATGTATCTATCCTTTTACATCTATGTTCTACGATCAAAAACAGTTTCTGAGTTGAGCTTTTTTAATCTGCGCTTAGTACGACCCATCATAGAGGATGGCAATTTCACCATCTACATAATTCAGCAGTTTACCTGTTCCAGGCCTCCTATCCCTAAAAACTAAATGGATTATTTGCCAAGTATTCTAAAAAGGACTTCTAAATTTTAGTGATAATTCCCAAAAACACTTAATATGTGTGCCTTACTGCATCACGCTACTGCAATGAAATTGGCGCTACCGATACTTATCACATACATTATTAATACCACCTATCATGAAATCTGTGTTTTACTATTTTTCGTTGTGCTCATGATATTTTTATTTCCATCATGCCATTGCTACACCTCTCAATCTATATCTTGTTTCGCAATAGAAGCACTGAGTGCTAAAACCGGTCGACCCGTGTGCATAATTTTAGTAACAAATAAAGTTTCACCCGAAAGAAAAATAGGAGAGCTATTCTGGAACTTTGTATATCAAAATACTTGTCACGGAGAACCTCCCGTGCGCCACCATTATTTTCATGTTTTAGGGATGCGAAATGAATGTTTATGCACACGGATGTTTTTGGTATGAGAATTGCACACAATTTGCATGCGCATGTATGTTGCATACCTATGTACACATGCATATTGCATACGTATGTACATAGCATCTATTTTCGTACGGGGTAACCTGCGTAATACAATTGACAGTGTTCAAAATTCAAATTAAGGGAAGGAAAAATACCTCATTGATATTATATATATTTATGCTTTTATAACTTGACTGAAACTCGTGAATGCAGCATTATTGACTGCGAAAATTTGTTAATTTTTTTTAATTAAGATATTTTCTAAGTAACATTTTGCAATGAAATAAATATTCAAAATCAAATTGTCATGGAAAACATGTCGTGCAGTTTGTCTGCACAATGGTCTTTTCTATTTATCCTACCTAGTGTGCTCATGCTTTTGAATAATTTGATCATATAGGTTAAACCCTGAATGGACGCTCGCAAAAGTAAGTCAATATACATGGGTTAAATTGCGTTGTTGCGACATACGCCTACTATTGATTTCTCTTATGCCATTTTAAACTGGATTTCAAATTGTCTAAATTACATTGTACAAAATGTCAAATGTTGTCTTTCTTGGATTAGATAACTGTCTTACCGTTTCCACTATCTTAAGACGATTTTCTTCCTTCACCTCCTGCACTAACACGACATGTGACATTGAGCTCTCCAAGAAAGCTTGCTTCTCTTTGTCAATATTATGATCAGCCTGAAACAATGAAAACAAAAGGATTATCGTGGACAAACAAAATGATTATTTCTATCAAAAGATCATATTGAAAGTAAAATATTACTTTTTAAAAACGGATGTCCAGCTGCATTTTGGCTATTAATCAATAATTTCAGATTTCAATACTTTTTCAAATTTTGCCAATTCAATGTTTGGCCCATAAAACTTTCTTCGGTCGATCATCAGTGTATCAGTAATCATCAGGCTATCATTGGCGAAGACTGAAAAAGTGGTCGACACTTTCAAAGAGTCTCATAAATGCTTTCTCTATGTACTAGAGACTCAAGCTAAATCAAGATAAAAAGTAAGATAAAACTCAAGCTTTCTATGAACAAACGGGTCTCTAAGAAGAACAATTTACAAGTAAATGTAATATGATATATTACATTTACTTGTAAATTATTCTTCTTAGATATATACAGTCTAGTATCTTATGCTAAACTGTATATATCCTAAAATGGCTAATTTGCAACAATAATGCGGCAAAAATTTAGGAAAGCCAAGTTAAATCTACTAGTAGCAGCTGTTCTTGCTCCTCGTTTATTGTCTTGTCTCTCCCTCCCCAGGCTTAAGGATCAGCCTGTTTTCAGTGCGGTATACCGAATCCTTTTATTTCCTTATATAATATTTCACGATGCATTTCGACCTAATGACCAATGTTATCTTCAGATCATGACATCATGCATAGTAAATCATTAAACCATCATAAACACTTGGCTTTCCCAAATTTCTACTTTATCATGTCGATCCAAGGCATCTTTTCAATGCTACTCGTAGTGCAGTCATTCGCCTTTGAATTCTTTGTTGCGGCTTTTGCACCTCAATTGAAGTTATTGAAAAAAGTCCTACAGACATCATTATTTAAAAGAAAGAGCACTGTTTTAAAGAGCTTGAAATCTTGCAGTAAGAACGTGGAGAAATATTTGGCTTCTTTCTAAATTACGCACCTCACTGATAGCTGTGTCGTTCACTTTTGTCTTCATGCTTAGATATTTGTCAAGGGACTGACAATACTTAGCAGTTATTCGTTCAAATTTCTTCCTGTCTTCCTGCAAACAAGAAAATGGCACAATCATTTGAATATTCATCATGAAAAACTAACGCTAAGATTTCTTACTTTTGCTTTCACAAGTCTCTCTTGTCGGAACTTCTTCAAAGGCTCCAGAATACAGTCGACAAAACAGTTGGCCTGGAAATTGATTAAGTAATGACTTACAGTAAAAGAACACATCAGATTCTTGGCAGCATTCATCATTCTTCGACTTCTTAATAAATCAATCAATTTCAAGAACAATTGATAATTTGAATGTCGAGGTATCATCATTAAATGCTTTATGTGACTTTCACAACCGATACAAGCGAACAGAAATAATTTGGATACGATCGGGTACAGACGAACCGAACAAAAATCATGAAAGAATGCCTGTCGATTTGTTCAGTTTCACAGTCTTGTATTTACTCAATTCATTCAATCCTGTACTTACAAAAAATCGCAGCTATGACAAGCTTGTCTTGAATTGTCTTTGAATATTCGAAATTCGGTATGCAACGTGTCACGGACGTTGCGTTCCTACTACCGGCTTTCTAAACATCGCCTTGATTATATGAGTGCAAAGTTGGTGCGTATTTACATCAGTGCTCGCTGCTTAAAGCCTGGCAGAAACCACCAGCATTCGACAAAACTCTTTAAACCAGTAATGCTGCGTTAATGCCAAGAAACAATTATAGGAATCGTCTATTGATGATAAGAAGTCATAATATACGTTCACTGTATTCATGAAGAAGCATTCAATATTATGTCTGCATTCACAAATTTCAAACCTCATCGATGACATTCCACTGCGCATACCTTATTTTGTTTCTCACGGAATATTTGTGACATTATTTTTGCAGTCTGAATAATTGCTCTTCTTCAACACCAAGCATTCAAGCATGTTAATTTATTCACCAAAATGGGAAATAAGTAAAGCTATATGCACTCTTTCTAGCATTCACAGCTTCATAATTCCACAGTAAATTGCAAAACACGTGCGTGCAGTAGCAGGTCATACAAGAAAAAATGTAAAAAAATTCTGCCGGAAATCTGATGTCAATGGCTTAGACGGCTGGACACTGAACCTGGTGCAGTAAGGCTTCTGTCGGTGGACCTATCAAAAGCGTTCGACAGGCTGAGTCATAATGTTATTTTGAACTCATGTCGTACCTTAAGTACACCGGACTTCGGAACAAAATGGATCTGTAACTTCTTGAAGGACAGAAAACATCATGTTTAACGACGTCTATTCTGAGTGGTTTGCAGGCCTGTGATTAGCCTATGAGAACAATTTAGGATTTCTCTTGACAAATTTGAGGAATGGAAACGGAGCCTAATATGGTAATTGCAAAAAGCTCCAAATTTTAGCAAAGATTTTGGGACAAACTTCAAGTCATGAAGGTCGAAGAAGGCAATCCCAGGGCTGACCACACCACACTTTTTGAAGTTGTGTATATTACAAAGGGATATTGGCCTGGTCATAATCACTTCCCGCGTTGTTGCGAATTTAATTTGTTGACCTCAAGTACTATCTGCTTAGAATGTGTCGAACAGACGATGTCAGATCAAGCTGCTGATATCGCTGTGCTTCATGCTATCGTCACCAATTCAATTATGCTTGTCAAATTTGTACACTGCAATTTTTTGAATGTAGGAAATATCCTAAATACAGGCATCTGGGGATATTGTGACGTTTAATTTTCACAGATTTTAGACAAATTTTGGGTAGGAGAGTAACCCATAACTATAAAAAGATCAAAATCGTTGACGGAATGAATTGTTTGTGGGTTAAAAAAATTCAGTATTATGAAGGATACGCCACATTACACACTAATATAATAACATTATTTTTTACTGCATAAGTTTTGGTGGCTCTTGTTTACCTGTCAGCGCTTTGATCATATCGCTTCAATCTACATTCAAATGAACATGAATTCTCTCAGACGACACAAAACAACTGTCAGGAACAGGCTTGCCAGCTACGTCGTTGGTATCATCTAGGCAAAGAGTGAAAGATTATCACCTCCATTCGCATGAAGTTCCGCTGAGATATTGACATCCACATTTTGCAGTAGACCCAGGTTGGAAATCTACCAACACAGTAATATGAGGTTTGAATGTCTTCATTAATTTAAGTTCGCATACAACGATAAACGATGTGTGCATTACTTTCACACCAACCTGTGTTCACATGTCGGTCTACAAACCCTGGAAAACGTAGCTGCAGACTCATGGGATTGCACAGCCTCATAAGCTTCTAGCTCTCACACACTAGTGACCAGGAGGCATATAGACACTACATTTAGAGACCATCCGCTTTATCCCATCGGATGTGTTCATATTCAGCGGAAATATAATGGAAGAGAATGAGTAAAGCAAAAGCTTCAATTGATAAGAGCATTGAAATCCACGTGGGCTAGGCTACCTATGCGTTATTACGTAATGGATATAGAAGATCGATATCCTAAAGTTCTTTAAGAAGCACAGGCATACATTTGGCAACCCGATAGTCGCAGAAACATAACGAAGGCTGTGAAACAGGTCAAGATAAATAATGGAAATTATTGAATAAGCATTTTATTGTTGGAATTCTCCGCAACATTATGATGTTGGAAGTAAAAATTGATTGCAGTGTTCAAAAATATAATTTCTGTAGGTTGATCGCAGTGTTTCACTCATTAATTACGTGAAAGTGTTGCACTAAGGAGTTCGACAGACAACAACTTCAGACTTCTCTGCATAGCAAAATAAGTCCGGACGAACCCAAACATCTGCAGCCATGTAGCTTCCAGAAATGAAAACGACGTGAAATAAGAATACGTTATAAATCATAATTGTTCAAGCTCAGCAGTCAGAATGTAGGATACATGTTATAGGATTCTATCTCAGCTTCTTGATTGGAAGTTTACATATCATCGCCATTAGCTAAAAAACAATACATTATCCTACATTTTGTCTGAAATGTGTCACATTTGAGGAATTTCTCTTAGTTAAGCTATATTTGAGGAATTTTTGAGGATTTCAGGAAAAAAAATATTTGAGGAATCCGAGGAATTTGAGGAGTAATCACAGGCCTGGGTTTGATATGCTAAGCGACGTGCCCCAAGGCAGTGTTATAGGGCCCATACTCTTTGCTTTGGCGACAGATAGCCTTTCACCTGCTTGTTCAAATTTATATTATATTAAATATGCAGACGATATCTTGGCATTGCATGACGATATCTTGGCATTGCATTTTTTAAGATGTGCATCTGATGACTCTTTACAGGAAGAATGGAATCACATTAATAGTTGGACACGGGATGTTGCGCTTCTTATTAACTTATCAAAATGTTCAGCAATGGACATCATCACTAAAAAATCGTTGATGACTTCAAGTGTTATTGCTCGTGATAACGTTTGTATTGATGGTGTGAACTCCATGTCTTTTGGGTGTAGCCATTTCTTGTGATCTCAAATGGAATGTTCATTTTCGAGAGATTGTGAAGAAAGTTTTCAATAGAATCTAGATAGTTTACAATCTTAAACGCGCTGGTTGTGATACGGAATAGTTGCTGAAAAATTATCATGCCTTCTTACGATCTGCTATGACTTACGGATTTCCATGCTTTTGCAATGCACCTAAATATCTTTTAAATGACTTTACGAGTTGAAAAACGTGTTTTCCGTATTATTGGCATCCAGCATTTGGAAAACAATTCATGGTTGCGCTCTGTAAACAAATCACTGAAAAACTTATGCCTGCTATTGGTACAAATTTTGAACATCCCCTACGTTCAATGATTTGCACTAGTAATGCGGCAAGAACTATAAGTACTCGTGCTGTGCCAAAAACCTTGCATCGTCCACTCTCAAAAAAAGATGAGATTTTCAAACTCTTTTATTAGATATTGTAAGTAGTCGCTACTTTTGTTTTTATTGCTCTTTTTTAATGTAAATAGTTTGTGCTATCTTGTATATTATATTTTGCTTTCAAAACATATGTTATCCCATTTTGTAAGTGTTCACCGATTCCTTGTAGTGAAACAAAAAAGCGATTATTATTGTCGTTATTATTTAGTGCAATGAGTGCTAAATTAAACTTGAAGCATCAAAATTTTTCCCGCTGTCATACATCCGATCGACCTATGCATCAATTGCATTATATTCAGTGCATGCTGGGCATGTTGAGCCTCAAACAAATTTGAATATCCGTTCACGATGGACATCAAAAACTCAAAAAAATTTCAAAATTTGGAACACTACCACCAGGAAGCTCAAGTCATGTTCGCCAGGTACATTTCCTCCGATAATTCAGACATCTTCAGGTGTCATGGGTGTTTCTTCAGGCGCCTGCTGTTAGGCCTGAATGATCAGACGAACTGTACCTTGCGAGCATTGACCTTTAGTGCTTCGGTGACAAAGAATTCGGAATTTAGAAGTATATATATAGATTCCATCGTTTAATCATTAATCATTCATTTTGTTTTCCCTCTGACAACACACGACCAAAGCTGTAGCTTTCAGAGGATGTTATTTTGTAGTGAATATCTGAAGCTGTTTCGTCATGCATTATAAGTCTTTATTACAGAGATTGCTGTTGCGAGATATATATTTTTATCTTTGTTCTACGAAATTTTCTATCTCTGCTAAAGCCATGAGAATTTGTAGTTGATTTCAACACGCATGAAAGGCAGTTGCAACTGATTTCTAATAAATGTGATTTCGTGTTATCGGCAGCATCTTCTTAGCTTAAAATAACATTCATTTGATGATGATTTCGAATGTGTTTATTGACCCACTGCTTGGATAACAAGTGATGCTGAGGACAATGCTAGTTCCATAAGATATGGGCTGGGAATTCATGTTAAAGATATCATCATGTGTTGTCTTTCCAACCTAGCGGAGCCTAGAAGACAGACAAGTTGGTCGAAGACAAAGACATAGAAGACAGAGAGTTGATCGTTATACAAAATGATACGTAATATTGCTTTCTAACCTAGAGTTGCAACCCCGAGACCTTAACGTCTCGTCAGGATCAGATCTCATCTCTTAGACGATCACTTTATGAAGAAATGTGCATATTTCGGATTTCTACTTTGAGCCGTTTTTGCAGTTTATGCCTGTTTTCACCACTGGCAAAAACGGTTTCAGCCAGCAAGAAGCCAATACTGATTTACTGCATATACTGGGCAAAACGTCATGGCTCGAATGACTACCCCATGAAACTCGTTTTCTGCAATGGTTTTTAATTGGGTAATGGCACTATGTGTTTTTAGCATTCGCTGTTCGCTACAGATCCGTCTTTGTAAGTTGAAGGCAAACAATGGTATGGGCAGCGGTACATCGGTATCAATGTATAATGTATATATTATCTGGGAGCTATCAAGTATTTTCACCATCCAGATTATCCGCAGCATCAGCAAATCTAAATACATCGCAAATTTTTGGAATTTAAGTAAATTGTGAACAGTTTGACAGAAACCTAACCCAGCATAATGCAAGGGTATGTATCATTCAATTTTCAAGTGCGAAATGATTAAATGATAAGTATCTAATGCTTTGAATCAATGGTGTTATTTTCATTTCACAGAGTATCACAAGTATTTTACCCAAAAATCTGTAATAACTTGACATATCGATCATGCGTGACTACAAACTTGAGAATATTCCCATTTCCACAATATCAACAAATTCTTGAATTCATTCACGATACTACGATCAGCTGACATAGGATCGATATTGAAGACATTAGACTGCGCAGGAAGATTCCGAGCGAATTTCGATTGTCTTGTAATCAGCTCATGAGGACATCAGCATGTGGATTTTATGACTTTGCCAGGTATTTTCTTGACATTCAGTCCAACGATGCGCTTCAACCAAATCTTCGATCTAGTTCACTTCAAATTAGTTGTCAATTTTTTATATTATTGACATGGCGCAACGTAGCTTTCAGTTCGTTCATTAGCAGTTTCTGAAGATAGGATTCACGGATTTCAAAGCCATTTTTGCTGAAAAATTTAGTAACATTTCACTGAAATGTGCTGTTGTAAAAGCATCGAAATGTCATTAGATAAGTGAAAAATTGACACAAATCTTATGAATCCATCACCTTCACCTTCACATGCTGGTTGAGCATCAAACTATTCTTGACATTCCGCAAATACATGTATATCATGTAAATGCCATAATGCTATGTCAGCATTATTGTATAAGTGTGAATAATATTGAATGAACCACATTCTTCGCATATTATCAATTATGTCACTGATCGCATATTGCAATGCAGTCATCTTGTGATCACGTGTGACAGGCATCATATTCGTCAAGATTGACAGAATTTCGCTTAGTTCAGATGCTGTCTATGTCAATTATCACAATTTAGAAATTTCGTCTTTCACATATACATGTAATATCTAACTGGCTTGAATGCATTTCAATAACCTCTACTATAATAGACAAACGGATCGATAAACTCATGATTAGACTGCTTGAAATTAGTGTTGTTTATCAGAAGAAATTGCTACCACATTTTTTGAACGCATTACTACAACGCCTACGCTTACCTTGGCTGTCTTATCAACGTATTTCGAGCCTACTTTTTGTGAAGCTAAAGTTCCAAATATTCAGTAGCATGCAGTTCAAATTGAAGCGAATATGCAATTGTCATCAGATGCCCTACGTCCTTTCTTGTCATTCTCGATGCAAAAATAACCATCCCATGAAGTGAAATCGGCAACACAAGGCAACTTTACCACAGCTTGAAGCTAGTGAATCAACGGAGTAAAACAAGCTGAGAAACTATTTCTTGCTTCATATCTCTTATGAGCTCTCAACCAGTTAACTTGAAGCTTTAACGTCACTGCTCCACCACACTGGGGGCTTGGACGGTGCTGACATTGTCAGACTTTTCAGGAGTGTTGTGGTGCGGTTATTTCGGATGCCGTTCCTGCTGAATTCCAATGCCACATTCGGGGCTCGAACATTAAGCCAAGCACTTAACCACTGTGCCATAGCAACTTCTTTTACGAACGAGCCTACTGACTCTTCAGACCGATGGGAAAATTTCAGAGACTGAAGTCAAATTTAAAAGTTTAGTACTTTTTATTTCTTCCTCGCTTTACGTCTCTTCTTCCCGGTGCCGGGTCTGGAAGAAGCTGCGATAACCTGTCGCCACTTCAATTTATCGAAACCAATGCCCCTTACGACACCTCTAGCGTCTTCTCCATGTCTTCTTCGATACAGGCTTGCCAAATCTTCTCATGTCTTCCTTGTCATCGGCGACCATCGATCGATAAAGGGTGCACTTCACCGATGATGTCATCTGTGGCCTTTTGCACATGGCCAAGCCATCGTAGTCGTCTTTGCTGCAGACGAACGGGAAGTTCGGACAAGCCACAGCGTATCGGTGATTCCTTGCTTCGAGCTTTATCTTTCAACCTGATATTTGCCATAAGCCTCATCATTCTTCTGTCAGCACTAATCAGAAGCTTCAGGCTGAGTGGCCAAGTTTCCACGCTTTACATGAGGATTGATCTTATGTACATCTCATGCACATTGGCTCTGCTCTAGACTTCAATGAAATGCCATTGTTGGTAAGAAGACTGGCAAATTCCCTCCACTTCGTCCACGAAGTCGCGATACGAGTCAGAACCGCTCCTTCTGCACCTGCCTCTCGGTTCAAGACATCTCCACGAGGTAACAAAACTCTTTGACTTCTTGCAGGGTGATGTGTGATCCAAATCACTTTATCATCCTCAGTCGAGTGGGAAATATCAGTGCACTTCGGACAGCGGAAATTCATTGCTCATTGAATGGATCGTAATCTATACTGCGCTATTCATGACACTACAACTTGCGGGAAATACAGATGACAGTTTGTACCGACTCCTTTACAGCAACAAATGCAGGGCCACTTTCCAGACTCGGTGCGTTCTTTGATCTTCCCAGTTATCATGACCTTAGACTTCGTCCCGGTCATCTTTAGACCACAACGTTTTAAACCATCTTTCCACTTTAGAAACATATTCATAGCTTCTTGCTTGGAGTCTGTCGTTAAGACGGGGTCATGTGCCTATAGAAGCTCCCTGGGCCAGATCCCCAACTCTCTCTCTCTCTCTCTCTCTCGACGCTTCCTCCATCACTGTAATGAACAGTGAAGGACTGAGCGCTGAGCCCTGGTCCATCCCCATGCCCAAGGTCCTCCTGAGACACTGAGCTTCGTCATGATCTGCATCTTGAACTCCAATACCCGGACACTACCACCACAACTAGTGACTCAGGAACTGCCTGTCCGCGCAATGTCCATTCAATGATTTTTCTGGGGACTCTATCGAAAGCCTTTCGAAAACGACGAGCACATGGCAGAGCTTTCGCTTCGTTTGGCTGTTCTTTTATTGCAACTGTCTGATGATGAAGAAGGTATCAGTTGCAGACTTCCCTTTTCGAAAACCAAGAAACAATCTATGTCGACGATCTTCCTCAACCTGTTCTCCATGACTTTCTCAAACAACTTCATACCATGTACCAGAAGGGGAATTCCTCTGCAACTACCACAGTTCAAGGAATCACCATTCCCCTTATAAATGGACATCATCAGGCTCTCCTGAATTATCAAATTTCAGTAGGCGGAACAAATCTGAGGTAAACAAAATCTTCTGTCATTTTGTGGTTGAGGCTCACGGGATAGGTTTGATCAGCCAAAGGACTTTCCGGAATACGATCTCGGAAGGGTCCTAATGATTAAGTGAAAAATTGCATTTCTAACTAAATAGATGCGATAGGGGAATTTCATAAAAAACCAGAAAAGAAAAAAAGAACTTTGTGCAACGACTTTGAACAGTGACATGAAATTATCTCATTCAATTACAGGAACATGTACCCAGTTGTCGCATGATGTCAGCATGTCGAGTTGTCGAGATAATGATAATAAAATTGATGATGGCTTTGCTGATAATATAGGTAATTCACACACTCAAATATATATCTCAGAAGGCCTTTGCAGAAAAAGAAAATACCTACTGGACCGAGCAGCCCCAATTCTACTCACAAACAATTTCACTGAAATCACTGCATCGAGGGATGTGCGTCATTCGTTTTCAAAAATCTCAAAGCAGGTTGTCTCTTTCACTATTATTTTTATTGAATAAAAGTAAAATATAATAGAAAAAAATAGAATAATAAAATTTTTTTCATTATCTCACTGTTCATGTTGTTTTTACTGTTCAAAATTTCACCAATTCACGCCTGCCGCTTCAGGCTAAAAATTACAAATCATAAATTTATCTCATGACGCGGCCAGAGTAAGAAAAAATTTGGGCAAAAATCCAGCATAAGCAAGACTATTTTCACATTTAAATGAAAAAATGCTGCTCAAGAGGAGCTACAAAATAATGACACTGCTTTCAGAAAGGTTAAAAATGAAGGGATTTCCCCCACATTCGAATTCACCAGATAATTTCTATACTAATAAACCACATGACAGTTTTCGCTTCACTGCTACATTTCTAATTTGCGAATTAATTTTAATTTCTAATTTGATATATTACATTCTTCAGAATTCATAAAAAGAACACATTACGAAACAGGTGCCACTTCTTAATGAAATGAAGTTTCTCCTTTTATCAAACTCACTATAAATCTGATCATTTTCTTTTAAAACAATGATAATTCAAGTTTACAAAGGTATACAATTACCATTTTATCGATCGCTTCACCATTCTGGACGAGAATATCGTAGAACATTTGGAATGAATTTTGAATTCGAATTTCATCGTCAGTAGCCGCAGAATCAGGATACGTGTACTTTGTGTTCTGAGCGAATGAGCTTTCTCTGAGGCAAGTGGCGAGGTCAAATTGGGCTTGTTTCAACACTGCAAACAATGCACAAAACCAAATGATCTAATACTAGCCATTCAATGATAATGATGTTATCTTCATGCGACGAGATTATGTCGATGATCATATAGATGGAAACTATGAACTCTGACAGTCAAGCACAGTCTCTAGAGACCGAATTTAAAGAGGCAAGCCTGACACTACCATGTGATCGACTTAACCAGGAAGTAGGGAATTTTCTGCTCTGAAGAACATGTCTGTAATGATTCACCAGTATATATAGTCTCTTAAGCGATTTTGTGGTCATTCCAGGAATTTCGTTTCGATAAATAGAAAAACGCTTGACGTTCCGCGGAATAAAAGATATTTAAAAGATGATAAAGGGCAACTCCAAAGCTTTTTTAATCCGCTGAAAGCCAGAGGTGCTTTTTCATTTACCAGGATAAATATACAGTATGTTGATGATCTATCACATTCTCTTTCGTTCATTGTTTGAATACTCAAGTTCAGTTTTCAATTCGGTTTCGAAATTGTAGGCGAAAATAAGCTAGAAAGAATTTATAAGAGCGCAGTAAGAATGATACTACGGATGACACTCTGAGCCAAAATATCATACATTCAATTCGAAACAGACGAGAAAAATCATTTTCACAACTATTACTACAAAGTTTAGGAAGCACATTGAATACATGTAAGCAAGTTCTAAAGCAGTGGTTCTTAAACTATGGGTCGCGAGTACCTTGACAGATACAAATACAGAGTTACACCTTTTTTCAGTTAGGTACACATATTTTCATTTAGATATCCAATCAATCAGAAATCGTTTTATATTTTCATTTAGAAATATTATATTTGCACTTAGATTTGGGCAATTTGGCATACATAAATTTTGAATTAAATATCAATTAATTTTACGAATGCTGCTTGTATGATAATTGTGATTATTAATGAATAATGACTATTTACAGATATTTATATTGCTTCAATACAATTTTTATAGTGATTAAATTACAGATGCATTTATTATTTGATCTGTATTATACAATAAAAGATAAAATTGTTGAGTAAAAAAATACATACATGACGGACCCAGGTACAAAGTCCCATACACTTTATACACATTGTACAAGTAAATTTGTAGAAAAGGTTGGGTCGCGAAGTGTTCACTAGACCAGTAAATGGGTCGCACCTAAAACAGTTTAAGAACCACTGTTCTAAAGAGATCGTGTTATTTACCACATTTTGGAACAATATTCCCCGAACGGATGAACAGTGGGATTTCTAAATCTTTTCAAACTGGAAAGTGTATCTTCGGAAGGTTCTCCACCTCAGTTAAATTCATTTCCAAAATTTTCATCATTGGCAGCCATTAAGCAAAACTCATCTAAAAGGATTGAGTCATGGAGATAGAATTATTAGCTATCTGTGTTATTTTCGTATAGAGGGGATGTGAAATATTTCCAACCGTAAGTATATAGATTCTCCGACATTAATGTAGAATGTGCAAATTAGATATCACTTTTAGTAGGTTAAATGTAGCATTATAGCAATGTCAATGCGATGTCCATACGACACACAAAATGAAGAACGAGCGAAATGAAGTTTTTAACCATCAGACTAAAAGAGACAGTCGAAATTTTGTCACAATAAGATATTATTTATTGGCCTTGTACTTCTTTTTACTTTTATACACTAGATAAATTATATTAAAAAAACTTTGTTGTTATAGCTCCACATGACAAGTATAGTCTGATAAAGAACAGCGATTAATAAAACAAATAGCCTTCATTATAATGCCAGATATAAATACCTTTAGCATTACACTCAGTCAGTTCCATCCCTCCTTCCTCCTAACATTTTTGCAATGCATTATTGGTCAACTTGCGAGGGTTGTGTATTCAGACCCGTTTTGGCGCAAGATTGGCAGTACTCAAATTTCTATTGCTTTTTAGTTCTTCCTCAAAACCTCAAGGCTACGAATAAGCAACAGCAGTTCAGCGCTAACTTATACAGATATTGATTATCAATGCAGCTGTACTCAGCGTAGATACATTTGAAACCAAGAAACGATGTGAACCTCTTAGTGCGTGGGTGTTGCACAAATGAAAAATTCGAGTTTTCAATTCACCGAATAATCATTTGCACTTGCAATACTTTGACCGTCGACTGTGTAATGTCCATAATCAAATTTCTCGAGGCATGAATCAGAGGTCATGAACAGAAAACAACCAGATTAACCAATTCTACAGGTGGAACGACCAGAGCTGGCACTGGACTTGTTGTTGCGGCCCGGCCAGGGTCTGATGGATTTTAATCCGGGCCTGTGTCAGCAAAATGTATCCTCTTCTACACTTGATCATCCGTAATGGAAATACCGATCGAGTTTGTCGAATAAGAATGTAATCGCTTAATCAATCAGTAAGAATTACAAATTATTGATTGAATGACTGCTTGTATTATGTTTAGTCTGTTGGTTCAACTGATTTTGTTGTAGAGTAAGGTGAAATGCGAGAAATATTACTCATATTATGCACAATTTCCTTCAATGTTGCATCTCATTTGATTTGTGATCTTATTCAAAGTAAAGTCTAGTAGTTTAAATTTAGTCTTAGTAGTAGTCTAGATTTAAGCAACAAAAGAAAGAACACGTAAGTGACACTAACATTTATGTCTTCTTATTGACACGGATTACGTCAATAAATCGTCACGTGAATTGATGAAATGAATTCAATCGATTATGTCAGGCATGAAATACTAAACTAAAATCTGTATGACAATTGTTGAATTGTTCTTCGTTTTGTAACTTAAAATATTTTTGTAGGATTCGCTCAGTTTTTCGATATTGTGCTTTTGCCTCGTTGTTCAATGATTTAAATGCAATTACTGACATCCATTTTATTATATAAAAATACACGACGCTTCGGACCTTGAAACACGGTCCATTCTCAAGTGATGAAAGATAGTGAATTTACAATACGCTTAAAATTCAAAATAACTATGTCTAAAAGCTGATGGAAAATAATGTTGATAGCTTAAGTCTGATACCACAACATAGAAAGTTAAGCTAAACAACCTTCAATTGTCTTGTCACTCCCATGTCTCTCTTGTTCAATATTGCTGCCTTCTCCTTGATCAAGATTGCCTCAGAAATTTGAAGTTGAGTTCTGTCGGAGACTTCGGCCAGTATTTTTGTTGAATTTATAATGATTTTCTACATTAATGTACAAAGATAATGTTCTTTTACATTCTACTTTGAAGGACAAGTGACTTCCAATTTGACCATTGAAGAAAAAAGACTCATGAAAATTGTGAATGACAATGTGAAACCATGGTCGTCTGAATATAAGATAAAAGTACGTGTATACTATAAAACCTTGAGGCTGTCGGCTGCTCTTAAAACGAAACTTGACGAGATGCCTTCAACTGATCACGTTGTGTAACAATACACTTGCCCTGAGGACAATTGTAACAATGTCCAATACATTGGTCATGCAACAAATGAGTTGAAAGTTCGAACAAAGCAACATGAAAACAACGACTCGATAAAACAACATTTCTTGGAAATGCATAAAACAAAAGTGAAAAACATTATAAATTCAACAAAAATACTGGCCAAATTCTCCGACAGAACTCAACCTCAAATTGCTGAGGCAATCTTGATCAAGGAGAAGGCACCAACATTGAACAAGAGGGACATGAGGGTACAAGAGGGGAGCGAGTTATTTTTAAACGAAATTAACAAATATCACCATCATAAGTTAACGGCAATTTTCTATATTACTATTTCTCAGGGTTTCTGCACAATCTGGAAAACCATTTTCCAGAATTTTTCCAGGCTTTCCAAGATTTTCAGGACCTGTAATAACCCTGGTTCTGCTAGTCGCTCTTCTCAACTTTTTAAAAGTAGCAAACGCACTATGGCCGAGTAATGTTAACTTTTCAAAGATTTATCGTTTCAAAAAGAGAGGCAAATATCGGGCGTATTGACTATGCACGAGTACAGTCGACACGTTCGATGATCCCACTTTTAAGACAATAGCTAAAATATGATCGAATAATTGTATAAAACTGTAGAAAAGAGGTAACTGATTAAAGATAATGGACGGATGTGAAACATGTGATAAGATCATAGAATGTGTTGTAAGTTTGACCAAACAAGAAGTCACAACTACTCGCGCGTGACAAAAAATCCGGATGCTGATTGAGTCGTATGGCAAGAGTATCAACAGAAATAAACAAAGAATAAACAAACCTTGATTTAAACTTGTCATTCAAATTTTTAATGCGCAATTGCGAAAAGGTTTTTGAAAAAGAGACACCGGGTATGAATATGCCAAATACACGAAATGCATGCATGCAGCACTATAACTAGACATTGCTTCATAAACACCTAAAACACCATAGGCATTATTCACCAGTCTATCAAGTTCAAAATTAAGAATGAATGTAATTAAACGAAAGATTCCATTCTCCCCATATCTCCAAAGACAAACGTCATTTACTCACGTTTTATGGCTTCGATGTACTTGCTGAACATCTCCGTGATGGCCTTGAGACTTTTACTCGCATTTTCGATTTCCTTTTCATGTTCAGAAAGATTATCACGGAATTGAGGGCCATCAATTACACAATCGACAAACTCAAGGGGTAAAAGGGCAGGCATAATTACATTTCCTGAAAAGAAACGCACAGATAGAACTCTATAGATGCTGACAAGAAACTTTCAGTGAACAACATACAATTTACATAATGTAATATAGATAGTATGGAAAATATTATTTTTGAGTGATTTATTGAAATTCAGGTATATGTAGAACATTGACGATAGAAAATCTATATTTTCAAAGGCTGATTAACTTCCTTTTTAGTAGAAGAAACATAAAAACACATAAAAACGATGGTAGGAGTTGAAGCAAGTGAGCTAAAGCGAGGGGTCCCCGCCTGTCGCGCGCGCTGTTCTGTGATACACCGATCATATTGGAAAAACGATGATGTAGGCCAGATCCGGATTTCATGCTTATTTCGTCCGTGGACGACGTACATGTACATGTTCGCTAGCATGGTCAGAGGTGAATACAATTTTTTGCAACAGTTAGGCAGTACAGTATTGGGGCATATGGGACTATTGCATTTTTCACCGAACATAGAATGCAAATTTAACAAAGCTGACATGCATACAATTGGAATGTAGTGACAATGGGCAGCTCAACGATCAATTTGTAGGACAATTTGCGTTACAGGAAACGAAATGCGAATCAAGAATATTCACAACACATCTGTATAAGGCAAATGAAATGCGAGCATACATCTATGGGCTTCCTTTAGCCGTGACAATGAAATTAATATACAATTAATATAACGTGACACACAAATATGAGTTGCTACAAAATTGGTATGCACCTGCATCATAACTATTCGCGATTAACTAATCAACGAAAGTAAGTCCATGAATAATACCGAGAATTCGAGCAATGAATAGGGAGTTAAGTGATTTTCAACGGATGGTGGAAACTACTGCTAGATAAGAGCAGGAAATAAATAATATCAACAAAAGCATCCGACAAAAATTATACACGAAAAAAAAGAACTTGGTGCTACTGGTAGCCCGAAATGATAATGCTGACTGCATTTTATAACGTGATAAAAAGCGTTGAGATGAGAACGTATACCTCTCTCCCTGTCTATGTTCCCCGTGCATCAGACAAGCCAAAGTAACGCATTTTGGATCCAAAATAAATGTAGTGCCATCAAATATTTTGTGTTGAAGACTTTCTCGATGGCAAAACTGAAGTGACACGACACAGAACGAGCACGAACTCGAAAGGCATTCACATGCGAGGAATGTAAAATTCTCATTTCTATCCAGTACGTGCAATGATCAACGATAGGAGACAGAGGTATGGACAGATGATAATGCAAGACAATAGAGATGAAGTAAGCAATAAGGACATGGAGATATCCCGATACACACAATATAAAGCAGCGGAGAAATTAAATCGATCGGATCGAGGAGATCCGTGCAATCATATCTGAAAGTCAGCCAATTGAGGGTGTCATTTACTGTCCCAAAGTAGTCATTCACAGCGCTGAGGGAGATCGTTTTGAGGCTTCGAATCTATTTCGATTATTTGAGTAGACGCCCTGGGACACCTGGGACACTGAAGGCCCATCGATCGCAAAGAACGTGAAATCATCAGGAGAGCAGATTTCACAAAAATTTGTTAGACATGAGTAGCTCCCGCTCCATGAATCTGTCTTGGGTGCTCACCGATCCTTTGCGGAAGAGGATTGGACGATTGGCCCACATACAATATTTGGCAGAAACGACAGCGGAATACGTTAAACAGTGTGCGTAGAAGCACATGTCAAGGACAAAACGATGGGCACTGATCACTCCAAAGTAAAAACGAGCAAGCGATTCATCTCTGGCTCCTACAGCTCTGGAAATTACTCGACGAATTACTTTGAAAACCCAGCTGACGATAAACCTGGCTGTCACATTGCATTTATATATGTGCAAATTTTCAAGACATGAATTCAGATGACGACAAAAAATAAATATTAAAGTATAGAATAAGCAATCTCATGAAGAATTGCTGAAGTGAATCATGCATGCATGCTATGAGACATGCAACGTGTGTTGTCCGTGCGTTACAGTGACCTTTTGACCTGTAGCGTCAAAAGAGGGACTACTATAAAATATATGGAAATTGATTAATATTTCAGACTAATTTGTCATGTCATGGTGCAAATTTCATGGATAAAGTCGCATTACTTCGTGATGGGAAATGACGATTTTGTCTCAGAACGTCCGTGCGTTATTTATGGAATTGCCCTGAACTTTATATGGCCAAATTGTAATTGACCTCATCAACAAAGAGTGTATTTGAGATTCGGAGCAATGTGGAAAAACTCGAATAGTGGCGACCTTAATTGTACTGAGCAGACAACTGGACAAGAGTAGTGTAGCTCTGAATAAATAGCTACACAAATGATAATCTCCCCATTATCGTAGTTCTTATGATAAAAGTAGAACTTGATGTCGGCGACAATATCGCTGACCTTCGGTTTGCTAAATGACGGTGCAATGTTCAAACAGTATGATGATAACACCAACCATGTCGATTTCCGGAAATCACTGCATGCTTGTATATTTAATTTCTCAAAACAGCTGGATCAATACACAGTCTGGCCATATTTGACTTGCAAATTATTTGATTAGTCAGGTGTCCGACAGTCATCCTCTGTTGTAAAATGTTTGAACGACGTCAATTAATTTAATTTTCCAGTAAATTAAGAATGGAATACATTTATTGAATTTCTCTTTGGTTCTGTTCTGAGGGTCACTTGGAAAGTAGTATTTCACGCCGATTAAACGATCTTTCATACATATCGAATGAAAATTTTCCGGAAAAAGTGAATTAGTTTGCATGAAGTTATGAAAGTCTTAAATAAGCTAAGACCAGACCATGGAAGGAGCTACCAAAAAACAAGGTGATCTTGTGTAGTTGAGTATCGATGCTGTACAGAAAGTATACCAATATTTCTCAATTATTAGTCACGACTACATAAAAAGTTGCTTAACATTGTTGAATTCTGGGATGTTTTAGTACATAATTCTTCTATCGTCAAAGCCATATACGAATGCCGTCCAACAAAAGCCTGCATATTGTGCACCCTTTCCCCTGTGCTTCATCCCATGTTGATTGACTTACCAGGTATGTCGAAAATGTTATGCTTTCATAGGACTTTCTATTGAGAGCAGCTTTTCTTTTTAGAGAACACCAGCTTTGCTGCAAAGAAAAATAAGTTCAGGATCTGCATCGATGCTTTATTTTTTCCGTGAAGGTTAGTTTTTGTCATCAAAATATTGGCTTGAATTGATGCAAACCTCCTTAATTCATTTAATAATTATCTAGACCACGTCTGCATTTACGTAAAGAACAAAACTTCCTATTATTCTGCATGTATATTTAGACCTATCCATAATCAATGCGATCATAGTATAAGTATTCAACAACACAATGTAACTAAATCAAGCTGCCAGATTGAATAGCGGGTAGTCGCTTGTTCAGTAAATTCATCAATTGTATAGGTCCTGAACGTGTCATTGGCCAAGATAGGCTACAGATTCTCGTGAAACATGGCGAACTTTGCGTTAGGATACATACATTAAGAAAACGAATGACAAATAGAGATAAGGACGGATTGAACCAAGAGCCAACGATTGATAATGTATCAAGTGGACATCAAATGGCCCTCAATGATGTGCCACTGCTGCATCTGGACGATAATTGTGAAACGGAGCTACACCATTTCGACTAGCTGAGTGTGCTGATGCTGACAGTAATTGATCTGATCAGAAGATAGGCCTAGTAGATGAAAAGTTTGCAGGAGGAAACCTCTGCTTCTGGTGAAAGAGGACTGGACCGGACGACTCAAAAACCTAGGAAAAGACAATTAATCCAGTTTAAATATTAAGATCATTACGAAGTTCATATTAAGTGAGATAATGGCAGCAGAAGTCTTGAGGAGAGCTGAGGTAATGGATCGGTACAAACACTGTTTCAAAGTCAATTGTCAGGATGCCACTGCAAGATGAATTGACATCAGCAAAATTATAGATAAAGAAATTGAAAATGATGAAGCAATCTTCATTGCTGACGCAGGTACCCGGAATGAGACGAGAGAATAATAAAAGAATCTTTGGAAAGAAAATGATGTGTACAAGGATATACAAGGCTTAGGTCAAAAGCAGAGTTGGAAAAAGCCACCTCACTTCGAAAAAAACAAATATCCATGTCTTTCCTGGTTTTTATAGTCGTATTTTAAATCGATTGCTGGTTTTATTTAAGTAATTCGTTTTTTTTTGTTTTCAGCAGTAATAACATAAATAATTGATGTCACCCATACTTGCTTCAGGCAATTAATGTTGATTTTCTTTGATATGGTAGCTTTCAATGATTGAAGTTATCGCTAACTTGAATAGACCAAGAAGTTCAAGCACGAAATTTCTCAATTACCGAGTTGAGTCTCAAGTATTTCATGTTGACAAAATCCTATAATTACAGCTGTTATGAATTTTGCTACAATAACAGGTGCCTATGATTGCTATAATAACAACAAATCTATGATATATAAATAGTGTTTATGCACTTTATCTTTGTAGCCATTTTCAAAAATTGATAGGTACTACATTTCATCAAATCGATGTAAGTGATCTGAACCTTCCATCTAGCAAGCATGATTAATGGCCATTGCTGGCTTGCCTGTGAGTGCAAACTTACGCTGTGAAAATTAACAGACATTTTGCTGAATTAATTAATATGCTACAGAAGACTAATGTCGAAAAATAATACAGGCAATCCATCTTCTGCAACACTTTCAGTTTTACTCTGTTAATGACCATCGATTAATGATTGTGCGTGCGCGATTGCCCCACGAAACGTCGGGAGTCTGTATGCATATTCTATTCAAGAGATAATGTGAAAAATTTGGAAGTGACTTTACTTTAGCATAACTTTTCGCGATAGCACTCTTTTAAAATGTAAATAAGAACTTAAAGTTCTATTAGGGCATATAATTCAAAACTAACTCAAGGATAGAACAAAAAGCAGCAAAAAAATAAATTGCTTGCCATACAATGAAGAATTAAAGCGCGTCGCTGGCTGAAGGTCACAATAAGCCATAGGGTTGAATGATGCAGGGAAACACGTCACACAGCGCTGCAGAAAAATGTTGGAGAAGGTAAGGCAGGAGATAGCGCGCAGGCAATAAGATGCAGACGAGGTGTAATGTAAAAGGGAAATGTCGCTGGGTTTGAGACGATGACTAGGCGAGTGATAATGGCGACCGATAGCAGAATAGCAGAAAACGTGTATTGTCCAGCGATGAGAATAAACCTATAATTGATCCAAAAAGGCGTTGACCAAGTGGAGATATATGCAGTCAGGTGATGCAAGGGTGGATCAAATATAAGGTAAAACTATGTAAGCAAATAATGATGATTTAAGTACTGGCGAAGCAAACCAAGCAGAAGCATGCCGCTAGCAGGAGCCGTGAACGCGCAGCGACCGCACGACAGCCTGCCAAGGTGGCGAATGAGTTACTAGTGTTCTGCGCTAGTCCTGAAATCAATTAACAGAATCATTCTTAGAGAGAAGGTTACGTGTTCATGGGGAAGCTCATATCCGTGCCATCAACGTCTAATAATGATTGACGTTCTTCTTGATAGACATGATTGTAAACCTAACAAATTAAACTCGATTGTGCATCAGCGAAATGTATAACTAAGGCACATCAAGTTTGCCAGGACGTCAAAGCAACCTTAAAAAGAAAGGCGACCGGTCGTGTTTCCAAAAATTCAGTCTGGGAGGAAATTCATTATTCCTCAACTGAAACAGAAACCGAAAATTGTGGAAACTATTTCAAGACCGTCTATGGTCTTAATAATACTGCTCGGATGTGATGTAGAAGTCTCTGAACGTTGTTAGAGTCGTTTACTGCCCGAATATTCGAAGTTGCCGATGGCTTGTTCTCCTAGTAAAATCAAAGTGACGAATTATCAGTTACTATTTGCCTACACGTCAATAAAACTTGTTTTGGTGCCTTTGAATTGAAGAAACATGTGATAAATTAAATTTGTGAACTTCTTTCGATCAGCAAAACCGTGTCAGTGTGCCTAAAGTTACTCGGCCTTTCTTTGTCTCAAAACAGTGACGATATATTTCTGGAGCAATCCCACTCTATGAAGGAGCTTAATTTAATTCCAATCAAATACAAAGGCCGATAAATACAATCACACCGGCCGATAAATTTGGTTCTGCATCCGTGTGCATTTGATACATCCTGAAAAGCGTGCTAGGAAGTTTACGCTTATATTTCATTTAGGAATATAAAGATGGAGGATCTCAAGAGTTTGCGTCATGTTTCTATGATAACACGAGTGCAAGTAAGTTCATTCCGGCTTTGTGATTAAAGAAACTGCGACGTGTAGTTAGGTCCTCATTCACCACGGAAGCCATTGCGATAATTCAAGATCATGCGTTCGAAATCTATATCGCTCAAGCTTTGAATGGTTCCTTCGTTACGGACAAGACGTGAGCCAATTCAATCAGTAATCTCCCAGAGTTGAAGATCTTTTAAGGATACTTCAAACATTTCGCCGTGTGGTTTCCGACCTTAGATTAGTGGCGCCGCATCCGTGAGAATTGAAAGAGGCTACTTCTAGGGGGCCTGTGGCAGTCGAGTTGTCGCCAGGGGTAGATACCACATGAAGTCTTGCGGCAACAGAGTTAAGTGACGCTGGTACGTTTAGTAAACTGGAATCCAGCACCTGAATCCCTACATGCAAGCGGCTACAATATGATGGTCGCACTACCGAGTAGGGAATCTTCCGTAATGAGGTCCTGCTGTAATGACAACGCGGGCCTGTTTCGGGATGCCCCTCCCGTCCGTGGTTAGGGAGGGACCTAGAAATGTGGTCTAAAAAATGCAATCCCCCATTTAGCCTGGTCAGGCTTAGCCACTTCACCAGCTTCTTCAGGCTAGTCTACCAAGCATTTCAGGGTTCACAGAATCCCAGATTCGTGAACCTCAGGCAGCAAACCATTTTTAATATCGTGGTTACATTCTTTGAGACCGCACCTCAAAAGTCTCCCAGATATCTTTGTCGCTTCAACAAAGCATCATAGATTTCGTCACCTTCCTTGGAACGATAGATTCAATTCCTTCGACAATGTGATTTGGACATTTCAAACAGACATGTTCTGTTTGACACGTTCTTTTGTTTCTGAGGTAATTATTTGTGACAAGTCTGCTTACATACCTACTTCAACAGCAGGCAAACCAACATCTCCGAAATGGTTTTTAACCAGAAGATGCAGGATTGGCATTTTCATTTCTTCAAGCGCTTCCCAACCACTGAGAACCCTATTGCCCATCGCTTAGCTCGCAAGTTTTGCAAAAACAGCAATTTACGGTAGTTTGACAAAACTAAGTACTGCACTAATCGCGTTTCTGTTAAGCGCCCGTGGTAGCCGTACGTTCTTGTCCTTGCATAAGGCAAATTGCTCTAACTTCCGTGGTTCCAGTTTCTTTAAGATTGCTTTCAAGATCAATAACCACAGCAGCGACTGACAAGGCCGGCGTGTTTGCTAGTTGGTCCACTCCTAATTATACTCTGGATCCATACAACCAGGTACATCCACAGCCTGTTGCTGCAAATGCTCAGTCTTCAGCATCTGAGAGCAGTTTTGAAGGTGTCAAGGAAGTTGAGCTTTTTGAAGATTGCTGCACCCGATGATGTTCCAGCAATTAAGCCAAAGTGTGCTCATGAGTTGGCTTCATGACTTACTCGACTCTCCTAATCGCAACTATGCAAAAATTAATAGGAACATGGAACCCCAACTGGAATCTTTTCATACAGTGCACCGGATAGTGTGCCTGCTGACAACCTAGGCGTGCCGGAGCTTTCTACTTTTAGATTCCTTCAAAGTTGAGCGCGCCGGACGCACGACTTGCATTTAGATTTCCTGAAAATAAGCGCGCAGAAACCAGAGCCAGGAACACCAAATTCTAGGTTGATGCACCAGCGTGTTAGACGTGTGATCTATTTGAAACTTGAAGCATACGCGCCAATGCGCCGAAGTCGGCTGTATCCCGCGCGATGGCTTCTCAAAAGTGCGCAACCCTGCATGGAATTTTTACGTACACAGTGCTCCGACCAAGATTGGAAGAGGTGAAGACCTTTAGCGTAAAAAGATTGCAAAGATAGAGATATTGATTGAAGCCTAATTATCCTATTGAAGAATATCATCCATCAGTGTAATTAGCAGGAAAAAAAAGTACGTACCAAATGTAAAACAGAGATTACGGGAAAATGAAAAGACAAACAAAGGAAGGAAAAGTCATTGTGGGAGGAAGAAAAAGACAACCAGGGACGATGATCTTATCATCACTCTGAGTTCCAGAGATCGCATTACAGACATCCTTTCGCCTAATGTCTGTCTGAAAAAGGAATGGAAACTTAATTGTGTCATCATCTACGGTTGTACTGTTCGAACGATCCTGACAAGTGTCGGCTGCAATTCAGAGGTGCTGAAGAAGATCCCACTTTCCAGCCACACAAATGAGGAAAAGAATGTTGGAATTTGCAGTCACGTATTCCAACCTAATTAGAAAAGCACAGTTTGCGGTCGACGAATCTATTCGTTTGAATTCGATTAGAATTCTTTGTTGAATCAAAATTCTAGTCTACGTCTTTTCGACCTCAGTTATTGATACATCAATGATAACTGAAACGTTCTTCACAACAAATCTTCAACCAAATTCAAATTACACAGTCTTATTTCTGCTTTTATGCTAAAATTCCAAAATACATAAATTGCTAATTAATAAGCATGGAGAAGTTTATCCAAACAACGATCAGGAAACGACGTCAATTTTTTACAAAAGAATGCACATTAGACAAGCATGCAATTTACTCATCATTTGTAATACGTTTGAGCGCTAATTGATTTCAATTAGAACTTGATATTAGGAAATCATGAATGGACGAAAAGATATGGTGTGAATGCATCTTAGCTGTAGTTTAATGCCTCATAAAATATCAAACTCAAGAGCATTTTGTGAACGATTTACTGCATTATGTAGATTGGTAATTTCATTTCATAACATCGTCTTCCCGACCTTGGACAACATTGACATTGAAGTAAACTGGCCTTTCTTTTTCAAATAGACCGTGTTGCTTATATATGATCTCTTCCAGAGCAAGTCAGCGCATGTTGTCATTTTGCAACTTGGACAATGTTACCAATTATATTATAAAACTATGTGAAAAATGTAAATACAATACTAACAACTTGTAAAGTGCTAAAACAGGTGATCAAGTCGGTTGAATACTTAGTTAAGTACACTCTATAAAATTTAGTAGTAATTAAAACAAATTCTTCGTCTCTGAAATTTCATTCCTTTTTTTCTTTTGAAAAAAGGCAGAAGTTGCATCATCATCACTGCTCATAAACTTCAATTAATCATCATAAAACTGCCAAGCAAGGACTTCTTCTAAACCTGGTGAACGCAAGTGTGTCACACTAAATATTTTTTGGATGTCATAACTTTACGATATATAACATAAATTTGAAGATTTTCACAAAGGAACCAACCAAAGCGCATATATACACTGTCAAACAATTGCTGATTAGATGTGATGTGTGTGGGTAATACATCTGATAACTTGCATCGACTGAATTTTTACAAAAGTCAACAACAATTGACTCATAATTGAGTCGGCTGCTGGCAACATGTCATCTTAAAGAATACAAAGTAAGTATTGCAACTTGGAAGAAACATGCTACGATTATTGATGTATTTCTTCACTGATTTCTTCCAAGATGCATTCTAGTTTTCATGATGCATGCATCTTATTCAGTACATGAACAGAAACCATGGAATTAAGAAAAAAAGATATTCTAACTATAGCCGTCAAAATAGAAATGCTTTTTATGCAGTATTCAAATATTTTTTCGATCACAGCCGACTGCGACGACCGGCGGATGGGTATAAAACCCGATCACGACCGATCATACCGATCAGAAAAAAATTGACGCTTTTGCAGTAAAAATGGATTCAGAGCAATAATTGTCGACTATCATCGCCTGTAGTACAGTAAAAATCACAGAAAACCATCAAAAACGTCAAAACTTAACTATATCAACTCAATAGTCTCAAACCGATATTTTCTTTCGTTGCATGTAGAATACTGTTGACCTATATGTTTAGATTGCAATAAATGGCACCAGGAAATGCAAGAAAATTTGCGGAAATTTCCTGGTGAATTGATTTCTTCCAAAAATTTAAAGTAAGTTCACTTGTTATGAATGAAACATAAACACATTCGTCAATCTCTTGACTGCGTGGATGGAATTAGATGCTTTTGTGAATTATGTTTTGCTGCACACAAAAGCAAATATTGCTGTCAATTTTAGTCTGCCGAAAAACCAAGCAGAGAGAGTATGTACTCATGTGATAATGAAAAAGAAGTCATGACAGCAGCATGCTGCTAGTAATATATCGTTTGTGACTCCAATCAAGATGCTACCACAAACTAAAAGCTATGTTTCCTCATAATTGATGCCTGTTTTCTTTCACAGAGTGGATCTACTATGTTAAGTTATGTATCTTTGATGTATCGGCAGATGCCAAAGCTAGCATTGATTTGCTGCTTCGCTGTAATCTGTCAGTTTTTATGCAAATCCCACCAACATCACCAATAGTTATTAATCGATCACTAATTGGTAAAGAAAAGAGATCATGATAGCACGAAGGCATCTACTATTCGAAGCAGAACTGTAAGTCTAAATTCGAGCATTATTACCATAGCTCCACAAAAATCATGCTTCAATTCCGCGCACAGATTTCTGTTGCTGCCTCAGTGATGCCATAAGTATAGAGACAAGCAAGCAATTAAATTGCAAGTCTTTCAATAAATCAGTATTGAGTTGATATTTTGTGAATATAAAGAAATTCTTGCGAATAAAAAATTTCAGAGGTGAATCATGATAATGTGTCGACTTTAGGGACAATTTGAAATGAATGTTTCCTTCAATTGCTCTATAATGTTTTCTTCCATCAGTTTCCATGTCTCATCATAAATTCGCTTGCGGTTGAGGTCTTGGACTTCTATACTGCAGCAAACTATATATTTATTACATACTACTGCTGTCTTGTCCTCAACGAGTAGTATACATTTTAAGGAGTAGTTTCCAAATTTTCGCGGAGTTTACAGTCTTTATATTATCCATTGTCTTTGCACTCTTTAATAGTAGCAATAGCCATTTTATTTTCATCTTCTTTGGCAGGGGTTTCTTTGCATTTCTGAGTAGCCTTTGATGTGAACAATCAGCTAGAGAGAAGAAATGTCCGCCGATCAAAAGGATTCATTGAGGAAATTGACATTGGCTGTAGGAGAAACTCCTGAATCACCATGTCCTCTCACAAAAATGACTTGTTCTTTTGGTGTCCCGGTTTGATCGGCAGGGGTTTCTTTGCATTTCTGGGTAGTAGTTGGTGAATAACCATAATGAGAAGACATATCCGCCGATCAAAAGGATTCACTGAGGAAAGTGCCTTCTCAGTAGGCCTAATGCAGGAGAAACTCCTGAAATTTCACCTTGTCCTCTCACAAAATGTGACTTGTTTGGTTGATGTTCTGATTTGATCGGCAGGGGTTTCTTTGCATTTCTGGGTAGTAGTTGATGTGAACAACATCATGAAGAGAAATGTCCGCCGATCAAAAGGATTCATTGAGGAAACTGCCTTTTGAGTAGGCCAATTCAACAAAATCCTGAAATTTCTCCACCTCTTCTGATGCTGACGTTGCTGGGTTGGTGTTCCGATTTGATCGACGAGGGTTTCTTTGCATTTCTGAGAAGCACTTGATGTGAACAACCAGCTAGAGAGAAGAAATGTCCGCCGATCAAAAGAATTCATTGAGGATATTTACTTCTGAGTTGTCCTGCTGGAGTGGATAACCTGATGCAACCATGCAACACTACCATCTTGACAAGTTGTTCGGTTGTTGTTCAGATTTGATTTCAAGAGCATCTTTGGATCCCTGACTCGAAGTTGTAAATTCAGTATTTTTCTAGTAGAATCGCAGCAGATGAAAGTAATTTCTGGATGAAGTCGATGTTCTTATTGGCTTTTTGCGCATCGACATTCTACGTTTCTCATATGCTAGAAACAGCATGGTTAGTTCATGTGTGGATTTGATAGGGGAGAGTTCTCTAATTCTTGGGAAGAATTTGGTGTGATGTTGTATTTGATGAGTGAATGTGTCTTTCGATCAGAAGAATTCCTGGAGGAATTTGACTTGCAGTCTACGTCAAATGCGTGCGATGTTTTATAGAATTTATACAATTGAGATCGCAAGAATATTCGAATCAGCGTCTGAATTTGTTCTGTGTTCGTGTGGATGTGTTAGAATTGCACATTGTAAGGAAAAGCTTGTTACTTAGTGGAAAGTATAGTTTTTTAGTTTTGTTTCAATAGCCTAAATTATTTTGTTGTACTTTTTATCAGATCTTTTAAATTTAGTAGTGATCGGCTTGATCGGTTGTGATCGGATTTGATACCCATCCATGACCGGCGGTAATTTGTTTTCAAATGCCTTTGATCGCAAAATAATGCGATAGTATAATCAAAATTGCTTTGTAAATACAAGGAAGGACTATGATTCTATGAAAAATGACTATTAGTTTCAACTGAATTTTTCATCGCTGCTGGTATTCAAGTCTAATTTTCGTAGTGTTCCTCTGCAATTGGCGGACGTTTCAAGCATTCTCCACACTCACAAGAACTATCACGCAGGAGTGTATAAATACTCAATGCCTAGGACTGTCGGTAAAACTTCCGCCGATTTCAATATTTCTATATCCGATCGCAGACTTTCTGACAAAAAGACTGAGATAATTTCACCATCACTGCTAGTATTCAAGTCTAGTTTTCGTTGTGTTCCTCCATTATTGTATAACAGAAGCACTTCAATGAAGCTGTTCAGCATTCGACATAGATGGTCAATATCTTTGATGCATGGGTCTACACATGTGTACAAATTTATTAAGGTTTCAATTTTTCGGCAGGCCTAATCTACATTTTCCCGTATCATTGTCAATCTATTATAAGCGCGCTGTGATGGCCAGTGTTTTTATGCGTTGATTAACCAGAATGAGTTAAACAGTTTTAACGTCAGCTAATCGAACATTTTTCAATTACTAAAGTAGGTCGCAACTATAAAAAAAGGAAGACATCATGCAGATGCCTATCTGTTTTCGACTTCAGCCATTATGCAAATTCAGATTCAAATTGATTTGATTTTTTTAGGTAATCAATGAAGGTTATTCGTGACATTATATTCACATTTTAGATGGTAAAAAGTAATGCAGAGTCATGAAGAATGCAAGACATGAAGAATCATGTCAGAAATCATGAAGAATTATTTTCTATTTATCAAGAAAACAATATTAATGCACTTCTGAGCAACCTTAGGTATGTTCAACAAAATGTTCCTAATACAGGTGGCGCCTATTTATTCAGTTCATCAATTGGAATGCAGTGATGGATATAGGTCGAACTTTCTCCTGTTCTACCAGTTTAGGTACTATAGGCCTACATGCATACAGTACGTTTCCTAAATCGTTGCACAACCCGATAAGCTCATTTATCTCTTGCTTTTTCTCATCAAATTTAACCGTAAGCTCATTTAATTGATTACTAACATTTTTCACTTGGTCAGCCAAGAAACTTGCCTAGTTTTGGAAACAGTGTGGTCTGCCCAATTAAATGAAGTAATTAGAAGTTAGTTGCTTCATGATCATCTCATAGCTAATCATGTCATGTCACAGTAACTGCTTCGTCTCCTGTCATTCATTGAATTAGGTGCTAGAAGTCTTGTCGATTCACTTATCATTTATCATCTGGCGCAGCAACCAACATCGACGTGAAGAGATTGCTATTGCTATTGTTTGTAAATTGTAAACAGGTGGCGGGTCAGACAGCCCAGCCTTTGTGTGCGCGCAGTCAGATATTCGAAATATGATCTGACCTCCACTGGGACAAATGATGACTCACGAATGGCACAGAAATACAACATTACAAATTTAAAGTTTGCCAGTGAACGGATGGGCCGATCTTGATAAAACTTACATATTCTTGGAGCTGATAACACCAGCATTATTCTGAACCCAAACTGGAATGAGCTAGCGTTAATGCAACAAAAGTTATTAAGTTGTGTGTAGTTGACCGTTTAAGACAATGTTGGACTCGAAATCAATGCAAAAGTTAGGTAAAAATGTAAATTGAATGAAATTGCACAAATTGTTGTCCGAATTCGAAAAAAATTATGTCATCTGAAAGCTTATCACGAGCTTAATCCAATGGTGACAATCCTAATTTTCTGTTTTCCATACTTAAGTCTGTAGTCATCGGTGAATAAATTGACCAAACATTCATACTTTTAAGTCTGTTGACAACAACTGAGCAGACACAACCTAATCGCTCTGTCGAATCAAAGTACTAAACATATCATTTCACGTGGTATAAAGTTTGTTGAAATTGAGCACCCTCATCAATGACAAAATCATGTCTCACTTTTTGAGCAGATTTTTTTTGGCAAAAATGATTAGTGCCGTATCTGCTTGTACCTTAAATGAATCTTAAAATCTTTTCGTCATGATGAAGCTGAGTGATAGTTCACACTGTCTGCCAGTTTTCACTAAAAAATTCTGTCGTCTACATGTTAAAATCCTGCATCAAAAATTTCGCTCAATTTTCTTTCAGATGGCCTACTGACCACAACCGACCACTTACGAAAGTAAAACATATGTCAAAATATTCTATGGAACATAGGGTTTCTTATGGTATTTCGTTTATTGAAATTGAACCAAGACTTCAACACGAACATTGCATTTGAAGACAGGGTAAATGTTTTGTGCAATTCTTTTTGAAACGGTCTGTATGTGTACATACATAAATATGTATATATCTTTTTGTATGATGCTGGTTCAGAATATGGTCCCACTCCTGGTTGGCTATAGGCTGCTTGTTAGAGTAGAATTGTCACCTGAGACCGGTCCCTGCACACATTTCCTAGCAATGATCTTGTCTGCTCATGAATCCGTGCAGATATGTTTGAAACGATTAAAATCAATTGACTGGAATGTATTCATGTTTCCTTCCCACGAAGATCATTTACAAATAAGGAAGAACGTTTTTGTTTGTCATTAGCACCGAATCATGCATCAAAAGGATTTTCAATTTCACTGTAACTACGGTATACTTCTAAATATTCGCATGCATTAGACCTATAGGCCCCTTTATTTTTTATCATTCATAACTTAACTTTAACATATTGAAGAACTTAAAAGGATTGCTGATATTGAATTAAAGACGAATTTAACATCGTTGTTTGTATTGTCATTTTTCGTTGTATAATGTGTTTATTGTATATATTTATTTCTATATTTTTTAATTTACAATATATTTATTTGTTGCCCTGATGTGTTTCATAGAGCATGTAGTATTGTGATGAAACTAAAAGGCCAAATTCATGAGTTCCTAACAAAAAGTTTCGTACGTTCACAACAAAGCCCTAAAATCAATATGTGCGTATTACTTTAATTGTACATGAAGAAATCCGATGGTCGATATTTTCGGGTTCCGTGCAAGTTTTTTTGTAGAACCCGATATTTTGCACCAACGTTATTAGTTTGAGACAAAAAACAAAATTCGAACTTTGAAAAGCATCTACATTTTCGTGTTACATTCATTTATATATAATATCTATAAATTTCATAAGAAGCCAGCAAGAACATGCTATTGATAAAGGAATCTGGTAAACTTCAGAACTGATCCAGTGAATTAGTTAAAAATTGTCATTTAACAGTTTTTAACAGTGTGCTCGCATGCGGCTTTAGCTTCGATAGGGCGCACTTCAAATCAGCGGCAGCATCGAGTCGACTTCGCCTTTCGGTCTTGATGGTGCAGAGGAAGCTCCATTAAGACAGGGTGTATTAAAGTCCTTAAACCCGAAAAACCGATATTAAAGTCCTAAAAGAGCTTAGATAATTGGTATTGTCTTTTATTAAAATCCAAAAGCAAAGAACTGCAAAGTTCTTAATTTTTCCATCAAAAATAGTATATTTCATTCCGACGAAGCAAATGAATGCTCAAAGTGCTAGCTTATCTGCAATTTTGATGTGTGGTATTTGTGACTGTTGAATGCTGCACATATTTGGATATGCAATTGAATATCACTGCAGAATTATGAAAGTAGCTATGTCTGCGTAAAGTTGTTTTACTTTTCTCACAATTTTTTTATTTAAACTCCGAACGGGAGTATGGATGCTTTATTTGCAACTTAGCACTAAATTTGACTACAAAATCCTTCAAGCTCCTTCAGTTTATGGAATGCAGTGTAGAATGGAATTGACATTTCCTTGTGTATCGCAGAAGGGGACTAAAGTGCGACTTTTACGGCAACACGATGAACCTTATCAAGCTGTAATTTTTCGGTGTCTGAATCTCATAAGTGTGGTGCTCGCACTGAATCGATGTTCATAGATGGGTCTTATTGTAATGACCAGGAGCTCATTTTAGAGATGCCTCAACTTCCCGCAATGAGGGATGGGTGGTTTCCATAGACATCCTCCGTTTACCAGATCAGCTAAACTCAGCTACAGGATCGTATGTGAGATACCTCTAAAGAGTAGGGCCCTGCGAGTCTGGCTTTTGTCAACCTCGAGTCGAGTCGGGCAAACTTTTTATAGATAGTAAGCATTGCTACTGATTATTAAGCAAGTGTACCACTATTCTGAATACCTGGCAGGTATTACTAGTGGAGCGAATGGGTTAGGTAAGAACGTCTACGTTACCTTACACTTACTCTGTCTCTTCTTCCCAGGTTTGAGGGTTGAACCCTGAGTCACCAGGAGGATCCATTGATTCGAATAGTAGTAGATGAGATGACTGTTGAATCACTTTGGTCAACAGCGTGCTAAGGCAATGACTCCGCTACAGGAACTTCTACAGACAAATGAACCGGATAATGTTATACCTTATCTGCAACAGTGATATCTACATGCAACACTCAAATGACTGTGGCCTTCTGGGTATAATACTAAGAGATTTTTGATACCTATTGGGTACGTTTTTTTAATATGAAGGGGTCCTACTGATTGATGGATGTCCGCCAAAGAAAGCATGTAAGAGAGGTGGTATACAAAAATCAGCAGAAAAATGGAATGGACGAATTGCGAACCTTTTCCTCATGAAATCTACAAAACAGTTTGTCGTTTTTCCATTATTTTATATATTATTTATATAAGACTGATCACATTCATTACGTCACCAAACTTATCCCTTAAAAAAGTCGAAATGACAATTCGTTTGAGAAATTTATTATAGTACAGTACTATGACAGCATTATGATGTGACATAATTTGATTTTCAATGAGTTGAATTCAAGGACAGGCGGCGACGCTATTGACTAACATATATGAAGTCGAAGATGTATGTTATGTCGAACGGTTATGAAGTCGAAGAAGTATGTAGGCGAATGACAGTTGCGAAATGGTTCTTCCTGAGGTTTAGTCACTTAGTCATGTGGTCTAGTGAAAAATAAAAAGATACAGAAATTAAGCACAACATTGGGATTCACAAGTTGAGCAGCTTCGCATGGCAATTCGGGAACTCAGGCTAGCCGTGGAGAAAATCCTGTATTGGTCTGACCTGTCTAAGTGGCTCTGAAATTCATCACCGTGAAGATAAATTCACTCACTCGATCGATCTCCGCGTGACACGGTGTACCCACAAAGAGAGATTGAGATAGGAATAATTAATCGTCTCCTTTAGATGTGATTGGCCGTCGTTAAATGTGACTGAATTTAGAGAACATTTCATTGCAACTTCAACAATATTGGCGTGACCAGGCTGTGGTCAAAACATAATGCTGAATAAAAACCCTCAAGTAGTAGCCTAAGTCATTAAAGAAATTCATTGTAATCGAAATAAGAAAGTTATGCAAACACGGTATATTTTTACGCATGTTCGCCAACTCGATTCGAATACTCATCACCTTTCCGTTCGAGTGCTCGGACGGTATAACAAAATGTCGAGTCGAGTCGAGTACTCGAGCGGGTAAACTCGAAATTCGAGTCGAGTCGACTTCTCGACTCGACATTTTCGAGTACTCGCAGGGCCCTACTAAAGAGCTGACATTTTCATCAACTCAAGCTTCAACTTCAATCTGATCGAAAAAGGCATGTTCTCAATTCCCTTTGATTTATTTGAATTTTTCGGCATATATACCCAATCACATGCTCTGTAGGAAGGTTCTGCAAAATTCTGTGATTAGGCAGTTGGCTACGTTAGGACATTTTCTCTTGCTTCTAAGTTTCAGCATTTGGATTTTACTGCAGATATCCTAATTATTGATTCCTAATCTCGACTACCTACCATTGCTAGGTTTCGGTATCGAAGACTCAGAAAAACGTTTTTGAATAATGCGGATTTTCTTTATATTTAGATATGAAATCGATTAAAAATGAACTATAGCCATGGGATATCTTCAGAAAATTCCCTTGTCACTGCATATTATTGTCGCCACAAAAAATTGCCACATTGTTCTCTGATGTTTATCAAGCACCTATGCGTTTTAGCCATAGTCATGAATTTAATACATATTTCTAGAATGATGGTGTGTAGACAAAACATTTCGACTTTTTCAAGAAAAGTGATCTTATGTTTAATTAAAATATTATGAAACAGATTTCACGACGCATAACAATTCAGCTCAGAATAAAAAAAAGATAGAAAAGATGGACTACCCAGCAATTCAAAACTAAATCAGTCACTAAGCGAAATCACTAAAAGCGTCAGATGAAAAGTTCTTAATGTTGTTCTCAAAAAAGTCCTAAAAAGATTTATTCACAACTTCTTCGGCAAGCTGCGAGGTCACCCTTTTTGTCTTCGGCCCAATGCAAAATCCTAGATAGCCTATGCGAGGAAGTGGAAGCTCATTTTCTCCTCCGAATGCTGGAGATTCAAGTGGGACTGAGCCATGGACTCTTCGGAAAGCTATGTCTAGAAGCGGTCGACGATCCACGCGTAACTCTCCTCCGACATAGAAAACCAGTTTTTGTCCACTTATTTGTAATTTCGGAGAGCTAAATATTAATTTCAGAAGAAATGAATTTCCTCAAGTGACGCTTAGTGGCGTTACTGATAAATTGTCCCACACTCGTTCTTCCCGATGAACTAAATTTTCTTAATGAACTTCGTCTCACTTCTGGAATTTGTTAGTGCATGAGATTGCCTAATGTCGAGGATTTCAACTCTGTCTTTATTTCAGATGGCTGAGTCATCCGATATGACATCAACCGACAGTGAAGTGTCATCCAATGTCAATGATTATGGTCCTGAAGAGAAAGCACTTGCTATTGAAGCCACAGCATTGTTTAGGAAAAACAAATTGGACAGTGGTAAAGGTAGCTATGAAGCTTGTATCGGCATCCTTAGAAAATTGTTGAATGTAAGACCTAATGATCCTAAAGCACTTCTGAACAAGGCAGTGGTTGAATATCTGAAGTCTGAATACAGAGGAACTGAAGAATTTACTCAACAGCTTGTTTCTGCCGCGCAACTTACTGGTCTGCCACTAGAAAAGGCTGACAAACTCGATGATGTTGATCAGGTTGCTATCTTCTACAATTACGCGCTAATTTTGTACTACCAGAGACAATATCGTAAGGCAGATGCCATTATTTCGCGAACAGTTCCGTTCAGCGAGCCATTGGACGAATACTTTTCCAGGAAGCAATCATTGTTATACATGGAAGTGTTGTTGAAGTTGCAGGAAGTTGATCGAGTGTTGAAACATTGTTCCAGTGTCGAGAAGGCATTAGCGCATGTTCAGGATGGATCTGGACACGAAAACTACGCAGAGAATATCAGAAATGATAAATTCAGGTCAGAGGTGAGTAGATCTCCATTTCAAGTAAATTTTGACTTTCTGTAAAATCATTTCACTATGATATTAACACTTTACTATTGAAATTTCCGATTTTAATATTAGATTTTCTCGACTCAATCGGGTAGTGTTCTTGATTCTGGATGGATCTTATCTGAAGAACACTCTGAAAAATGATGATGAGGCCCTTGCAATGAAGCAGATTAATGACCCTTTAGGGGGAAGGAAAATGATTATGGACCCCTCACATGAATGACCATGATTATGGGTCCCTCAGAGGGAAACAGAATTGAAATGGACCCCTCAAAATAGCAAATGATTTTGTCCCCCATAGATAGAAGTTGATGGTGAACCCTCACTACTCAGAGGGAAACATAATGATGATAGCTTCTCACATGAAAGACAAAGATAATGGGCCCCCTCAGCGATGAGCAGAGATATAATGTATCCCTCACAGGAAGACAGAACAGAACAACAATTGCCCCATCAGAGGGAAACAGAATGTGTATTAGTTTCAAGAATGCCATTCATCCGCGGATTTTCGCGGGCCCCTGTTGGCCTAGCTAGGATAAAAAATTGGTACATTCTAAGACATTCTTTGAGCAGAAAATTGCATACAGTAGTTCTAACCTTTTCGCGACCAATGCGTGCAGAGCACATCATACATGAATTGTTCAAAGTCACCACGATTGGGAAGACATCAATAGAGCATATTCATCGTACTTGCAGCGCACGTCATGGTGACTTCGGACACTGTGATGAATTTCACTTTGGTCGCGATAGGGTTAAATAAAAGCACATTGAACAGCTTAGGATAAGTGTACAGCAAACTTGACTTAATGGCTGCTAAGGTTTCCCTCAACTAAGGAAACCCTCAACTAATTTGATTGCCTCAAAGGGCCCCTTTGTCAACGATATTGAAGAGAAAGTCCCATAGAACCAAGCAAAATTATAATCGGTCCTCTCAGAGCGAGACAGTATTAAAACCTCACAGAAAGACATGGATAATAGTCGCCTTAGAGGCAGATGTAGTTATGATGGTCCACTCAGAGCGAAACAGAATGACAATGAACCCCATTACAGGAAAACAATGATAATGGCTCCTCAGAGGGAAACAAAATGATGACCCCTTACAGGAAGACAGAAAGATAATACCTTCAGAGCAAAGCTGAATTACGCTTGGTTTGGGAAGACCGAGGTGAAAATAGGTGGTACACTTTTTGATTCTTGCAATATATTTCACGAAGCGTCCTCTTCACGTCGTCAGGCATGCAAGTTCAGCCAAACCGAACGTTTGGTGCACCTTTTATAATAACCTACAACGTCAGAACTCTCAAAGAAGACGCAAAAATAGCTGAATTAGAGGAGGAACTTCTTGACACGTGACTGAAATGGGATGTCATAGGGTTGGCAGAAACACGACGAAAAAAGGGAAACTTCATAAAATTGAAGAGTGGACATCTGTTATACCACGCAATAGCATCACATGGGCAACAAGGAGTAGGCTTCCTGATTCATAAATGCATCAGCAGCAACATTCTGGAAATCAGGGAAGTGAACACGAGAATAGCTATACTAAAAATCAAGATCAATAGGAAATTCTCTCTCAAGTTGATGCAGGTTTATGCGCCCACATCAAGCAGCTTTGAAGAAGAACTGGACAGTTTATGAAGACTTAGAGGAGCAGTTGACACAAAACAGTCATTATAAAGTCGGGGACTTAAATGCTAAGATATGAATCAAGCTAGACGACTTCGAAGCGCCCACGGGAAGCTTTGGCAGCGGAGAGAGGAATGAAGGAGGAAATACCCTAATAGAATGGGCGACAGGGAATGAAACATGAAAGTAATGAACACCTACTATAAGATGGCAGCCAGACGTTTGACGCGGCGGAGTCCCGATGGGAAACAAGAAACGAGATAGAATACATCATGACTAACAGACCTAATGTATTCACAAACGTGAAGGTGCTAAACAAGCTGAACATTGGTAGCGACACAGAGCGCTCATGGGAAGCACAAGGATCAACGCAAAGCTCGAACGTCAGAAATTCATGACAACCGGAGGTAAAAGGCTTGATGTCGAGCAAATAGCACCAAAGAAGCAGAAATTTCAAATGCATTTGCGTAATGGGTTCTACGCACTCAGTGAAGAAGAAACAATACAGAAAACTCCAGACACAAATGCTGTACAAAAAAGTGCAGTCAAATCAAAATTGCACCAACTTAAGACACGCAGCGCAGCAAATCAAAACTCAAGTCTATCCACCAAAACCTTGATGCGGAAAAGAAGAGAAATGAAGAAGAAACTGGGAGATATCAGAAATAATATTGAGTATGTAGAACTGGATAAAACCATAAAGAAAAAAAACTAGAGGAGACATAAGGAGACACAACATGAAAGCCGTTGAAAAAGTCATAAAAGATGGGAAAAACACTAAGAAAGCAAAAAGATATGCCCAGCTAGGACAAGAACGCTTTGCGACCTTACTGGATAAATATGGTCACGTGATACCGAAACAAAAGAACTCCTAGAGAGAATTGAAAAGTTCTATGGGGAATTATACAGCAGCAACAAGTAATGGTATATAGACCGTTCCAGGACACATAAAATTCAAAAAAATAGTATCTTTAAAAACGACTAAATTTATCAATTTATGTCATTATTTCAGGTTTTTAAAACCTAAATTCATAAATTTAGACCATTTGAAAAGTACCATTTAAAAAAATATATTTAAAAATATACCTCCAGAATAAGCATAGGAAATAGTTCATACACTGAAAAGAGTTTTATAAAAATAAAAAATAAAATGATAAAATAGAAAAAAGTTTTAAGTTCGTTGGGTTTTTTTCATACACTGAGAATGAGTATAGGAAATAGTTCATACACTGAAAAGAGTTTTATAAATAAAAATAATTTTAAGTATAAAAAAAGAAAAAAAGTTTTAAGATCGTTGGGATTTTTTCATACACTGAGAATGAGAAATGTAAAAATATATATGACCTCCAGACTCTAATAAAAGTAAAAAAAATATGATATCTCAAAATGTAAAAAATATATATGACCTCCAGACTCTTATAAAAGTAAAAAAAATATGATATCTCAAAATGAGTATAGGAAATATTTCATACACTGAAAAAGAGTTTTATAAATAAAAATAATTTTAAGTATAAAAAATCAAAATATTTCTTAAAAAATGGATAAAACAAAAGTGGAAGGAACCTCAGAAATGGAAGAAACAACAGTGGAAGAAACCACAAGACTATATCCTTCGTTATCATAGTTAAAAATATGTGAAATGGATCTCAATTATTACTAAGATTAGAGCATTATGATAAATTAAGAAGACATAATTATTACTAGACATTCTTCGTTATTGTATTCTCAGCATTATTTAAAGTACTAATTGTGTGAACTAGAAGATCATTGTAACTCATAAACTCAAAATTATTCAATGAACCCGTACACTGGCTGATAATTCAAGAGAGAAAGAGATTGAAGAGAGAGAGATTTATTGTTTTAGCAACTGAAACATCTAGCAGCTTTCCCCTAAAATTATCGTGGAAACTCTTGTCATTTCAATTTACCCATCGGTAAACTTTTGACATTTCAACTTACGCGTGCGTAAAAGTTTTGACATTTCAATTTACCCCTACGTAAATTATTTCCAGAATCTGTTTTCAAAATCTATTTTCAAAGTCTGTTTTCAAAGTTTGTTTTCAAATTCAGTTTTAGAAATCGATTTGCAAAATTCATTTAGCGTTTGCCAAACACATACGGGTAGTAAAGTACTTCCCATTGTGAAGACATGAATAGATTAAGCACATAAGAGTGCATTAACAATAAAAGCAAATGACAATAAAATTCTTCTTGTGAACTCAGAACGCATAAACGCCGATATGCGGGTTAGTTGTTATGGCAATTTTAAGCAATCATTTTAACAATGAAACATATTAACAAATGAAGTTCATGAAGAAAATTGAAATATGTAAAACAATATAGATTAGAATAATTATAATATAATCATTTCAAAATCGAATAAGTAGTAAGGAAAGTCATCATTATGGAACAGTTTTAAATCAATACCCCCTTCTGACTTCTAGGGGTCCCTATAAGAAATTTTTTTAATTATAAAATGAGCAACATAAATGAGTTTTTAAAATTATATGGAACACAAACAACAACGAATTATGATCTAAAGAAAATCGCAAATCAATTGGGAATAAAGAATTTTCACATATTGATGAGAGACGAGTTACAATTGATTAAAAATAAGCCATCAGGAACCTTCAGTTCCCGGAACAAAGTTTCAACTATAAATTTTATAACAAATCTTCATACGTCAGATCAAAAAGGTGTACATTGGTCTGCAGGTATGTCTAACAAAAATGGAGATAATTACTATTTCGACTCTTATGGATTGCCTCCAACAAACGAAGTTAAAAAATTACTTGGTAATGGAACTTATAATACATTTCAAATTCAAAAACCGGGAACCACTTATTGTGGTCAATTATGTCTTTATGTTTTATTTAAATTACAAAAAGGAGTACCATTTCTAGATATTATGTTAGAATTGAATGATAATAATGATAATTAAAAATCACTTCGTTCTAATTCATCTTGATAAAATCGGCCTCTGATATCCTCATTATCTAAATCTTTAATTTCATAACTAATCGGATAAGTTTGGTTTATTTTACAAACTTCAAATATCTCTTTCGTCCAGTAGCTAACAAAGCCTTTTTCAAATTTATTTTTATACTTAGATATTCTAACTCTGTCTCCAATTTTAAATTTCGGCTTAAGTTTCTGTAAATTCGGATTACTCTTATTCGAATAATTATTTTCGTTCGAATAATTATTTTCGAATATTTTCTTTCGGATTAAATCGGGGTCGTCAGAAGCATTCTTTGGAGTTTCTTCAATACCAGAATGAACTTTATTATTGTACTCTTCTACAACTCCTGGTAATATCTTCAACCATTTCTGATTTCCTCGCTCAGTAAATTTTTTGAAAATTTTATTTTTCAACGTCCGATTGAATCTTTCTATCACTACGGCCTTTCCAGCATATTCTGTGGAATAAACAGTTTCAAATAGTGGCTGAACGCTTCGGTTATAAAATTCCGACCCTTTGTCAACAAACAATTTTTTTGGCTTTCTCTTACTTTCTTTAAAGAATTTTTCAAACGCATATTTAACTGATAGACCACATTTATTTTTTAAAGGCTTTACCCAAGCGTATCGTGTATATAAATCTATAACGGTCAATGCGTATTTATAATCATAATCATTCGGCATATGAATAAGATCAGCACTCCAAATATCATCTTTATTAAATACTTTTACTTTCAATAAATATTTAGGCCTTCTATATTCTTTATGAATTTCGGAGGCATAAGTTCGAGCGTTGCTCTCAGACAGTTTTGCTGTCGTTTCATTTAAACCCTGACCGAATAATATTTTAGCTCGTAAAGCTTTCTTAACAAACATTCTTTCAATTTTTTCTCTAAATGTAGGATTTTGAATACTATCTAATTCTTGAATCATCTTATCAGCTGCATGTCGAGAACTTAGATCATGATTTCGATAAGCTAAATCATGCCTGTAAGCTGCGGCATCTACTCTGTTTATTGGTTCTTCACCTGGTTTCGGATTATTATTCTCATCTAGTCTTATATCTAATCGAGTTCCTGGACCGGTATATGAATGACCAGGAAGATGTTTTTCTTTCGAATATTTACTCCAAATAAATCCAGGAAAGTTTTCTAATGTTTTTTGTATGTCGTTACCTTCATAAATTTTACAATTTGAGGTTTTATGTACTTTTAAGAGATAATTCAATAAATCTAAATTAGCGATTTTTAATTTAATTAAATTTTCGGAATTTGTAGAATTCATTTTAAAAGATAAGATAAAATAAATGTTTTACCGAATAGAACCTTGTTCAGAGGCTTTAGCCGATCGGACCAAAGGTCCTGAGGTTATTACCTTATCATACTAGGACTTAGATATATTCCAGAACCATCTTTTGTTTCTTTAATTTCAATTAAATCATCAACATTGTGGAGAATATTTTTAAGAACTCGTTTTCCTTCATCAACTAAATTTAATTTACTAATAAAATTATCTACTATTCCTTCACCCCTAGCAACTTTCTCTAACTCTCTATTATGACGTTTTTGTTCTTCTAATACTGCCTTCTCTGATTTATTTTTATTTACTGCTTGGACAATACCAGCTGTCCCACCTGCGACACTTCCTGCAGCTGCTATACCACCTATTATTAGAGGAATTAATGGAAGAATCCCACCATTCTTTTCTTCTTGTAATTGAATATTCTCTATCATTGGTTTACTTATGTAATACTTTTTTTTATTAATCGTAATAGTTTTAGGGGTATTTTTGTCAACAATATTACGTAATTTTAATTCAACAGTTTTATTATTATTACTTTTCGCTTGCGACATTTTTAATAAAAAAATTTTAAGTTAAGAATTTTTAATGTATTCTAGTTATGAAACAGTTTTAAGTTAAGAATTTTTAATCTATTCTAGTTACAAAAAAATTTTATTACTAATTACTAAAAAAATTTTTATCTAAGAATCTAATTAACTTATCCTAGCCATCTTTCCATTAAGAATTTCAATAGAATATTTTACATCTTCTAGCAATAAACCATAAGCCATCAATGAAGTTGTGGAATCTTTTTTTTCAATATTAATTGTTACATCACAACCATTTTTAATAATATCTTCTGATTGTGCACTTAAATCGAAACAGAAAACAGGATATAAATGTCTCCAATCTCCAGGAGTTAATTGTGGTTCAACTCCAAATTCCATACACAGATTTCGATAAGAATCATATCCTTCCATAAATTGATTATTGGTATCATCGAATCTTAATGGATCAATTGGATATCTGGTTTGATTTAATGAAACTTGTAAACTTCGAATTGTATTAATATGAAAAAGATTATTGTTCTTATCAAAACTTGGAGAATTATTTCTTTGAAATGTTAGTAATAAATATCTTGGAGTATTCGAAGTTCTAGTAAAATGCCAGTTAAATCTTTGTTCGGAAAAAGTTACTGAACTAGCAGTACGCTTTAGAAAATTTACTGGAATTGGTTTGTTAGTATTTAATCTTTTTGCAATAGCTGTTTCAACCTCTAAACTAGGAGTAATATGATTTATCCACCATTCAAGTCTATCAATTTTAAATATGCTTTTTTTCCAGTCTTACCAAAAAAGATTAATTCATTATTTGTTGTGCGATGAATTATTAATTTAAATTTTAATTGATGAGATATTTTATCATAATCTAAATATCCGAATAATGGAGACAATGACCAATTAACTGTCTGTTTACTTTTCTTGTTAAATTCACGTCTTTCTTTATATGCACTATAGTCTGTTTTATTTAAATGTTTTGCAATTTTTTCTACATCTTTCGCAATTCCTGCTGCATCTGTTCCAGCGTGAGTTAAATCATCTATAATGATACCATCATTAGTATCAGGAAACCAACCTTCGATTTCATACTTAATATTATTTTCACCAATTGTTGCAAATCTAAGCATTGTATCAATTACACCTGGAGAATCACTTATTGTTTCTATATTTTGAGTTGCAACATCTAAACGCATTTGTGTAAATAATTTTGGAAAGAAATTATTCTCTAATGCAATATTATCGGTATCTGGTAATGGTGTTGTAAAATTGCTATCACTATATAAAGAATATTCACAGTGTAAAAACGAATCGGATAAATATAAATAACTTTGTTGATTATCAACTTCAAAAATTAAATCTCCTCCAGTATTCACTCTACTGGAAGATCCGGGATTCATAGCAATTCTTATATAGTCATTCTTTTTTTGATTATAATTGACGAACGGAGGATCGTCTAATCTAAATTTTCTTTCAAACGAGGAAGACATTTTTATAAAAAATAATTTGACTTTTGTTTTTCTCACACATAGAAAAAATTTTACTAAATATAAATTTAGAATTTTGCTAGACCAGCTCCGCTGCTCACGCCATTACCTCTTATTTCTTCAATTGTTTTTTCATTATTTTTATTTTCATTATGCTTACTATCAGACTCCACAGCTATGTTAGAAATTTTGTTTTTCGTTTCCTCTGAAAGTTTTTTTAAATTTTTAGTTCTTCAGAATCATTTTTAAGTTTGCGAATAGCTTCTAGTTGTTTTAATTCGTTTTGAGACTTAACAGCATTTGATATTGCACTAGCTGTACTACCTATAGCAGCTGCTCCTTTTGCAGCAGATGTAATCAAATCTTTATTATATTTAAATAAGTTAACGATACTTCCAATACCAGAAAATATACCATCTCCTTCCGTGTGAACTGTTTCTCTATTATCATAATGATAAACAGGATTCATACGTGGTTCATGAGCAATTCTTTGATTTGAAGCAAAATGTTTAAGATTGTGTTTATAAATTATAGGCATTTTTTAGGAATAAATTTTACTTTTGGGAAAAATATTTACGTTAAGATTTACGTGTGTGAATGTCCAACAACTTCGTGATAACTTTATTAATTTTCCGTTGCACGTTATCTATTGCGTCAAGCAGCGTGTGATGTATTTTAATTTCTTTTCTATTAACTTGCATTTTCTGCTGATTAATCTTCAATGCCGTTTTAAGAGCATTCAATTTAACTTTAAGAACATCTAATTGTCTTTTAACAGCATCTAACTGTTCTTTATTTTCTTTAGAGGTTTCTTGTAAATTTTTCTTTAATTCATTTTCTAAATTGATTTTAAGAGTTTTCATTTTATCAACTTTTTGATTAAGTGAGTTTACTTCATTGATTATTCTATTCATCTTTTTCATTTGTTGAGTAATTTTAGAACTCAATTCATCAACACTTTTTTGGAATGTAGTTTGTAACTGCTTAAAATTTTTTTAAATTCTTTCAGGTAGATTTTCTATTTCATCTTCTAATTGTTCTTTCAATAATTTTATCTGTTGTTTATTTTTAATGACTGCAGATTTTAAATTTATAGAAAGTAATATTAAAATTTTTAATTGTTCTGAAATCTTTTTAAAAAGTTTTGCTATATCTGCTTCTAGCTCTCTATCCTTTTTATCAAGTTTTAATAATTTTTCGTTTAATGATTTGTCATTAAGTTTAAGCAACTTTAATTCATTCATCAGTGGAACCATAACATCGTTGATATATTTTTCTTTTAGGTCATTGATTTGTGTATCAACATATTGTTTATTTGTTAACTCTGTATTTTGTTGCGGAAGAATAGAAAGATGTAATGGACCATATAAAACGTCTCCAGTTTTCATGATATAATTTTCTATTTCTATTTCTGATTCACGATTATTCGGGATATATGCACCTCCATCAACATTTGGTAACATCATTTTTTAACAATAAAAATAAAATTTTTTCTAATAAAAATTAAAAATGGAAATGTCTCAAATTTGTCAAGTTTGTAAGACACATTTTTTAAACCCAACGATGTTGTATACTCATAAGAAAAACAGACCATGTGGTATGCATATGAATCAATTTCAAAAAAATATTCAACCTAATAATAATAATATTCAACCTAATAATGATATTCAACCTAATAATAATATTCAACTGGAGCAAACATTACAAGGATTAAAGCATTTATTTATTTCAGATCAAGGGCAAAATCTTTTTACTGCTAGACAAAATAATCATTTAGATACAAAAAATAATTATGTGACTCAATGGCTTAATACATGTGAAAATAATCATGTAAATCAAAATAATCCTTTTGTTCAAAATAATCCTTTTGTACAAAATAATCATGTAAATCAAAATAATAAATCTGTGAAAGGTAATACGAAAAAATTTTCTGGTTGTAATAAAAATATAACGTCCAAAAATTTTGCACGTCATTTAAAATTATGTGAACAATCAGAGGAGGTTAAAAAAGATAAAAAAGAAAAACTAAAAGATCAGTTATGTCGTAATTGTAATAAATATTTTACAATTCAAGGAATTACTAATCATTATAATTCTTGTATAAGTTCTACAAGACAATGTACAAGTTGTCAAATTACTAAACCTAAGACAGAGTTTTATAATAGTAAATATAAGTGTAAGGATTGTTTAAAAGAAAAAAGTGTAGAGGTTGTCGAAAAATTATATTAAAGAAAAATATTCCAAGACATGTAACACTTTGGCCAAAACTTAATCAAGATCTTAATCAAAATTTTAATCAATATAATAATAATTTATATCAAAATAATAATAATAATAATTTATATTAGATAAAAATTACTTTTTATTATTAAAATAGACTTATATATATTAAAATAGTCTTATATATTAAAATAGTTGTATTTCTACTAAAATAGTTGTATTTCTACTAAAATAGTCTTATATATATTAAAATATTATTTTTTTATAAAGAATAAAATATTATTTTATTAAAATATTATTTTTTTATAAAGAATAAAATATTATTTTATTAAAATATTCTTATGCATTCTGGAAGAGAGGAGAGGTATAAAAATACTTCTTTCAAGTATAGGAACAAAAATACATATACATTCCGGAGGTTCTACAGAGGTTAAAAATACTCATAAGAGTGTAAGAATGCTAGTCCGCAATTAAAAAATAATAATTCCTAAATTTTTTATTTTAAAAATAATAAATGAATAAAAGCGAAAATTTGGAAGATTTATATTCACCGGTTATAATTAAAAGTAATAAAAGTGATAAAAGTAATAAAAGTAATCTAAGTCGTCATAAATCTCTTAATGTATTAAATGAAATGATAAATAATTATATAAATAACACTGAGTTTCAAGATGCACTATCCCCTCAAGGTCCGAATCTAAATAAAGACGAAGTAGAATATGTAAAAGATTTTAATAATATTGTAGACAATCCTAGATATGATACTAGATATAATACTATAGGTAATAATATATATAATAAAAAATATGTAGAGACACCACCAAAAAATGTTTTTTTCAATAATTCATCTCCTAATAAACAAATAGCACAATCAGATCTTACACGTCTTTGGAATTTTTTAAAATTTCATTGTATAAAAATATTGTTTGCATGTATTTTAATATTTTTTATTTATCATCTTATGTGTATTGGAAATCAATGGGGTTACTTTCTAACAGAGGAACAAAAGAGGATTAATTTTTATAAACAAGAAATGAAAAATTTAAAGGTTGGAAGACTGATGAGGATAAGATGAAGGATAAAACTAATAATAAAAATATTACACAAGGTAGAATGTATCAAGAAAATTTACCTTTCATTGTTTACGGTAAAACTGGAAGTGGTAAGACTACGTTTATTAAAAAATATATAAAGGAACATTATGAGGATGAAACAAAAGTACATATTTTTTGTATGCATACTTCTGAATGGCCAACTTTTACAAACGTTTATAATGATAAACAATTAGATGAGTTACAAGATATGGAAAGTTTTGCTGGTACACCTGAAAATGAATGTTTATTAATTTTAGATGATGTTGCAAGTTTATCAAAACAAAAAAATATGTCAGAAATATTTACAAAAGGAAGACATCAAAATATTCAAATAGTTGTATTAGCTCATAAAGCTTGTGATGTAGATAATAAGATTAGAGAAAACATTCAAACATTTTTTACAACTACACAAAATAATGCAGCATTCTTTAATGATATTAATAATAATTATAAATTGAATATGCCTTTATCATATTATACACAACATAAATATGGAATAATACGTGTTGATACCATAAGTGAACATATGCAAGTATATGATAAAGATTTGAATATATTAGTAGATAAAGAACATGAAATCTATAATAACTCTCAAGATTTTAATATTAGAATATATGCAAATACAAAACATTTATCAAATGAAGTTATAGAACAAATAATTATCTTTTTAGAATCTGAAGCAAAAGTACCACTAAAAATTATTCCTGATGCATTATATTTTTATTTTGATAACTATTTAAATGCAAAATTTAGTATACCAATACCTAACTGATTACAAGATAATGAAACATTAAACTACTTGAAAACTGCAATAGATGATGTTAGAAACGGCTTAAGAAAAGCAACACCAATAATATCTGATGTTAAATCTACACTTTCTGATGCCAAATCTACATTTAATGAAGCCAAAAAAACATATAATGATATAAAACCATGAATAAATGGTGTTAGTGAAATATTTAATAATTAAACAAATTTATCATAATTTTATTTATTTTTTATAATAAACTAAAAACATATTTTATAATATTTTGTTTTAAAATTGTAAATATATGGATGAAGATTTAATTTATTTAATGTTTTTAAATCATATACTGTTAAGTTATCTTTATTAATTAACCACCATAAATTATTAAAAGCCAAGAATACTCTAAAGCTTCTTAGACATAGTGGAAAATCATTTGTTTTAGTATATTTAGGTATACCGTTTTTTATTTTATAATCTTTTACAAATTGCATATATTTGTGATGATAGTAAAATTTTACTTCTTGTTTAGGCGTAAGAGGATTTGTTGGATGTCTATAATTTTTTAATACTGGTACATGTTCTATCTTATACTCTTCAAACATTTTTATATTTTTTATAAAAAAAATTATGAAAAAAAATTTATTAAAAAAAGTATTTTAGAATTTTTCTTTAAAAATTAAAACACAAATTTTTATTTAAAAAATAAAAAAATGAAAAAGTTTGATTGTGTCTTATGTAAAAAAAGTTACAAACAAAAAGAAGTTATCAATCTCATTTAAATAGTAAATTGCATTTACAAAATGTAGAACGATCCAAAGAAGAAAATATATCAAATATAAGTAATTATAGAAATTATTTAGAAACATTACCTACTGATATAAAAATTAAAAAAATATTTGATGATTATTCACATTCGGAATATAAAAAAGTTTTTAATAATGATAACGTTAATGTAATAAATTTTAAATTTTTATTTAATGAAATTGATGAAACTAAAAAAACCGACGAAGCTGTACATGGGACATCGGAGATGTCTTCCAGGGTTTCGCCCATAACAGATATAAAATATTTATTTGATGAGTCTGTTGAGCACAATGAAACCGATGAAACCTTTTATGATGTATTAACAAACTTCTATAATATATTTAAGAAATCTTTCAAATGTTATATGAATGTAGAAGTACTTTATACAAAAACTGGATCCGATGGAATTACTGAAGAAATAATACAAGGACATTTTGCACAGACACAAGAAATTCATAATGTAAATGATATACAACCCATATTTGAAAAGATGTCAACACAATTAAAAGATGCTATAGCTGAAGCTGAGTTACGTGAATCTGGTTGGAGATTTGTTAAAATACTATCTAAGAAAATAGTAATTGATAAATATAAAAATAATACTGGTGGTAGTTATGTTCCTTTGCCTTTCAGTTCACCACAAATAATCAACATAAAAAATGAAGATGATTATTGTTTTCTGTGGAGTATTATAGCACATTTAAATCCTGCAAAATATCATAAAGACTAAGTCATTATAATAAAGAAGAATATAAAGGAATTTGATCCTTCTGATGGCTTACATGAATTTCCATATGATTATAATAAGCTAACAAAGTTTCATAAAAAGAATAAAAATTTAATAGAAGTAAATGTTTTTGAATTAAAAATAAAGTATGTTTCTATTGGTGATATTAATCCATTATACTCAGATTCAAAAGAATTTTATTTAAATAATAAAAATTTATGTCAATTAGAAATAGTATATAATGATAGAGGAAATTACATGCATCATAATAGTATTTACCAAGGAAAAATAATATGTACTGAAAAATTTGAAATTGTTAAAACACTATCACCAATAATGATTAATCATAATAATTATAAAGGATGTGGATTTCCTGATGATTATGAAATAGAATATACATCTCTATCATCAGAATATAGACATAAGTTAGAGATGTTACCGCAACTATATAAAAAACAATATCAACAAGAGTTAGAAATGTTACATAATCAATATCTACAAAAATGTCAACAAGAAGAAACTATATTATTTCACAAATATATTGAAGATGAAAGGAATCTCGAAGATGAAGAATATTTAAAATTTTCATACAACATATATAACCATTTAACTTCACAAGATAATTCTCAATTTAATGAACTAGAATCCAAAACTGTCATGAACTGTCATCCAAAAAATCTGCAACAATATAAAGAACATTGTCAACGAAAAAATCTACAAGAATATCATATGGGTAAATATATATTACGTAAGGAATATCATGAACAATATGAAGAACAATGTCGAAAACATTATGAAAAACAATTTCAAAAAAAATATCAATAACAATATCAAGAACAGGTAGAAATATTACAACAGGAATATCAAGAAAAATTAAAAATATTAAAAAATGAATTAATGCAACCTATGATGATACTATCAAGATCATTATATATTGTGTAAAGATATTTCTATATTTACAAAAACTTCAGATAATACTAATTATCCTTGTCTCAAATGTATGACTAGTTATAAAAACGAACAAGCACTAAATAATCACTTATCAAATTGTCAGCAAAATGATGCAGCTAAAAATACTTTTACTAAAGAATATTTAATTTATAATAAATGGTATTACAAAAATAAAGTACCCTTTATTATATATTGTGATTTTGAAGCATATAATGTTAACATGACAGAAAGTTCTGATAAACATGTGCTTGAACAAAAACCATTATGTTGGGGAATGTACATTCATTCAAATTATCCTGAATTATTTAAAGCAGAATATTATCAATACTATGGTGAAGATAGTTCAGAAATGTTTACAAAGAAAGTAGAAGAATTGCAAGGTCACTTTTCACAATTGCTTAAAACAAATAAACCAATGCTTCCATTAACGTCTGAACAAACATTACAATTTCTTAACGAAAAAAATTGTTACTACTGTGGAAAAAAATTAGGATGTGATAGAGTAAAAGATCATGATCATCTAAATGGATTATATAGAGTTGCAGCACATAATTCTTGTAATCTTAATGCTAATAAATTTAGATATAACTTTGTCCCTTTATATTTCTATAATGGTTCTAAATATGATTTCCATTTAATAATAAAAGATTTATTTTCATCTGAAAAATTACAACAACTAAGAACAAACGTACTATGTAAATCAGTAGAAGAATATTTTTCAATGCAATTTGGTTGTATTAGAATTTTAGATGCATTTAGATTTTTTAATCCTTATTCATTAGATGTTATGGGGAAAACTTTAAAACCTGAACAATGTAAAATATTAAATAAATAAAGGAAAACTTTAAAAGGAATATTTCCGTATGAATATATAACTGGAGAATTTAATTCTGTGAATAAAATTATGAAAGAACAAAAACTTCCTCCAATAAATAAATTTAAATCAACATTAAAACAATCACAATTATCTGAAGAAGACTATACAGAAGCTGAAAAAAATTGGAGAGAGTTAAATTGTAGAACAACGTATGATTATACAATGAAATATCTTCAGATAGATGTATTAATACTACCTGATCTTTTCGAAAACTTTCGTGATATGTGTGTAGAATATTACGGAATAGATCCATGTTATGTTTATTCTACACCAGGTTTAACATGGTTAGCAGGATTAAAACATACTGGTGTTCAAGCCGATGGCTCTAGGACAAAGTCCGTTAAACTTAAACATTATAAAGAAAATACATATGATAAATTATTATTTTTTGAATCTGGAATTAGAGGTGGTGTTTCATCAGTTTTAGGTAATAGATATGTTAAATGTTATAATAAAAAAGTAAATCCTGATGATTATGGTTATTTAAAAATTTTAACTCCAGAAGAAAGCGATCAGTTTATAAAATTGTTTAATCAAAATATAGAAGGACTTATATCAAATGAAGATAGTCAAGCAGCAGTTGATGAAATCATGAGAGAAAACTATTTGTTATGTTATGATTTTAATAGCTTATATTCTTCTTGTATGATACAAGAATTACCAACAGGTGAAATGGAATGGAGTACCATTCTTGAATACGAACCTACATTAGATGGTGAAAATAATTATGGTTATATATATGAAGTTGATTTAGCATATCCTGATTATATAAAAGATCAAACAAAATATTTTCCTTTCTGTCCCGAAAACAAAATTCCCGATATAGAAGATTTTTCAGATTATCAAAAATCTATAATGCCTAAAAATACAGACCAACAAAAAAGTAATAAAAGAAAGTATGTTGTTGAAGGAAGAATGCTAGATTCGTATTTAGAACATGGAATGATTCTTGTTGAAATTCACCGGAAACTAGTGTATAGAAAATCTAGGTGGTTAAAAAATTATACAGAGTTCAATATTGAAAAACGTAAAATAGCTAAAGGAAATAAAGATGATTTTGGAAACGTATTCTTCAAATTAATGAATAATGCATTTTATGGTAAGACTTTAGAAAATGTGCGTAATAGACAAAATATTGAAATAGTTTATGATAGAGATAGGTTTCAAAATTTAACAAGGAAACCTACATATAAAAGAACTACTAGATTTAGTGATGAACTATGTGCAGTACATCTAAGACGAAACATTATAAAACATGATAAGTTTAATGTTATTGGTTTCACTATATTAGAATTAGCTAAGCTATTTATGTATACATTTATATATGATCATTTAGCACCTGCTTATGGCGAAAACTATAAATTACACTTTACAGATACCGATTCTGTTTTCTTAGAATTAACAGTACCGTATAATTCTTCACTTGATGAAGAAATAGATAAAATAAAAGATATCATTCATCCTTCTGATTTATGTAAAGTAAAAGATGAGTTAGGAAATGAAGATTTCATAACAGAAGCTATATTTTTAAAATCTAAAAGTTATTGTTATAATACAAATACAAATTCTAACACAAGAGTCTAAAACATTAAAAGGTATTTCAAAGGCATCAGTGACTAATCAAATAACATTTCAAGATTATAAAAATGTATTATTTAATAATGAAATAAAAACAGCATATAATTATACACTTAATTCAAAGAAACATAAAATGTATTTAAAAGAAGAACATAAATTAGCATTAGATCCATTGATAGAATAACTACTTTACCTTTTTAATTTTCCAATTTCTAAAATAGTTAAATTTAATAAAATATAAAATAATATAAAAATATAATATAAAAATATAATATGAAAAATGGATAAAATTAGAGCTGATAATTTTAAAAGAATTAATCAATTACACGAATTAATAAAACAAAGAAATATTCTGAAAGAAAATCATCTTCAGCACAGAATGAAAAAAGCTGGTATACAATCTGATATGTTTGATCAATTAAAATTAACTGAAGAAGTAAAAACTGATTATGAAAAAACTGTCGAACCATTTAAAACTCTTGAAAAACAAATTAATGAAAAACGTGTTGATATAGCGGATCCAGTACTTAAAACACTATTAGATGATTATGGTTTGTTAGAAGCAAACATAGATAAAAAATTACCAAGATCTATGTTATTCGAACATTCTAGTTTCTTTTTAGATAAAAAATTATTTGCAAGATTTTATCTTGGTGGAAAAGAAATATTTCCACAACCTTTACGGGGGTTAATTTTTACGCCAGATAAATCACCTATTAGTTTAGATAAAAATTTTGTTGATCTTTTAAGAGGAGCAGATCTAAAAAATTATGCTGTAGAAGATCTTATAAAATATAAAGCTATGTCAGATAGAGTTGGTACAGTAAAAACTCTTAGACGTTATAAACAATTAGAAAATTTATTATCAACGGGAGTTAAAGTAGGAAAAGGTTTTAAAACAGAAACAACTGTATTTTTACCAGATGATCCACAAGAATTACTAAATAGATTAAATATTTTAATATCTGCAATAAAGGAAGGATATAATTCTAGTTTCAATGAAATTCATGCTATATTGAAAAGACTGTTAGAAATGAAGATTCTCAAGGAAGAGGATTATAAAAGTATAGCTGAAATATGTTGTTTCTAGTTTTTATCTACGATTTTTTTATCTACGATTTTTATCTACGATTTTTTTTATAAAAAAATATTTCATAAATAAATATCTGTTTTAAATTTTTTAGTTTAAAAATGTCTTCGAGAGAATTATCATCAGTACATTTTCACAAAATTAATAATCATTCAGAAAATTTAACAGTGATTTTGTGTTCATCAAAATTTAGTACGACGTTAAAAATTATAACAACTACTTCATCACACACTTGTAATTTAGAACCCATTCTACATTTGGAACAAAATAAAAATTATCAAATTGCATTGACTAGTTTCTCTACATTTAACACTATTCAAAACGTTATCAAAGATGTGAATGATCAATTTAGATATTCTACTGATAAAGGCAAAACATGGAAAATGCAAACTTTTCTTCCTGGTTCTTACGAAGTTGAATCAATATCAAATGAAATTAAGAGAAATTTAGGTATACCATTTAAAGATAAGAAACAATTACATTTTGCAGTTGAACCGGCAGTTCATAAATTTTCTCTTACTTTAGACGAAAATCATCAAGTTGATTTTAATCATGATAGATCATTGTCAAAGCTATTAGGATTTAATAAACAAACCTATAGTCAAGGTTATCATTTAGGTGAGAAGATTCCAAAAATAACTGAAATAAATTCAATTGTTGTACATTGTGACATTATTGAAGGAGGATATATAAATGGTAAATTGTCAAATTTAATATTCAGTTTTCCAGCTTTTACTGTACCCATTGGTTATAGACTAAATGTAATTCCACAAACATTAATATATTTCCCTATTACAAGAAAAACTATTAACAACATTAACATTAGAATCACTGATGAGAAAGGACAAGAAATAAATTTTGGAGGTGAAGAGATTATGATAGATCTTTTGGTTCGAGAGGTATAAACTCCCGTTCGAGAGGTATAAACTCCCATGCGAAGCTAGAGAAGTTTAATTTTCTTCTTATTATTATTCTTCTTATTCTTCTTCTTTAAAAGCAAAAAATAAAAATAAAATAAAAATAAATTTTTTTATGAAAAAAATGAGTGAAGTACTACCATTAAATAAAAAAACTTAAATTTAATCATCATCCAAATTTATCTATTAAAGTTTTAGCAGTTATCTGTGGAAGATCAGGATGTGGAAAAACATATCTATTATTCAAAATTTTAACGACTCCAAATTTTTTGGATTATAACAATCTTATAATTTATACAACAACAGCAGAAGAACCCGTCTATCAATTTTTAAAATATGGATTTGAAAATAATCTTACAAAAACAGCAATTGCTTCCCTATTCGAAGAATACGAAAAATCTGAATATGAAGAAGAAATAAGTTTGTGGTGTGAAGAAGCAGCAAAAAATGATCAGTTAGTAGAATCTAATAAAAATAAACACATAAAGATACAATTAATAGATGATAGTGGTAATATGCAAGATCCTAGTAAACTAGATAAAACAATGAAACATTGTGTAATTTTTGATGATTGTGTTAATGATAGAAATCATTCAGTTCAGAGAAATTATTTCACAAGAGGTAGACATAATAACTGTAGTGTTTTTTATTTAACACAAAGTATGTATTCATTAGACGGAAGTGTTATTAGAAAGAATGCAAATATATTTTTACTATTTGAAATAAATGCAAGAAACTTAAGTGATTTGTTAAGAGATTTATGTATAAGAGATAAAGATGAATTTAAACAATCGTGTAATAAGGCTTGGTCAAAAGATTATGGCTTCATTACAATTAATATTGATAAAAAAATTCATGATAGAGTTATAGAAGATTTGTTTACCGAGTGATAAAAATATACAAATATAGCATTATAATATTTTTTTGTTATTATTATCAGCTTTAATTTTATCCATTTTTAAAATATAATATTTGAATTTTGTGGTAACATTGGAATACAACAAAAAAATTTTACTGAACAAATTATTTTTTTATTTCTTTGTTGTCTAACATCTTTTCGTTTAAAGTTTTCTCGTCTAAAGATTTGTTTAATAAAGTTTTGCTTAAATTTTCGCTTAAAGTTTTTAGCTCTTCTAAAAAAATTTTATCATTTTCTTCATTAGAAATTTTACCATCACTAAAAGTTTTACCATCCTGTTTATTCTTATCATCAACTTTTTTGGTCTTTAAATGAAATGATATTTGATTTACTTCATTAACTATTTGATCAAATTTTTCAATCTCATCTAACGTAATAACATTATCATCACATACTCTTTGAAAGTAGTAATGCAATTTGTCATCGACTTCTTTAATATGTAAATGCTTAGTTTTTAATGATTTTCGTTTCTTATTTATTAAAGATTTATCTAACATTGCAACAAGTGAAGTTGCAAAAACACCCGTACCTGTTAAGGCAGTAGCAACTACTGGAATTATTAAAACACCTGAAGATATAACAATTGTTAAAGCACCTAAACTTATTGTTAAGAATATGCCAATTCCTTGTGTTACATTCTTAACTTTACTCCATCTCTTTCTTAATTTTTTATAATGCTCTAATCTTAATAATAATTGAGATTCCTTATCTTTCATATAGCGTACTCTATCTTTGTGTTTTTCTTTGTTCATTTTTTCAATGTCCATTAAAGTAGAACTACGTTCATATGATAACGAAGGATATAGTCTTGTGGTTTCTTCCACTTTTGTTTCTTGCATTTCTGAGGTTCCTTCCACTTTTGTTTTATCCATTTTTTAAGAAATATTTGAAGAAATATTTTGATTTTTTATACTTAAAATTATTTTTATTTATAAAACTCTTTTTCAGTGTATGAAATATTTCCTATACTCATTTTGAGATATAATATTTTTTTTACTTTTATAAGAGTCTGGAGGTCATATATTTTTTTTACATTTCTCATTTTCAGTGTATGAAAAAATCCCAACGAACTTAAAACTTTTTTTCTTTTTTTATACTTAAAATTATTTTTATTTATAAAACTCTTTTCAGTGTATGAACTATTTCCTATACTCATTCTCAGTGTATGAAAAAAACCCAACGAACTTAAAACGTTTTTCTATTTTATCATTTTATTTTTTATTTTTATAAAACTCTTTTCAGTGTATGAACTATTTCCTATGCTTATTCTGGAGGTGTATTTTTAAATATTTTTTTTAAATGGTACTTTTTAAATGGTCTAAATTTATGAATTTAGGTCTTAAAAACCTGAAATAATGACATAAATTGATAAATTTTAGTCGTTTTTAAAGATACTATTTTTTTGAATTTTATGTGTCCTGGAACGGTCTATATACCATTACTGCAACAAAGCAATCAGTATGGAAACATCTGGATCTGACCTGCCAGACATGACAGACTGGGAGGTCGAAGCAGCAATCAAAAAGATGAAGAACGGAAAATCTGCAGGAAATGACAACGTAAAAAACAGAAACAGTGAAAGCTGGTGGAGAGGTACTGAACAGAGAACTGGACGAAATATTCACGAAATGTCTATGAATGAAGAAAATGCCAATATGATAGTCTTGTTCAAGAAAGGCGACAAAAAAGATATCAGCAACTTCTTCAGACCTATGTGCATACTTTCAAACCTATACAAGCTTTATACCAAGATACTGATCGAAAGAATCGCTAAGAACCTGGATGAAAAGCAGCCAAGAGAGCAAGCAGGTTTTCGGAAACATTATTCAACTGCAGATCATATACACACTATGAACCAGTTAAAGGAGAAATGCCACGAATGTAACATTCCTATGTGCATGGCATTCGTGGACTACGAGAAAGCGTTTGATTCAGTTGAAACTCAATCTATACTAGAGTCACTGAAAGAAAAAGGTATAGATGATGGCTATCTTGAAGTCCTCAAAGACCTCTACTCGGTTAATACCGTGACAAATCTCCACAACAGAACAAGAAAAATAAATGTAAAGAAAGGAGTGAGACAGGGAGATACAATGTCACCGAAACTCTTCACGGAAACACTAGAACACATCATGAACAAGCTTAACTGGCAAAACAAGGAATAAACATTGATGGAGAAGACTTAGCACATCTACGGTTTGCAGACGACATAGTTCTTCTAGGGAGCAATGCGGACGAATTACAGGAAATGTTGACAGAGTTGACGGACGGGAGCCTCAATTGTGGACTGAAGCTGAACAGAAGAAAAACCAAAGTTATGTTTGGACCTTTGACAAATCCAAGACACAAAGGTGTGCAACCAAGCAATCGAAGCAGAGGACAAATACGTGTACCTAGTTCAAACATTCAGTCTTCTAGTCAAACCTCATGAAAAAGAAATGCAAAGAAGAGTCAGCGCGGGATTGGCAGTATTTACGAAACATAGAGGTGTATTCAGGAATAACATGCCAATGTGATTGAAAAGAAAAGTGTACAATAGTTGCGTTTTTCCAGCTATCACCAATGGATCTGGTGTCACCAATATGGACAGTCAAAAGGACACTGACTTCATTCATGGAGAACAAACTTAAAGTAGCACAAATAAAGATGAAACGAAGTATTGGAATCAGCAAGTGGGACAAGAAGAACAATGAATGGATAGAAGCGCAGACAAGAATCAAGGACGTGGTGGAAAAAGCAAAATAAACCAAATGGAGATGGGCTGGACATGTCGCAAGAATGCAACACATTATATGGACTATCAGATTAACAGACTGTACCTCACGTGATGGAAAAAGAAGCAGAGGCAGGCCAGTAACGAGATGGAGAGACGACATCGACAGGTTTTATGGACAGTCAACATGGAAGAGACGAAAAGATTGGAGGAAGCATACTGAAGCCTTTGTCCAACAGTGGAACAGAATAGGCTGATGATGATGATGATGGTTTTCATCCCGGATGAATAGATATGCCAATATTTTGAACTAAGAATGCTCTACTTCACCGTAACTTGCTGGATACTATGTAAATCCCCACATTCAGAAAGCAAAAGTTTTTCAATGACATGAAAGTACATGTACAATGTCCATGAATTTAAGAAAACTTTTCGCTTTTGTTATCTGTTTCTCTCTATGTCATAACATTTCATTTATGTTGTAGGTGATGTTGTACAAAATCAAGGCCCTTCTAATGAACCGGTCGCTTAAGCAAGCGAAAAAAGAAATCAAGCAATTATTCGGCAGTGGTTTGGTCACACAACCCATCCTTTTCCTTAAAGCCTACTTTGAATTTATTCGTCGCAACAGCAGAAAGGCGGTCAAAATTATAGGCAATGTTCCGGACTCAATGAAAAATCCGGTAGATATGGGAGAATGTGACAGTGTGATGCATTGGAACAATCTGGGGTGTTTACATTTACAGGTGAGAGGCTTGAAAGATTCAATACATCGTAAATGAACTTATTTTGGAACAGTTTGAGTTAAACCCAAACATGTCCCTAAATATTGTCTGCTGAAAGGTACAAATTGTGTGTCATTCTATTATTAAAGGTTCATTATTTTCAGCAGTTACAAGAATGTGCTACAGTTATTAATGCTTTTATGTGCCGCAACTAGAATAGGTTTACCCATCACTTAAAAAAAGATTTTTTCATTGCGTAATGGGATGACACCCCGCTGCCTGTTAACATCCTGGTCGTCTGTTATGCGGAAATAAAAAATATTCTTAAACTTATAGTGTGAAATAGGCCAATTGCTAGAATGTGCATTATCTAATAACAAAAGTATTTCAATAGCTCTGGGCTTCTGCGTATTTCAGTGATGTAGTCAGTAGTCAAAATGAATTGCATTTTTAATATATATTTGTTTTTAATGAGCTTGTATATAAATTGTAAAATATATTGAACAATTTAGTGATAGCCTACATACAAGCATGTATAAAATATTATATTATGCACGTTTTAATCCAATAATGATGAAATTCCTGTCTATTTCTACATTGTTCAGCGAACACTAATGCTGTAGTTGGCATCATTGTCTGCTGAATTTACACTGAAATATTTGCATCTAAACAGCAAACGCATCACTGTTCGAGAAACTGAAATATTCAAGGAATTTCAGTAATTTTATAATTTTTAGGACTAGATTTCATGGACATCCATAACTAACGCAGAGATTATGATTGCTAAGAGCCAGTGTTAATTAGCATCGGCATAGATTTCATATTCTCCTGGTTAGAGTATCAACAATGTTCACTTTTATCGGGCTTAAGCTCAAAATTCCTCGGACGCTGACGCTTCCTGTACTAAACTTAGACATTTATGTACTCTAAAAGTCAATATTGCTCCTGTTTTTATGTAAATTAATATTAAAACTTATTATGTACTTTTAATTGGATGGAAAATAAGTGACTAGAGCGATTAGTATTATTTAACTGGTAATCCTACATCTTTCAGGGAAAGTTGAGTATTTCTGCAACATCGTCAAGCGCGCTGGAAAAGACTCAAGTCGACTTTTAGTATACAGTCATCATTCAAGTAGCTGCGATTGATAGAAACATATCACTCCAGTCAGAGGTAGCACTCCTTAGAATGGAATGGGTCAAATTGTTGTGCGGAGTAGTGAGCAACGTTTTGTGTCTGTTCGAAAATGAAATAGATTTTCAGATTTCTAATGCTAATAAGTCGAGAGAGCATGTCCAGAAAGTGCAGCTTGCAAAGCAATATGCTCTAAATACTCATGCGATCCCCAAAATAAACGTTGCATTATTTCGGAATATAAGTTGGCTGTTATTTTATGTTCTGAAACTGAATTCGTTGTTTGGACAAGTTTGAATTGTTGCCTCATTCATAACTGTTGTCATAAATAACTATTCAAAAGAAAGTTGTGTAAAATATCTTGTAATAATTGGTGCACATCCATGAAACTCTTTCAGATGGGAAAACACAATCTCGGAGTCATGTACTTCCGCAAAGCGATGAAAGAGAACGACAAAGTTTGTCAGGAATTCCAGTCGAAGAAAGGAACTAATAAATCGAATCAGTACACTCATCAACAAGCACCTTTGAGAACTTACAATCTCAGTTGTCATTACCAACTCATCCTAAATACAGGCATTGGACTTCTCTTCTCCGGAAAGCCTGCAATAGCCTTCGATTATCTTTTGGAGGTCGTCAATGTCTATTCAAGGAATCCGAGGCTGTGGTTGAGACTTGCTGAATGCTGTATCAAAACCCATAGGTGATTATCTTCCTTCATCATCTTTTTCGCGAAATATTGATACTTTTTTTTGTCTATTCTAATACACCTGCAAGCAAAGCAAAATTGAGTGAAGACGATATACCTTCGCTCCGTTTGATCAATGCTTCTGCTGATGCGCGATGATTCTGTGTCTGCTGCGAGAATAGAACTTCGAAATTCCTCATGGGACTTTTAGACATTAATTTGACGCCTAACCAACGAATTTAAGTTGAAAGAATTTTTATATTGTACGCACTAATTGCCATGTACTATCATTAATCCTATTTCATACATTTGCGAATCACTGCATCATATTTATGAGATTGAATTGAAAGGCCTATCCATTTTCCTAATTTTTCCCATTTGTCATGTCTTTTCGTAAATTTTTCTGCTAATTTTTCACGATGTGAAAGATAGCCGAATGCACGATGAAAATCGGAATCGTTCAAAATTATCTTGAAATAGTGTTAAATAATCTATATAATAATGTGATTGTTTATTAGAAAAAAAGGACTTAGGTCAATAAATGTATTAAGTTTGAAATGTATAAAGTATTAAAAAAAAGTAGTGTAAGTTTTTAATGTATTAAATTTTCGTTTGTCACTTAGCAGGGGCAAAGGCAACGAAGGGATGCAACAGTATGCAGAAAATATACCGTAAATAGCATACGTGATCTGTACAATAGACCGCCATCCTGATAAAATGTTTGAAAAATCGACCGCCACCTGTAATAGACCGCCACTTCCCTATAATTCGACAGTATTAGTAGTGAATACCAAGATATTTGTTTATGCAGTGCTCCGACAGCGACGCGAAATTGGCCCTTGCGATGCGAAATTGAAACTCCTTGAAACACGAATTTAAAGATGAAGATATAAAACGTTTTTTGATACTGTGTTAATGAGAAAATTATTATTATGAACTCCGGAGTGCATTTTCGAATTCTATGATAATTTTGATTGTAAATAATACAAACTATATTTTCAGACTTCTTACCCACTGGGTGAAAGCAAGGTAAAGCGAGTTGATGATGTGTGTAATCATCTGTTTACAACGAACGGGATATCGAAAATCATATGAACGTGTGAAATATGCATTGAAAGTATTGTTCTCTTGAAAAAACTCAAATTCAAAACATTAAATAAAGCCTTGTGACGGTTGTGACATTGAATCGGCTACAAGAGCTTTTGATTGAAGCGCAGAATGAAGCAAAAGAGGCGGATGAGATACTTGAAGCATTAAGAAGTGAAAAGGACAAATTCACCGACAAAGAGAAGAAGTTAGTCAGCGAGTCCTCAAACGGCATTGTACAGACGCTTGCGATTCACAGACTGTCAATCAAATGAAAGATTGAATTGGTCTTTTATATAGATGCACATGCATACATGCTGTTTCATAGTTTATATGTACTTATTCAAATAAGGTAATAGATCGCTCCTTATCGTTCATATCATCATTTTGAAACGGAGTCCATGTATCACAATTAAAATAGCGTATTTGAGTACCGTATTATGCTCCGTAATCATCCCTCGAACAGAAGACGTATTCTCAAGCAATTTCAGATGAATAAGTAGCAAAACAGTAACCATTATTTTATTCGTCTTGATTTCTGTATACTCGTAGCTCTGAATTTGGAAATAGTTTTTAGTCCAGTCCATGTTTGCACTTGAATAAGAATAGACGAGATGCATATTACGACAGAATTGGTAGTAGTATTAAGAATCTATTGAATATTTCGTGGCTTTACATTTGAAAATTTCCCAGAAGGGTTTCATTTTTCAAGACCAAAATGTGTAATTGTGTTTCATTATATCATTTTTTGACCAACATGTTGCCACCAGAACGACAATAGTACCGGTATATGTGATCTTGATATATGTTTATATTCCAGGATTCGATAAATATGCGGAACACTAGCATGATAATGACGAAAAATACGTTAAAATAATGATAAATGCAAACTTCTGTTCTGTAGAATTTCGGAACTGCAAGTTACATGTAAAATCGTGATAAATATCTTTCGACGTGAAACTTTTTATTCGACACGAAATTGAGCACTGACCCCCTATCGGAGCACTGTTTATGTAAGGCCTGTCCGATATGTGATGTGTTCTTGGCACTTCTTCGTCTGTGTTTGACTTCCTCTTTATTAGCAATTGCTTTTAATTGATCATCAAGCACTTGTAATATTAATCACGATTTGTGTTGCTGATCATCTTGTTTTCTTTATAGGTAGTCATCATGTGTGCACGATACACTAGACAGATATAGTTTACCATCTTCCTGAGTGTTGAGCCTTTATTACTGGTATTTATGCCTATTTGTATCATTATTGTCATAAATCAATTTATTGAATCTCGATCAAATATGCATTGAATGTCAGTCAATTATGTATTTAGTATCATATTAAGATTCAATTATATAATAAAAGTCCTAGCAATAAGCCGAATTATAAATAATTTTATGAGTCAGGTATTTAGTACAGCATTCAGTTTCTGAGAATTTAATAGATGGAACATATGCGTAAATACAAGGTTTTGTTGAAGCGATATTTCTTATACTTTTAGACTCGGAGATGTTGGAAAATAGACCGCCCCTCTTGTGTCACCCAAGAGATAGGGCTGAAAAATAGACCGCCATGGCGATCTATTACAGGTTTTACAGCATGTATAAAGTGTATCATTGAATATCTCTGTTGCCCTTGAGAAAATTCGAGAAACTTAGTATATATTTATTTGCCTAAAGACCTTTTTCTAATTAACTTAATGAAAAAGGTCAAAGGTGGATCTAAAATATATTGTGAATGAATGAATGTATCCGCAGCATCATAGCTTGTGACTTGTTTTTTGAAATTACCTGCAGGTGTGGTCAAAGGTGTAGTTCGGCTAATTTTTAAATATCGTTTTTATTCGCTAGACCAATGCTAGCCGCATCCCTGATCCCTTTCGTCAGATGATTTTATGTAATCTATTAACGTTGAAGCGCAATAGCGTGGCAAAGTTTCGTGATGGCGTCATCGGGAACACGCATACCTAGTCTGAGCTGCAATGTCTACGTTGACAGAGAAATTTGATTGACCTGTCTTGAATACGTACCGTTCCCTCATCTTCACAAATGCAAATTTGAGCGACCGAGGTAAATCACATGTACAATTTATCAATTGAAATGCCGAAAATTAGAAAAAAATCTCATTCATTAAAAGCAGAAATGCGGAGTTGGATTACCGGAGTCCTATCATTTTTGTCGGAGTCAATTGATAGGACTCCGGTCTATAACTAGACCCGAAATATAGTACAAACAAATTATTTATCCTCGTGCATAGCTGTCACTGTTTTGATGTCAACATTCTCCGTCAAAAGTACAGAGACAGCAGTGCATGCAAAGCCTGTAATAGTTGAGGGGATGAACCGTGATAGTGAAAAAGGATTGTCCCTTCACTCGGTGATTTAGTAGAGAAGACAAGCCTTCCTAGCCTCATCACACATACGCACCAAACGTCACATCGGAGACAAAAGTAAAATATTAGTTTGCTTGAGAATATTGCCTCTTACCCCAACGTCAATCGTGTGTGATGGCTTCTCCGTAGCGCATATTAAAATCGAAAATGTACTCATATTTTTAGGAGAAGGATGTGAGATTTTCCTGCCTGGTAGAGACTGGAGGGAAACCGTGTGAAGCACACACCAACAAGTAATGTGCATAGAATGGTAAACTTTCATAGAAAATGATTGATTTGATACAACAATGATCACCAGAATCAGGCTCAGGTAAGCCTATAGTGATCTATGATGTAGGTTACCAGAACTAAGGCTGATATACCTGCCACCCGGAGTCGGAGTCCTATCAAAATGACAGGACTCCGCATCCCTGATTAAAAGTGATGATGATACTGTTTCATCAGAATGTAGGCTGTTTTTTCTGATCAATGTGCTGCAAAAAATGAAGTCTTTATATTTGATAAATAACGTATTTATCTAAGCTTAGTTATAACGTCAGTCATCCAAATAATTTTCATGGATTAGGTTGGGACAAATATAAAGATATTTATGAATACTATACTAATCACATACTCATGTAGGCAGTAAGTAATGTAGCATGCGATAAGCGTGCAGAATTACGTAATGCAGCAATATCAACTAAGTTACTAAATGCAGGATTTAGCTGAGTTGCTAGATGCGTCACACATACATGAGCAATGGCATCATGCAAGGAATTTACTTTTCATGTCATAAAAATTTTTTGAGTTCAAGTGAAGATATCAAGCAGAATTCCATTGTCAATATGGCGCACATGTATTATAACCATTACAAATAAGCAAATTCTCCGCGCACTCTTTTTGTCAGACGTCTTTAGGCTTACAATGCATCTCCTCGAAGCATTCCTGAGAGTCATCTACTCATGAGCTACGTCATGGCCAGCATTCAGAATTTGTCAAAATCTATCAACATCACTCTCATTTTATTAAACAAACATTTTATATGCCATGGAAAAATTCTAGAGAAGACGTGTCTTACGACTGATTGGGATGACATCCGTCTTGTGTCATCCCAATCAGTCGTAAGACACGTAAGCTCAATTAAAAGTGTGCTCGCCTTGATTTATTAGACCAACCTTGGCCACACCTTCGGCTTGTGGTGTTTTAATCAATTAGCCATTTTAAGTGACAGGTTAAATAATGGGCTAAATTGTCGAGACTTTACTTTAAATTGAACCACTACAAATTGTTACAGATTAAATTCTCAAAAATATAGCTGTTTCAGATCTCCAAGATTGATGTAACTTCTCTTAGGACTTCAACTCCTCACTCTAGAAGTGACGTAATTATGGCCAATCAAAAATGTCAATAATTTATTGGGCAGTTGGACACTGTATAAAACATGCTTTTATTTGTGTTCTCACAGCATCCGACTAGTCCAACACGGCTTGCTAATCTTCATCCATCTTTCCGCATTTTCCTGTCTAATGGAAATCAATGGAAGCACACATTATAGATAATTGTTACCACTCTTAATATTGCAGCAAGAAACACAACACGGCACCATGATGGGGGCTCGAATATCGAACGACGAGTAAGTGACTTTTGTTTCAGCACTTAGTGCTAGCGAACATTTAAACGCCTAGTTGCAGCATCCAATCTCAATGTACTCAATTGAATGATTGAAGCTTTCGTACGCCTGTCCCCGATTACGTCATCATCAATTCTGTTTTCGACTTCTGATGCCACCACACTACTTGACATGGTGAGAAGTGTCCCGTTCAACTCAGTGGAAAACAGAGTTAAGATTGAGAAATACAAAAATTCGAACGAACTACACCTTGAAATTACTCAAGCAGAAAGAATTGATGTACCAGCATCAACTGCGTACCTTCTCATACATGAGTTTATTTCAATTTTTAGGTCATCGAATGACACTGATCGAGAGCTGTCTACACGCATGCGTGCCGTAGAAAGAAGTGTTGGCTCTGGCATTCATCGTAAATTGGTACTTGGCTCGGGTGTGGCATTGGTTAAGAAGCCATGGGAGGAATCAGCAGCAATGCCATCGCCAACGTTAGAATTCGCTTCTCTTTGCATTCGCAATGCTCTTCAGTTGCTCCCGAAAGAAACCGAACCGACAGGTAAGAAATCATTATTTTTTATGCAACCTCACTGTTATTAACATGGATTTTGTATATTTCTACGTTTTTATTATGTTTACCTTACTCAAGCTATCATACCCAGATGAATATACATTTGTTGTACATGAAATTGAAATGTATGTAATGTAATGAAATCCAGGTTTTATATAATCTTCATATGGGTCACTAGTTCTGCGTATGATCATAAGGCATATAACTCAAAATCAAGTTCCGATGATAAATATTTGTTGTTCTGTATATCGTAGCCACATGAAAAGCATTCTTGTGATTAAGGAGCTCATTTTCATAAAGCAATTATCAATGATAAAAGGGGTGTAGAGTGGTAGCAGTTGCATGGGCATAAAGATTCCATAGACTTGAGCAATTCACCACGATAGCTTTTCAAATCATGTTTTGGTCACCAAAGTCATTGTTGAGTATTTGGTGTTATGTAATATTATAATATGACGGAAAATATAATACTATGAATATTATAATATGACACATCGCTTGGAAATTAGGAAATTTGTGTATGCAGGCTATTTCATTCAAATTGTCTTAGGATCGAACACGTGGACTTTGTCGGAAAGAAACATGAATAGCAACGCGAATATTAAGGTGCCATGAAGATTTTTCCTCTTTCCGTATAACTTCATCGATTTTCGATTTTTAAATTTTTTGAGGTTCATAAAATCTGCTAGGCAAAAATTCAAATGGCAATTTTGATCGTTGCACTGGTTGCAGGTAGGTATAAAGTTTTTATTGCTAATTAGTTCCCATTTTGCACGGTATTAATCATCATCGCGTTTTGTTAATTTGAATTGCTGTCAGACCTAGCCGTAGCATAATGCCGGTATACATGAAAACTGTATGGACCTTATTTATTTTGCAGCACCAGAAAATGAAGAGGAATTCCGTCAACGACTAGAACGTTGGGCTGAAGACTTGCGAATACCCATTCAACCATCCGGATTTCTGCGTGGTGTCGAAATTCTGCGACTACGTAATTCCATTTTCACGTCTGGTGCGTATATCGCTCTCAATTTGAGCGACTATCTTGGTGCTCATACATTCGCCCAGCAGCTTCTTAGACAACCGCAGCTAACAGGCGCTCAAAGGTAAATACATTATTGAAAGTGCGTGTACGAATGCTATGAGAAGCTAGTTATACTGATAGCAATTAAATAGAAATATCAATATCAAATATGATAAATTTAATCACATAGTTCAGATTCTTTGTGCTATAACGCATTTGAATTCAAAGATCTTGTCTGACCTCAATCGCTGATGGACGAGAGGTGGTCCAATATGACTTCTGAAAGTTGCTAGAACTGAATGACGATAAATCATGACTTCATTGTTTGTCAGTTCGATATGACAAGTGTGAGGGAGTCTTCATCTTCGACTGAGGAATAGAGTACTTTGACGCGTGTAAGCAAGCGTCAGATAAGACTCGCAGATCAATGAGTTGCAATATTTTACCTGTATAAACGAACAGGGGCATGATCCGCGGCGAGCGGAAAACGGACGCAACAGAGGAATGGAACTGATATCGCGGAATTCAATGAAATGCAGCGAAGCTAATGGAATTTTGGGATTTTACGACATGTGAATGACGACCCATTCGCCAAATTTCAATCCTTAAACAACTGGACGATGTCCATAACTAAAATTTTGAACAGTATTAACAAATACTGTTAGTCGTAATACTGTAAATACTGTCTGTAATAAATACTGACCTAATAGCGTCGTTGTGAATGACGGTATTATGTTTTCAATATTTTCTAGACTACCATGAAATCAAATAGTGGGCTACTCAGTTTAATTGATAGATCGACCGACCTTATTTGCAAGTGAAATGGACGTTGTGTAACATAGACGTTTACTCCTTAGACAATGATTTAATCTTAGTTTTAAGGTGGAGCAAGCGCTCCGCTATAAGCAGAGATCATTAAATGCATCCTTTCTAGGCCTACATTAATATGTGTCTACTGTTTCTTCATCGTCTTCGACTATCAATAATGACAATAACAGGGGTAAAAGCAAAAATTTCAGAATAGTTTATACGTCAAAGATGATTCCATCTGGTTTATAAGTATCGGAAAAATTGTGGAAGAACATCACTTATAATCAGATTTTGTGATACAGTTGGTGAGAAATAAATGAAGTTTGGTAAACTAGAACTAGATAAAATTGCCATTGAAATATGTGCGGCTGGTGTGATTCGAGCATACGACCTCAAGCTATTTAGACATGGTGTCTACAAAGTCCTAAGAGTCCTAAAACCGGTCTCTAAAGTCCTAAATATCATCAAAAGTCCTAAATTCGCTTTTAGAATTTGACTCCTTAGTACCCGGTATTGCATTTCGTAAATTTTAAGAATAGAATCTGCCGTTGCCCGAGATTTTAATCAAAATAATATCTGTTACATTTTCAAGTTAGTGAAGCGAATGAATTTCGACAATTCTAGTCGAAATTGTCATTAACTGTTGGACTTACTTGAATATATATCAGAATAACACTTCAAAAGACGAAAACAATCTTGTTTTCGCAAATTTGTTTTTTGTTTCTCATACATATTCATTTCAACACTCAGGGACTAAGCATAAGCACTGTAATGTACATTTAGGGAATAATGTGTTACGAAAGCATATTTGCTATCATGCAAATTCGAAATTCTGTAAATACGGTCCAGTGAATTGCTCATTCACTTCAATGTGTTTGTATTTTTGTAATGCATAAATGTATGTGTTTATTTAATCTTTTGTTGTTTAGCAAAGCCACATTATGGTTTTAATTTGCGTCTCATTTACTTCCACAGATTTCGCAGATTAGCCTAGCACAGATTTCGCAGAGGTGTGTGATTTACATTTAACATAGATTTACATTTGTATGCCTGAGGTTTTATTAATTTGAATTTCCATCCAATGTTCATGAAAACATTTACTGAATGAAAATTATCAGGAAAGCACTCCATGAATGCTTTGCTTTCTACAGCTGATTTCCTTAGGAATTCTGCAATTTCTTTTCAATTTTCCGTGAATCTCTGAATTGCCGTAGATATACTTCCGCTCCACTGAATTGAACCTTCTTTCTTTTAGATACCTCGGTCGAATGTATCTTGCGGAGGCCAGTGTTTACATGGACAAGATTTCGGATGCGCTGTCTCTTCTCAATCATGAAACCATTGATTCTGTTTCTATTTCATTTGATTCCACCTTCGCGCCTGCCACAACCGCCAGTGAGGAGGGCAATATTGAAGAAGACGAGAATGAGCCAAATAATGTGTCATTGAGGTGGGAGCCCTCTACTCTCTCCAAGGCTCGAGGGATGATGATGTACAACATGGCTACTGCTCACGCCATCCGAGAAGAGTACAGTAAAGCCAGACCGCTAATCAACAGAGCTGTCCAGATCACGACGTCCCCTCTACCTGCACAGTTCTATTTCCTGCGATTGTATCTCGATTTAATGCTTGGAGACAGAAGTAACGCTCAAATAATTATAAAGGATCTTTATGGACATCTTTCTATCAACCAGAGACAATATTTTGGAACCCGACCTGTTCTACCCACATACACTGCAAACACCGGAACCGAAGCGTAGTAGTAAACGATGAAAAAGAAAACGAAGTTCTTTATTCATAGGCATTCTTTAGATTATCTCTTAATATCTGAAATTTATTTCAATATTGACTAGAGAACGCAAGGACAAAGGAAAACTACCCTTCTTGATTAGGCCAGCCACATATGTGGATGATCATGATACAGAATGAATGATTGCATATTTTTACGGATCCTTCCGTGTCATGACAGTCCTGGAGATAATGTTTGCCAAATTAGCAATTCGATAGGCTGCTATTACTTTCATACTCAACCTCATGGGAATTCTCTTAAGCGTGAACATATCACAGACAACGTGCCACAGGTGGAACAACAAAATAACATAATCAAAGACATTCATTATTAACTTCATAAGGTTAACATGGGCCCACATATTCAGATTCAGGAAATGAGACATATATGTAGTGAATCAAAAAATCAAATTATACCGATAAAAATTGAATTAAAAACATGAAATTTCAGCCAAATAAAACAAAAAAATCGACTTTTCCTTGAATACCTCCATTATGCGGTTCCATAGAGTAGGGATATATAGGTAGAGTCGACTCAAAAAGTGTCTGTATACAGTAACAAATTTTATCACAAGATTCAGTTTTTTTGAGGAGAGTTACGTTCCCGTGGTCCAAAAAATTATTTGAGCAGTTTTGAAAAATGTCAAAACTTGCCTATTTATATACTACCGAGATGACTCTCCTAAATAAGTATAGTATGAAACAAGTTGGATATCAAAAGGAATGAATACTTGCTAAAAAGCATCCTATACTGAGCGGAAATTAAGCTGATTATCAAGGAAATCTAATGAACGGCATTATAATGGAAGTCTTCATGAAAAGGTCGCGATCATCGTGTTTTCTTGGCTGAAATTTCAAGTTTTAATTCAATTTACACCTGCATGATTCACTAAATTCATGTTTCATTTCTTGAATCTGAATAGCGATATGGACCCATTTAAGGCATACATCTTTCAAGGTTAATTGAGATCATTGTCTTTGATTATGTGATTTTGCTCTGCCAATGGCAAGTTGCATATGACATGATCACACATAAGAAAATACTGTTGAGGTTGAGCCAAAGATAATGTATATTATATATTATCCATTGTCTTTGGCAAAGAGGTTTAATAGGGAAACTAGAGCGGACAGAAAGGCCTTTTACAATAGAGACTGATGGCACCACGCAATTTAATGATAAAATTTCAGTTTAACAAGACTTTTTCTATCGGTTTGTTTTACCGACGATAAGTGGCTACTAACTAATTTATCAGTAGATCTAAATATTGAAATTTATGAGATGTGAAGATCATCGAAACGAGAATTTATTATCATTGCACAGTAGTTTAAGTAATAATAATCAAGCATTAAGGAGTAAAATTTGATTGTATGTACTACTTTGAAGTATTTATTCAATTGCGATAGCGTGCAGCAATTTGAAAGTGGACGCAATAATTGAAATTATTAGTCCGCGCTCGACCACACGACAAATCTTGATTATGAAAACTCTCATCGTTCCATGGCCACGCTCGTTCTCTTAGTGAAATACAACGAGAAAGTGATCTAGGTTACAGCATCTCCAAACATGAAGCTATGATAATGAATAAAACTCGTTCACAACTAATGCAGCTACAAGCTTTGATATGTAGATATTAGGGTAAAACTGATTCATAGATAGTACTAACGAGGATAAACAGTAATAGCAGTGAAATTCCTAAATCATAAAAGATCAATAAATAAAATGAACTGTAGAGCTTCACAAAATCAAAGAAGTTTAAGAATAAATAAACGTTCTTTCTGCAAGCACAGAGTCGGTTTCAAGTGGCGAATGATCACACTTTCAAGTATGGCAAGAGTTAAGCTGTTCCTAGCCTGCTTGAACACACGAAAGCCATTGTCTTCTTGGCTGAGTATATATTGCTTCGACTCACAGGAGCATAAATGTCTGGTTACAGCGGATTGTGGTGGCTGTCTTGATTTCGGTCGACTGTTTGAATTGAAAAGCCATTTGGGAATATGCTCCTTCACACGAGTTGCCAGGCATCGTTCACTTTTACCGGCGTATCTTGCTCCGCAAGAACATTCGAAGAGATATGCAATCATTGGTTTCCGGTTTCGGGGAACAATGTCTTTCACTGAGTCGGGAGACAGAACTTGAGTGCGGAAAATTGGCATTGCTTTGAGCGAAAAATAAGCTCGCTCAATTTGTTTGCGAATTTCATTGGCTACTGTTTCACTTATTCTTCCATAGTACTGCACATTAAAAAAGAATTTCTTCTTTTCTGCAGTTGGCAGCTTTTCATACTTCCTTTGAGAGTACTTTGTGATGAACCATGAAGGGTAGCCGTTATTCTTTAGCGTCTGCTCGAGAAATTGGATTTCATCAGGAAGTAGATGTGGGGAGCACAAACGTCTTGCCCTATAAAATAGTGTAGACACGAGATTGGATTTGAATCTTCTTGGTGAGAAAGAATTGAAGTTATTGTATAGTGAAGTAAATGTTTCCTTTCTATAGATGGAATGGATCGTTTATTTATTCTTAAACTTCTTTGATTTTGTGAAGCTCTACAGTTCATTTTATTTATTGATCTTTTATGATTTAGGAATTTCACTGCTATTACTGTTTATCCTCGTTAGTACTATCTATGAATCAGTTTTACCCTAATATCTACATATCAAAGCTTGTAGCTGCATTAGTTGTGAACGAGTTTTATTCATTATCATAGCTTCATGTTTGGAGATGCTGTAACCTAGATCACTTTCTCGTTGTATTTCACTAAGAGAACGAGCGTGGCCATGGAACGATGAGAGTTTTCATTTTCAAGTTTTTTTGGAAGATCGCTTCAACAAACAAGTTATTCACAAGATGGAAGGAGCTTTTCACGCGAACGTTCATGAGTATCTTGGACGACATCGCGGCATTTTCTGGCAAAATCGCTTATCATGACGAGCGCATAGCTTTCTTACAAAATTGCATGAAACATAAAGTACTTCCTGAATCAATATCCAGACGCATGACTTCCGCAAAGATCAAGGTCAATCTTCAAACTATGGAATGTTTTTCTACAATCGGACATTTCAGAAGCTCAAGAAAACGTTCAAAAATGGCGATATTGCGATCACAATTACTATCACAAATTAAATCGGAATTATCTTTATTCAAGATGTGTAGCCTTTATAAATTTCTTTGGAATTTGAACTCCTCCCAGCGAATGAAGTTGCAAAAGAAGTTCCAAACATCTCTCAATCATCTGCTAGTGTTGAACTTTGGCAAGACATCGATATCCAATACTGTCTTCAACATTAGTGGCACTGAATTAACCAAAGAAGAAGAATATGTAATTTCATTCGGACTGAATCAATACATCAGCCCTAAAGAAACTGACTTTTCTCAAGTATTCTGCGACATGGAACACACAGCCCATCGTCTTACTCAAGAAGCATGCTCCGACGATACCAAGATTGGTGAAATTCACGCATCTTTGCGCAAATACGCTCACGATCTCGTCAACACGCGTTTAACTGAATCACATGAAGCGTCAAGACGAAGGAAGGCGATCCTTGAACTCAGACGGAATAAGAAGCTGGTATTATCACGCCCTGACAAGGAAATGGTACTGTGGTTATGACTCAATCCCAATACCACGAACGAATGAATCTGATTCTCAACGATGAAACAAAGTTCAAGAAAACAAATATGGAAATAGATTGGAATGATTCTGCTTCCCATAAGCGTGTATCTGAAATCGTTCAAAAACTGGTAATGAGAAGCAACTTCCAGCAAGCATTATGGACCGAATGCCCAAAGGATGCACAACATCCTCGACTATACGGGCTACCTAAGGTGCATAAAGACAATTATCCCTTACGACCAGTGCTCTCAATGACGAATTCCGCATACCATGCAATGTCAAAATTTCTGGACAAGGAAATACTAAAACCTCTTGTTGATGACACCAAGTCCTTCTCTATCAAAGATTCATTTGAATTCAAGGACAGTCTTTCGAATATCAGGCTGGAAGAGGAAGAAGTATGTCTCTCGTTCGATGTGAGGAGCTTGTTTACATGCATACCCGTTGATGAGACCATTGATATAATTTGTGACAAGTTATACAGAAGTGGCCGCCCTCATCCGAAATTGTCTGAATTTACTTTATCCGAGTCTAATTGCCGCTCCTTACTCTGCGCCTTAACGAAAAATATCAAATTCATTTTAATGGAATGGTATATGAGCAAACTGACGGTTTGGCAATGGGATCGCCACTGAGTGGCTCTTTCAGTGAATTATTTATGAATTCAATCGAAGAAAAATTGGCAACGAAATTAAGCGTTCTCAAATATTATGGAAGATACGTCGACGATACTTTCATAATTGCAAAGAACGAGGAAACGGGAAACGATTTATTCCGCTTATTCAACGGGAGTCATCCATCCATTTCATTTACACGGGAAAAGGCCAGCCATTTTTTAGACGTCAAGCTGCATCGTGATGAAACGGGTAACATCTCAACTTCCATCTATAGAAAGGAAACATTTACTTCACTATACAATAACTTCAATTCTTTCTCACCAAGAAGATTCAAATCCAATCTCGTGTCTACACTATTTTATAGGGCAAGACGTTTGTGCTCCCCACATCTACTTCCTGATGAAATCCAATTTCTCGAGCAGACGCTAAAGAATAACGGCTACCCTTCATGGTTCATCACAAAGTACTCTCAAAGGAAGTATGAAAAGCTGCCAACTGCAGAAAAGAAGAATTCTTTTTTAATGTGCAGTACTATGGAAGAATAAGTGAAACAGTAGCCAATGAAATTCGCAAACAAATTGAGCGAGCTTATTTTCGCTCAAAAGCAATGCCAATTTTCCGCACTCAAGTTCTGTCTCACGACTCAGTGAAAGACATTGTTCCCGAAACCGGAAACCAATGATTGCATATCTCTTCGAATGTTCTTGCGGAGCAAGATACGCCGGTAAAAGTGAAACGATGCCTGGCAACTCGTGTGAAGGAGCATATTCCCAAATGGCTTTTCAATTCAAACAGTCGACCGAAATCAAGACAGCCACCACAATCCGCTGTAACCAGACATTTATGCTCCTGTGAGTCGAAGCAATATATACTCAGCCAAGAAGACAATGGCTTTCGTGTGTTCAAGCAGGCTAGGAACAGCTTAACTCTTGCCATACTTGAAAGTGTGATCATTCGCCACTTGAAACCGACTCTGTGCTTGCAGAAAGAACGTTTATTTATTCTTAAACTTCTTTGATTTTGTGAAGCTCTACAGTTCATTTTTATTTATTGATCTTTTATGATTTAGGAATTTCACTGCTATTACTGTTTATCTCGTTAGTACTATCTATGAATCAGTTTTACCCTAATATCTACATATCAAAGCTTGTAGCTGCATTAGTTGTGAACGAGTTTTATTCATTATCATAGCTTCATGTTTGGAGATGCTGTAACCTAGATCACTTTCTCGTTGTATTTCACTAAGAGAACGAGCGTGGCCATGGAACGATGAGAGTTTTCATTTTCAAGTTTTTTTGGAAGATCGCTTCAACAAACAAGTTATTCACAAGATGGAAGGAGCTTTTCACGCGAACGTTCATGAGTATCTTGGACGACATCGCGGCATTTTCTGGCAAAATCGCTTATCATGACGAGCGCATAGCTTTCTTACAAAATTGCATGAAACATAAAGTACTTCCTGAATCAATATCCAGACGCATGACTTCGCAAAGATCAAGGTCAATCTTCAAACTATGGAATGTTTTCTACAATCGGACATTTCAGAAGCTCAGAGAAACGTTCAAAAATGGCGAATATTGCGATCACAATTACTATCACAAATTAAATCGGAATTATCTTTATTCAAGATGTGTAGCCTTTATAAATTTCTTTGGAATTTGAACTCCTCCCAGCGAATGAAGTTGCAAAAGAAGTTCCAAACATCTCTCAATCATCTGCTAGTGATGAACTTTGGCAAGACATCGATATCCAATACTGTCTTCAACATTAGTGGCACTGAATTAACCAAAGAAGAAGAATATGTAATTTCATTCGGACTGAATCAATACATCAGCCCTAAAGAAACTGACTTTTCTCAAGTATTCTGCGACATGGAACACACAGCCCATCGTCTTACTCAAGAAGCATGCTCCGACGATACCAAGATTGGTGAAATTCACGCATCTTTGCGCAAATACGCTCACGATCTCGTCAACACGCGTTTAACTGAATCACATGAAGCGTCAAGACGAAGGAAGGCGATCCTTGAACTCAGACGGAATAAGAAGCTGGTATTATCACGCCCTGACAAGGGAAATGGTACTGTGGTTATGACTCAATCCCAATACCACGAACGAATGAATCTGATTCTCAACGATGAAACAAAGTTCAAGAAAACAAATATGGAAATAGATTGGAATGATTCTGCTTCCCATAAGCGTGTATCTGAAATCGTTCAAAAACTGGTTAATGAGAAGCAACTTCCAGCAAGCATTATGGACCGAATGCCCAAAGGATGCACAACTCCTCGACTATACGGGCTACCTAAGGTGCATAAAGACAATTATCCCTTACGACCAGTGCTCTCAATGACGAATTCCGCATACCATGCAATGTCAAAATTTCTGGACAAGGAAATACTAAAACCTCTTGTTGATGACACCAAGTCCTTCTCTATCAAAGATTCATTTGAATTCAAGGACAGTCTTTCGAATATCAGGCTGGAAGATGAAGAAGTATGTCTCTCGTTCGATGTGAGGAGCTTGTTTACATGCATACCCGTTGATGAGACCATTGATATAATTTGTGACAAGTTATACAGAAGTGGCCGCCCCTCATCCGAAATTGTCTGAATTTACTTTATCCGAGTCTAATTGCCGCTCCTTACTCTGCGCCTTAACGAAAATATCAAATTCATTTTTAATGGAATGGTATATGAGCAAACTGACGGTTTGGCAATGGGATCGCCACTGAGTGGCTCTTTCAGTGAATTATTTATGAATTCAATCGAAGAAAAATTGGCAACGAAATTAAGCGTTCTCAAATATTATGGAAGATACGTCGACGATACTTTCATAATTGCAAAGAACGAGGAAACGGGAAACGATTTATTCCGCTTATTCAACGGGAAGTCATCCATCCATTTCATTTACACGGGAAAAGGCCAGCCATTTTTTAGACGTCAAGCTGCATCGTGATGAAACGGGTAACATCTCAACTTCCATCTATAGAAAGGAAACATTTACTTCACTATACAATAACTTCAATTCTTTCTCACCAAGAAGATTCAAATCCAATCTCGTGTCTACACTATTTTATAGGCAAGACGTTTGTGCTCCCCACATCTACTTCCTGATGAAATCCAATTTCTCGAGCAGACGCTAAAGAATAACTGCTACCCTTCATGGTTCATCACAAAGTACTCTCAAAGGAAGTATGAAAAGCTGCCAACTGCAGAAAAGAAGAAATTCTTTTTTAATGTGCAGTACTATGGAAGAATAAGTGAAACAGTAGCCAATGAAATTCGCAAACAAATTGAGCGAGCTTATTTTCGCTCAAAGCAATGCCAATTTTCCGCACTCAAGTTCTGTCTCCCGACTCAGTGAAAGACATTGTTCCCCGAAACCGGAAACCAATGATTGCATATCTCTTCGAATGTTCTTGCGGAGCAAGATACGCCGGTAAAAGTGAACGATGCCTGGCAACTCGTGTGAAGGAGCATATTCCCAAATGGCTTTTCAATTCAAACAGTCGACCGAAATCAAGACAGCCACCACAATCCGCTGTAACCAGACATTTATGCTCCTGTGAGTCGAAGCAATATATACTCAGCCAAGAAGACAATGGCTTTCCGTGTGTTCAAGCAGGCTAGGAACAGCTTACTCTTGCCATACTTGAAAGTGTGATCATTCGCCACTTGAAACCGACTCTGTGCTTGCAGAAAGAAACGTTTATTTATTCTTAAACTTCTTTGATTTTGTGAAGCTCTACAGTTCATTTTATTTATTGATCTTTTATGATTTAGGAATTTCACTGCTATTACTGTTTATCCTCGTTAGTACTATCTATGAATCAGTTTTACCCTAATATCTACATATCAAAGCTTGTAGCTGCATTAGTTGTGAACGAGTTTTATTCATTATCATAGCTTCATGTTTGGAGATGCTGTAACCTAGATCACTTTCTCGTTGTATTTCACTAAGAGAACGAGCGTGGCCATGGAACGATGAGAGTTTTCATTTTCAAGTTTTTTTGGAAGATCGCTTCAACAAACAAGTTATTCCACAAGATGGAAGGAGCTTTTCACGCGAACGTTCATGAGTATCTTGGACGACATCGCGGCATTTTCTGGCAAAATCGCTTATCATGACGAGCGCATAGCTTTCTTACAAAATTGCATGAAACATAAAGTACTTCCTGAATCAATATCCAGACGCATGACTTCGCAAAGATCAAGGTCAATCTTCAAACTATGGAATGTTTTCTACAATCGGACATTTCAGAAGCTCAGAGAAACTTCAAAAATGGCGAATATTGCGATCACAATTACTATCACAAATTAAATCGGAATTATCTTGTATTCAAGATGTGTAGCCTTTATAAATTTCTTTGGAATTTGAACTCCTCCCAGCGAATGAAGTTGCAAAAGAAAGTTCCAAACATCTCTCAATCATCTGCTAGTGATGAACTTTGGCAAGACATCCGATATCCAATACTGTCTTCAACATTAGTGGCACTGAATTAACCAAAGAAGAAGAATATGTAATTTCATTCGGACTGAATCAATACATCAGCCCTAAAGAAACTGACTTTTCTCAAGTATTCTGCGACATGGAACACACAGCCCATCGTCTTACTCAAGAAGCATGCTCCGACGATACCAAGATTGGTGAAATTCACGCATCTTTGCGCAAATACGCTCACGATCTCGTCAACACGCGTTTAACTGAATCACATGAAGCGTCAAGACGAAGGAAGCGATCCTTGAACTCAGACGGAATAAGAAGCTGGTATTATCACGCCCTGACAAGGGAAATGGTACTGTGGTTATGACTCAATCCCAATACCACGAACGAATGAATCTGATTCTCAACGATGAAACAAAGTTCAAGAAAACAAATATGGAAATAGATTGGAATGATTCTGCTTCCCATAAGCGTGTATCTGAAATCGTTCAAAAACTGGTTAATGAGAAGCAACTTCCAGCAAGCATTATGACCGAATGCCCAAAGGATGCACAACTCCTCGACTATACGGCTACCTAAGGTGCATAAAGACAATTATCCCTTACGACCAGTGCTCTCAATGACGAATTCCGCATACCATGCAATGTCAAAATTTCTGGACAAGGAAATACTAAAACCTCTTGTTGATGACACCAAGTCCTTCTCTATCAAAGATTCATTTGAATTCAAGGACAGTCTTTCGAATATCAGGCTGGAAGATGAAGAAGTATGTCTCTCGTTCGATGTGAGGAGCTTGTTTACATGCATACCCGTTGATGAGACCATTGATATAATTTGTGACAAGTTATACAGAAGTGGCCGCCCTCATCCGAAATTGTCTGAATTTACTTTATCCGAGTCTAATTGCCGCTCCTTACTCTGCGCCTTAACGAAAAATATCAAATTCATTTTTAATGGAATGGTATATGAGCAAACTGACGGTTTGGCAATGGATCGCCACTGATGGCTCTTTCAGTGAAATTATTTATGAATTCAATCGAAGAAAAATTGGCAACGAAATTAAGCGTTCTCAAATATTATGGAAGATACGTCGACGATACTTTCATAATTGCAAAGAACGAGGAAACGGAAAACGATTTATTCCGCTTATTCAACGGGAGTCATCCATCCATTTCATTTACACGGAAAAGGCCAGCCATTTTTTAGACGTCAAGCTGCATCGTGATGAAACGGGTAACATCTCAACTTCCATCTATAGAAAGGAAACATTTACTTCACTATACAATAACTTCAATTCTTTCTCACCAAGAAGATTCAAATCCAATCTCTGTCTACACTATTTTATAGGGCAAGACGTTTGTGCTCCCCACATCTACTTCCTGATGAAATCCAATTTCTCGATGCAGACGCTAAAGAATAACGGCTACCCTTCATGGTTCATCACAAAGTACTCTCAAAGGAAGTATGAAAAGCTGCCAACTGCAGAAAAGAAGAAATTCTTTTTTAATGTGCAGTACTATGGAAGAATAAGTGAAACAGTAGCCAATGAAATTCGCAAACAAATTGAGCGAGCTTATTTTTCGCTCAAAGCAATGCCAATTTTCCGCACTCAAGTTCTGTCTCCCGACTCAGTGAAAGACATTGTTCCCCGAAAACCGGAAACCAATGATTGCATATCGCTTCGAATGTTCTTGCGGAGCAAGATACGCCGGTAAAAGGAACGATGCCTGGCAACTCGTGTGAAGGAGCATATTCCCAAATGGCTTTCAATTCAAACAGTCGACCGAAATCAAGACAGCCACCACAATCCGCTGTAACCAACATTTATGCTCCTGTGAGTCGAAGCAATATATACTCAGCCAAGAAGACAATGGCTTTCGTGTGTTCAAGCAGGCTAGGAACAGCTTAACTCTTGCCATACTTGAAAGTGTGATCATTCGCCACTTGAAACCGACTCTGTGCTTGCAGAAAGAACGTTTATTTATTCTTAAACTTCTTTGATTTTGTGAAAGCTCTACAGTTCATTTTATTTATTGATCTTTTATGATTTAGGAATTTCACTGCTATTACTGTTTATCCTCGTTAGTACTATCCATGAATCAGTTTTACCCTAATATCTACATATCAAAGCTTGTAGCTGCATTAGTTGTGAACGAGTTTTATTCATTATCATAGCTTCATGTTTGGAGATGCTGTAACCTAGATCACTTTCTCGTTGTATTTCACTAAGAGAACGAGCGTGGCCATGGAACGATGAGAGTTTTCATTTTTCAAGTTTTTTTGGAAGATCGCTTCAACAAACAAGTTATTCACAAGATGGAAGGAGCTTTTCACGCGAACGTTCATGAGTATCTTGGACGACATCGCGGCATTTTCTAGGCAAAATCGCTTATCATGACGACGCATAGCTTTCTTACAAAATTGCATGAAACATAAAGTACTTCCTGAATCAATATCCAGACGCATGACTTCCGCAAAGATCAAGGTCAATCTTCAAACTATGGAATGTTTTCTACAATCGGACATTTCAGAAGCTCAGAGAAACGTTCAAAAATGGCGAATATTGCGATCACAATTACTATCACAAATTAAATCGGAATTATCTTTATTCAAGATGTGTAGCCTTTATAAATTTCTTTGGAATTTGAACTCCTCCCAGCGAATGAAGTTGCAAAAGAAGTTCCAAACATCTCTCAATCATCTGCTAGTGATGAACTTTGGCAAGACATCGATATCCCAATACTGTCTTCAACATTAGTGGCACTGAATTAACCAAAGAAGAAGAATATGTAATTTCATTCGGACTGAATCAATACATCAGCCCTAAAGAAACTGACTTTTCCTCAAGTATTCTGCGACATAGAACACACAGCCCATCGTCTTACTCAAGAAGCATGCTCCGACGATACCAAGATTGGTGAAATTCACGCATCTTTGCGCAAATACGCTCACGATCTCGTCAACACGCGTTTAACTGAATCACATGAAGCGTCAAGACGAAGGAAGGCGATCCTTGAACTCAGACGGAATAAGAAGCTGGTATTATCACGCCCTGACAAGGAAATGGTACTGTGGTTATGACTCAATCCCAATACCACGAACGAATGAATCTGATTCTCAACTCGATGAAACAAAGTTCAAGAAAACATATATGGAAATAGATTGGAATGATTCTGCTTCCCATAAGCGTGTATCTGAAATCGTCAAAAACTGGTTAATGAGAAGCAACTTCCAGCAAGCATTATGGACCGAATGCCCAAAGGATGCACAACTCCTCGACTATACGGCTACCTAAGGTGCATAAAGACAATTATCCCTTACGACCAGTGCTCTCAATGACGAATTCCGCATACCATGCAATGTCAAAATTTCTGGACAAGGAAATACTAAAACCTCTTGTTGATGACACCAAGTCCTTCTCTATCAAAGATCATTTGAATTCAAGGACAGTCTTTCGAATATCAGGCTGGAAGATGAAGAAGTATGTCTCTCGTTCGATGTGAGGAGCTTGTTTACATGCATACCCGTTGATGAGACCATTGATATAATTTGTGACAAGTTATACAGAAGTGGCCGCCCTCATCCGAAATTGTCTGAATTTACTTTATCCGAGTCTAATTGCCGCTCCTTACTCTGCGCCTTAACGAAAAATATCAAATTCATTTTTAATGGAATGGTATATGAGCAAACTGACGGTTTGGCAATGGATCGCCACTGAGTGGCTCTTTCAGAGAATTATTTATGAATTCAATCGAAGAAAAATTGGCAACGAAATTAAGCGTTCTCAAATATTATGGAAATACGTCGACGATACTTTCATAATTGCAAAGAACGAGGAAACGGGAAACGATTTATTCCGCTTATTCAACGGGGAGTCATCCATCCATTTCATTTACACGGGAAAAGGCCAGCCATTTTTTAGACGTCAAGCTGCATCGTGATGAAACGGGTAACATCTCAACTTCCATCTATAGAAAGGAAACATTTTACTTCACTATACAATAACTTCAATTCTTTCTCACCAAGAAGATTCAAATCCAATCTCGTGTCTACACTATTTTATAGGGCAGACGTTTGTGCTCCCCACATCTACTTCCTGATAAATCCAATTTCTCGAGCAGACGCTAAAGAATAACGGCTACCCTTCATGGTTCTTCACAAAGTACTCTCAAAGGAAGTATGAAAAAGCTGCCAACTGCAGAAAAGAAGAAATTCTTTTTAATGTGCAGTACTATGAAGAATAATGAAACAGTAGCCAATGAAATTCGCAAACAAATGAGCGAGCTTATTTTTCGCTCAAAGCAATGCCAATTTTCCGCACTCAAGTTCTGTCTCCCGACTCAGTGAAAGACATTGTTCCCCGAAAACCGGAAACCAATGATTGCATATCTCTTCGAATGTTCTTGCGGAGCAAGATACGCCGGTAAAAGTGAACGATGCCTGCAACTCGTGTGAAGGACATATTCCCAAATGCTTTTCAATTCAAACAGTCGACCGAAATCAAGACAGCCACCACAATCCGCTGTAACCAGACATTTATGCTCCTTGAGTCGAAGCAATATATACTCAGCCAAGAAGACAATGGCTTTCGTGTGTTCAAGCAGGCTAGGAACAGCTTAACTCTTGCCATACTTGAAATGTGTTCTTTCGCCACTTGAAACCGTCTCTGTGCTTGCAGAAAGAACGTTTATTTAGTTCTTAAACTTCTTTGATTTGTGAAGCTCTACAGTTCATTTTATTTATTGATCTTTTATGATTTAGGAATTTCACTGCTATACTGTTTATCCTCGGTAGTACTATCTATGAATCAGTTTTACCCTAATATCTACATATCAAAGCTTGTAGCTGCATTAGTTGTGAACGAGTTTTATTCATTATCCCCAACAAAAAAGGGGGTTAGCTTCATGTTTGGAGATGCTGTAACCTGATCACTTTCTCGTTGTATTTCACTAAGAGAACGAGCGTGGCCATGGAACGATGAGAGTTTTCATTTTCAAGTTTTTTTGGAAGATCGCTTCAACAAACAAGTTATTCACAAGATGGAAGGAGCTTTTCACGCGAACGTTCATGAGTATCTTGGACGACACCCAATCGCTGCAAAAAAGGCATTTTCTGGCAAAATCGCTTATCATGACGAGCGCATAGCTTTCTTACAAAATTGCATGAAACATAAAGTACTTCCTGAATCAATATCCAGACGCATTGACTTCCGCAAAGATCAAGGTCAATCTTCAAACTATGGGAATGTTTCTACAATCGGACATTTCAGAAGCTCAGAGAAACGTTCAAAAATGGCGAATATTGCGATCACAATACTATCACAAATTAAATCGAATTATCTTTATTCAAGATGTGTAGCCTTTATAAATTTCTTTGGAATTTGAACTCCTCCCAGCGAATGAAGTGCAAAAGAAGTTCCAAACATCTCTCAATCATCTGCTAGTGATGAACTTTGGCAAGACATCGAGATATCCAATACGGTCTTTCAACATGAGTTTGCACTGAATTAACCAAAGAAGAAGAATATGTAATTTCCATTCAGGGGGATACTGAATCAATACATCAGCCCTAAAGAAACTTGACTTTTCTCCAAGTAATTCTGCGGACATGGAAAAACCACTCAGCCCATCGTCTTACTCAAGAAGCATGCTCCGACGATACCACAAAAGATTGGTGAAATTCACGACATCTTTTGCGCAAGATACGCTCACGATCTCGTCAACAACGCGGTTTAACTGAATCACATGAAAGCGTCAAGACGAAGGAAGGCGATCCTTGAACCTCAGACGGAATAAGAAGCTGGTATTATCACGCCCTGACAAGGGAAAATTGGTACTGTGGTTATGACTCAATCCCAATACCACGAACGAATGAATCTGATTCTCAACGATAAACAAATGTTCAAGAAAACAAAATATGGAAATAGATTGGAATGATTCTGCTTCCCATAAAGCGTGTATCTGAATATCGTTCAAAATACTGGTTAATGAGAAGCAACTTCCAGCAAGCATTATGGACCGAATGCCCAAAAAGGATGCACAGACTCTCCTCGACTATACGGCTACCTAAGGTGCATAAAGACAATTATCCCTATACGACCAGACCTGCTCTGCAATGACGGTAAATTCCGCATACCATGCATGTCAAAAGTTTCATGGATCAAGGAAATACTAAAAACCTCTTGTTGATGACACCAAGTCCTTACACTATCAAAGATTCATTTGAATTCAAGGACAGTCTTTCGAATATTCAGGCTGGAAGAAAGATAGAAGTAATGTCTCTCGTTCGGGATGTTGAGGAGCTTGTTTACATGCATACCCGTTGATGAGAAACCATTGATATATATTTGTGACAAGTTATTAACAGAAGTGGCCCGCCCTCATAACCGAAATTGTCTGAATCTGTACTTTATCCGAAGTCTAATTGGCCAGCTCCTTACTCTGCGCGCTTAACGAAAAATATCAAATTCATTTTAATTGGAATAGGATATATGAGCAAACTGACCGGTTTGGCAATGGGATCGCCACTGAGCTGGCTCTTTCAGTGAAATTATTTATTAATTCAATCGAAGAAAAATTGGCAACGAAATTAAGCGTTCTCAAATATTATGGAAGATACGTTCCGGACGATACTTTCATAATTGCAAAGAACGAGGAAACGAGGAAACGATTATTCCGCTTATTCAACCGGGAGTCAACCATCCCATATCTATTATACACGGGAAAAGGCCAGCCCGTGTTATTGTAGGACGTCCAAGCTGCATCGTGATGAAACGGGTAACATCTCAAACTTCGGCATCTAATAGAAAGGGAAAACATTTACTTCACATACAATAGACTTCAAGTTCTTTCTTCCACCAAGACGAAAAAAATTCCCCCAAATCCCCCCCAAAATCTCGTGGGTCTACAACTATTTATAGGGCAAGACGTTCTTAGTGCTCCCCACATTCTACTTCCTGATAGAAAATCCAATTTCTTTCACGAGCAGGAACGCTAAACGAATACGGCTACCCTTCATGGTTCATCACAAATGTACTCTCAAAGGAAGTATGAAAAGCTGCCAACCTTGCAAGGAAAAATTAGAAGAAATTCTTTTTTAATGTGCAGATAACTACTATGGGAAGAATAAGGTTAAACAGTAGCCAATGAAATTTCGCAAAAACAAATTGCGAGCGAGGCTTATTTTTCGCTCAAAAGCAATGCCAATTTTCCGGCACAACAAAGGTTCTGTCTCCGACCACGCAG